>JAKUAO010000013.1:0-355961 GCA_030674735.1 Sungouiella pseudoflosculorum | reverse complement strand
CCCTAAGAAACATCCATACCTCCCTAAGAAACATCCATACCTCCCTAAGAAACATCCATACCTCCCTAAGAAACATCCATACCTCCCTAAGAAACATCCATACCTCCCTAAGAAACATCCATACCTCCCTAAGAAACATCCATACCTCCCTAAGAAACATCCATACCTCCCTAAGAAACATCCATACCTCCCTAAAAAAAAAACCCTTGTCGACCACTACTGTCACTGGTCCTTCCACCGGAGAAACCACCGTCACCGAATCGTCAACTACCTATGTTCGTGTCACCGTGACTCCAACTCTGTCTTTCACAGAGACTCCAACTTCGTCAGGCGTGTTGTCGACCACTACTGTCACTGGTCCTTCCACCGGAGAAACCACCGTCACCGAATCGTCAACTACCTATGTTCGTGTCACCGTGACTCCAACTCTGTCTTTCACAGAGACTCCAACTTCGTCAGGCGTGTTGTCGACCACTACTGTCACTGGTCCTTCCACCGGAGAAACCACCGTCACTGAATCGTCAACTACTTACGTCATCACCACAGAGACTCCAACTCTGTCAGGCGTGTTGTCGACCACTACTGTCACTGGTCCTTCCACCGGAGAAACCACCGTCACCGAATCGTCAACTACTTATGTCATTACTACTGAGACTTTTGGCAATGGCCCTTACTATAATACGTCACTGTCTTCACAACCTTGGATCTATTCGTCTAGTAGACGTTTAAGCAGTTCAGGTGATGCCACCAGTGTTCCATATCAGTCGCCCACACAAGGTACTACTGGATTACTTATCGTGTCCAGCAGATCATCGGAGCTGGATGTTCTCAGTGGCCCTACAACAGTTCTGTCAAGCTCCTATTCTACGTTGATACCGACGGTTCCAAGTCCTGAAGATACAGTGACAAAGAGTTCTTCATCAAGTTCAGGCGAATATGAAACTCGTATTGGTTCTTCAACTACTAGCACGGTGATTGGCTCGTCTGAAACTGACAGCTATAGCATTGATACACTCATCAATAATACCCCCACGGTGGTATCCATTTACAGCTCAAGCACATTTGCACCAAGCGCGTCAGTTAGGACTTATGAGGGTACCGGTTTGAGATCGTGGAAGGCATCGCTGCTTCTCATGCCTTTGATATTATTCCACTTGATTTGATGCATTTGATCAGTTCAGTTCATTTATGGGGCTCGACTTATACCTTTTAATCGGATTTTATGATTTCTTGCAATTTTTACTGCTTTTTTTTTCTAGATATTGAGGACAACAGGATATTTTAAGTTTCTATCACCGAAATCCACTTCAGCAAAAACTGACCATATATTTATGCGTCTATTAGGTTGTCATTGAACATGTTTATTCATGATGCTTGTAAAGCCCGCTTTGAAAGCGAGATTAATTTCCCAACAAACATATCTAATATGCTCGTACAGAGGGCAGATATAATGATTTTATCAGAGGAGATTATCGCTCCGAAGAATACTTCTTATTTCGGAGTTAACTTGATCGCAGACTCTTGGACTGCAGCTCGACTATCGAAATCTATCGTGCGTTGAAGGATCGTTGCGTTCTTAACCCAAAAACTACTGAGTCATAGCAAGGTGTTCCATCGAATAGAGTTCCAGTGTCCTTGGAAGTTTCAGGAAGTACTAAGTGTCTCAACCTGCTGCGCTCTTGTCCTCATTCGTGAAATGCAAATGTTGTGAACGTCGGGCAACACGAGTGTAATCTATGCTACAGAATCGATTGATACTCTAACAATTTTGTTAGAAAGGTACATCTGAACTGGACGGCAAATTTTCCTTGAATAGCTCAAGAGATGAAACATTAAACCAGAGAACATAATAAGGGCATCAGTCGAAGTAGCTGCTTCTCCGAGGAACGGATCATGCGACGTCGGCTCTTAAAATGGCCTCCCTCAGGTATGGTCTAGTACGGCCCTCAATGGGATTGAATCGAAACTTGCATGAGTGTCAACTCGCACGTTGGAGGATGTCAAAAGAAACTGGTAAGGAGCAAGCCAACGAGAGTCAACATGCTAAGCGAAGCCCGACTGCCATTCTGCTCATAAGTTTGGAAAGAACTTTGACCCACAGATTGCGAGGAAGAGTGAACATTGAATTGAGGTTGAGTTCTCAGTCCTTGGTCTTCACCTTCAAGATGGATAGAGGTGTGATTATCACTGTTCCCTGTATCAGCCGTGTGACCAATGTTACCAGTGCTATCGCTGCTTGTTGTGCCATTGCCCTCAATCTCTGTCGGGAAGGGGCAGATAGTGGTTTGAACCGACACATGCCCTCTCTATGTTGTCGTCACGATAGAAACTATCCCACTTGCCTCCAGGACAGTACAACCAATTTCGTCACAGTTTGTTATAGTCAATGTTGTCAAGCTGTTAAACGTGGTGGTTAGTGTTGAAAGAAGAACAGCCGAAGTTTTGGTCGCAGAATTGTTCCACCTGTTGAAGAAAGACAGCTCAACAGTGGTGGTCACAACTTAAGTGGTCGAAGAGCCCGTTACCGTTGACAAACCACTCTTTAAACCAGTGACAGTGGAAGTGGAGAGTACTTTGGTTGTTCTCACAAATGTGGTATGAGAACTGGTTATCGTTTCTTCTACAGTGGCAGGACCAATCACCGTCGAGGTGCACAAGTCAAGCGATGCTTGAATACCTTCCAAAAACCCAATCATCTTCGTTCCGTCGGGACGGACACCATTTACGTTCATGATATAAGGCCCGTATTTGTTGGTAAATGTTATCTTTACTGGGTAGTACTTTCCGGCCTGCAAAGCAATATTTCGAGATTTCGTATTGATACCAACGTCAGACACATAAGAGCTTTGAAGTGACCTTTCTCCTCGTGATTTTTGTTGTGGACAACAACCAACTGCATCTTCAAAGGAGAGGCTGACGGTATCATCCGCCGAGACCGAAAAGTATAGTTTTCGGATTGTGTAAGTTGAAAGTATCCTGTCAAAATAACGGTAAAGGCAATTTCACCAGGATTATAGTTGTAAATAACCGGATTACTTCCAGAATTGAAGTTAACATTGGTAACTCCCAGAGAAGAGTAGATCACGGGTCCCAGAGCGATTCCTGAGTTTCCTTTGTAAAAGTTGGCAACGAGTCCGCTTGATACCTTTGATCCGGCAGAACATCCTGAGTAGGCTGCAACAGTTGCCCCATAAGCGATTGTATGAAGTAGGGCTATAATTTTCATGGTATTTGATCGTTCCAAGGTGAAGGAGATCTGCCATGAATTTAAACAACTTGATTTTGTAAGCGGTTCTGGTGCCAAATTGAGGTTATTTCACGTAAGACAACAACAATCATATTCCAGTGCATATACAGATACAAGTCTCCGGCACGCTAGCATATCATGGCTTTAAATCTCATGTGCTACAAATACGCAGCCTGTATCATTCATCTAATTAAAGCCGTTTGCACTTTATTCAGCTCCTCAGAAACGTAATGATAGGTCTCCGAAAACAGTCAGGGAAACGCCTCATCGGGTCAATGCTTCCCAGGAAGCAATAAGTTGGATCGAAAAATTATTGATGTGCTAAAAGTAAATTCATTCTTGATGTGGGAACGAAGCCAAGTAAACTAAGCAATCACACCGTATTAATCAATGCAACTTTCGATTTCATATATTTGATTGTTCAGTAAGTGGGTCTAGGTGAGGAAAAGCAAATGCCTTTAGGTATTGACATGAACTAGCATTTTCCAATCCTGTGAGGTCTGCTTAGCGAGGGTTGTAATCGCTCCATTTGTAAATCTCATGGAAGACGTAAATACAATCGCCACAGACTGTGTCAAGCACTCCTAAAAGGTCGCACCGATTAAGGTTCAGTTGTGTTATTACGAAGATGAGATTTCAGATTTCATCATGGGTAGCCAATCTTACATGCTAGCTAACGCATCTCGTCAAAGTGCAGACGTAAATGCTATTTTTCTACTTTTTCTGAGGCTCATAAAGATCGGAAAGTGACTCAATCTCCAATTCCGCCTGACAAAACACATATCCCTTTGTTTTTTAGCTACGGAGATGTTACCTTAGAGATAACTCGAAAGAGGTGAACAAAGATCAAATTCAAGAGAACAACAGAAACCAGCTTCAAAGACTACTTACTGCCGACACTTCCCATACGTACTAATGATGTGCACAGTAGTAGGTCAAAATTTCTTCGGTATCTCCGAATATCGTGGAAGTGGTAAGAGTGAAACTCGCTATATCAACAGCCGCATCTCCAGTTATGGGGTGCAGCTGCTGTGCACAAGACAGTTGAAGATGATGATGTTTGTGTAGTCTCTAAAACTCTATAGATTGGTGTTTTATGCACCGGCTAGGCGTCTTCAGTGATTTAAAAAGCCTCACAGGTGAGAGTCAGACAAATATGGTTGGGTGACACTTGCCTGCTGCCAAATTAGCCTTACTGGTCTCTATGTCAATAGGCTTGCGAATCAACGCGCCAACTCAAATTAAGGCGCCAACTCAAATTTACGAGTTCTAAGCCCTGTTTGTTTAAGCCAACAAATAATGCCCTAATCAATTGGATATATAAGGGCGTGTGGTATAAATACACATTATGGAACCATACTGGGACCAAACTCAGTTCGAATTGTAGACCCGGGATAGAAAGATTTCAATTCTGGATAAACAGCTGCAAGTCACATTAATAACCATTAATAACTACCTGCATACATTATTTGATCGATTTCTTTGGGTGTAAAATGAGTTTTCTCACCAGTTTGAAACCAGTGATCGGCTTATTCATGATTTTATTGAAGAGAAGTTGGTACAATAGGCTTTGACAACGCTGTGTACCCAAGGAGATTCCGAAATCTCGATAGCGAAGAGAAATGTACTTTTGTAATCATCAGTGTGATGGAAGGTTCACTAAACGTAACAAAATAGTCCTGAATTCCTCAAGAATGGAGCTTCTGCTATTGAAAAAATGAGGCCAGGTTGCTGTGTTTATATAGTGTTCGGAAAGTAGCGTTGTTATTGCGACTTGAGATTCAAGTGTCGAACTCCTCAGGGGTCAGTCATGATCTCCAAACATGATAGGCACAGCACTTGAAAGATAAAGAACCTTGGTATTGTAGACAGTCATATTACATCCACTGGAAACATAGCTCGAGCTTTGCTGTAATCCGTTCATATCCAAATGCAAGTCGGGGAGGGAAAGATATAAAACGAAAATGTGGGTTACCTGGTCTAAAAGTGACCTAAACCTATAGAGACCCAATGTACTCTAGAATTATAAGATGTCGACAACTGACGAAATTCCAAGCATTATCATTATGAGAAAAAGCTTGCAGGAGGGTTCTCGTATGTAATCAAGAGAATACATTCAGCACACAGAAACAGAGTCTGAAACACTTTGAAAAATCAGTTCATTGATTTCAGCAGAACGGCCATTGGACGGACGGGATTAATTTCCCCTCACCTTTTCTTTCTTTGAATTCTCACAATATAGGCTAAGCTGACTCTCCAGATCAGAACATCTCACTTGAGTTTAGCGCTGGTTCTAGTTTCTAGGCCTACGGTTTCACCTCGTACATTGTTTCATCTTCGTCATGTCTCACCTTTGATACCATCTTAGCTCGGTCATGGTTTCATCTTTTTCATGGTTTCACATTTGTCATGGTTTCACTTTCGTCGCAGTTTCAGCTTGGTCTCATCTTTTAGGCGTCAAATATCTCTTGGTAACTTCTCATGCGCGCTCAACGCTGGAAGACGAAATCTTTTATCCAAAAAGTTCAGATCATCCCAATGGCGCAGAGAAAGGAAAACTATTACAACTACGGACAAGTTCTCATATCTTTGTGTAGATTTTGAAGTACCAGCAAAGTGTATACTTGGTTAATTTTTCTTCTCAAATCAGAAAGTGGGCAATAACCGAAAGTCTCGAGTAGAACTTTTGGAATTTACAGTATTTTCGCGGAAATGCAGATTTCCAGAAAAAAAAAAAGTGGAAGCTAAAATCCAATTCTCACATAAACAAGGCTAAAATCGAAGAATATGACACTTGATGGACTTTAGCCCAACTCCAATGTTTAGATAGAAAAAAGAAGAGCCATCTTGAAGCATATAATGATCTATCAAGGAATTAGCATATCAAGGATTTCGTAAGATGCAGTATGAAGCTAAACCAACAACCCTCAGAATAAGTGAAACAAGTGACTCTGGCAGCAGTAGTCGTCTACATATGATTATGGATGTCATCTCAAATACAGCATTTGATTTGCCACAAGATTGCTTTGACTTTCAAAGAGTGTAGTACATATTAAAGCATGCAATTGCAATACCCACAGTACATAGACAGACTCACCACTGAGGATAGTTGTCATCTCGATGCATTCAGCAATAGTTGAAATTTAAATTATTCCAAAGTTCCCAAATATCAGATAATGGTATTGTGCTAAGTATTATGGCGGCCAAAACTGGCAATTACCTTAAGTTTTCAATTCTCGACACGTAAAACCAGAACAAATTTCTCATGAGAGCTTGAAGGCAGTTGTCTCACACATATTCGAAGACTTCTCCACAGCCCAATACATTATTATCCCAAACAGCCAAAGTTTTGATCTTAAGAACTCTGAGATAGTTGCATTTCCACAGATACGCTTAACCTAATGGATGCCAGTACTCAGCAGTAGAGACAGAGCCTTTGAAGGCAATGGTGACCGCATTTCTTTTTGCCACTCTAGGGCGAACGGTGTAAAACCAGGCAGCGACAGCCCGCTCGTATGCTTCGTTAGACCTATAATGCTCTTGTTTTACTCCACTCGCACGCTGCACTTGCTCTGGATGAATTCCTAGAAATTCTCCATAGCTTCCTGGATGCGTGCTTCCATTTGGAATACTCTCAAAAAACTGTTCCCGCATATTCACAGCGCCTGGGGAAGCAACATAGTATCTCCGAAGCTGATTTTCAGGCATTATTTTCCAAACATCATTCACCCAAGCGAGAAAAGCGAGCATATAATCTCTTTGCGTCTCGAAATTGACTCTGTGGATTCCAAAATCACGCGCCACGAGGTCAAGATCAAACCCGATACTGTTCTGTTGTTTATTCATTATTGACTGGAGTATCAATCTCATTTCAGCATTTTGAGCGGGTGTTCTATCCATGGCCAATGTTTATGAACTAGGCTAGCTTCTCTGGCACATTTATAGAAAGAACGGATTTGAAGTCGGCCAGCGTGAGAGCGCATGCTACAATTGCATGAGAACTCTACGCTACTAAACTTTCCCGAATCACGGCCAGTCTATTCGGCGAGAATGAAGTTTCCTGATTATACTCAGAAGTGCAACTCCAGTAATCAAAGGCGTATTCTTTCCAAATCCAAATCCCAATAATCTCCTTGTGTAGCTCTGTAATGAATTCACTTCATCTATCAAAATGCCTTCGATGCTGGAATCCTGACTTACAGTAACAAATGAAGAGTTTACGGTTCAGATCAAGGAATAGGGTAGTATTTGTAAGATACGATAAATCTCGGAGTGCGGGACCATTTTTGCGACCGTTTTTGCAGTCTTATTCAAATTCACTTCAAATTTGCTTGGCGTTCGTATTAGGCAAGTGGGGACAAGAATAAGGGGCGGATTTGCAAGTATAAAATATGTGATTTGCAACCAAAAAAAAAACCACTTGTGTTTTGACGATTATACTCCTTTCTTCTTCAAAAAATGAAAACTCAAACTTATTTTGGTATGGTTCAAACCATGGTTAGTATTATTTTAGTTGGCCTCTTGGGTCAAGGCATCAGTACAGGCGATCCCAAATCAGTGTCAACTACGGAACACGCTTTCGTGCCAAAATTGGTGACAGGGGTGGTCACAACTGTCGTATCAAGCATGTTCATTATGCAAATGATAAACATGCTCAGTAGCTTTTCCGGAAGCAGACCCAATGATCAGCCTGAAGGCACTTTCAGGACTGATCCTTCGGCAAATAACCAAGCACCTTCGAACCATGGCGCCGGCGAGGCACCAAGGGGTCCCATTAACAGAGGGGGAGCAGCTGCCTCATCCAGTCCGATTGTATCGGCCCCTTTCCGTCCCGACAGTAAATTTGCGCCTTATGTTCGAGCCGAAAGTCGATTCGGTACGGAAACTATCCATGTCTTTGGCCAGTGGTCAAACACTGGCTGTTATGATATGGTTCCTTACGCTCCAGAAGCAAATTTTGTGCAGTGGAATTTCCTCAATGAGTACTGCCTGGTGTCGATGTTTCCAGGTTTTCGTTGCCGAGGAGTCCCTAGTGTTCAACATGCCACCCCAATTTCAAAGGGAACTGCAAGTTTGTATCCGTTCCAGAGTCTTAGCTTTAACTGTATGTCTCTGCGGTATCCACGGTATTCATAGTGTCATGCTAATATTCCGGTCAGCTTAGCTATGGTCTAGTAACTAATCGTAGAATCAGTATAAACTCCTAGCCTTCGTAAGGATAGGACGGGTCATTGGTTATATAATAGTGTGGACCAGACCAGGAGCCCTAACCAAGAGACAGCTATCAGCATAAAATATCGTGGACTGGGTAATCGTATTATTCTCGCTAACTTATCAAAATTTTGTATTTCTTCAGGCATTAAGCTTCTATCCCTTACAAAAATGAGGACAGGTTCTTGGGTTTATATAGTATTTCATAAGCTAGAGCTCTTACTGTCTCAAGAATCCGATTCGGAGTCTCTACAGGAACTTGTTGATAACCGGCCGTTGATAGTCTTTTAGTATTCATTAGTCATAGCCGAGAAAGTGGTTGACCGGATATGATAGTAACGGCGTTGAAAATTCAAGAACGAGTGGTTCTGTGGCTAGTCTCTTTTCATACTAGAAGACCCGTAGAATGCAACATTACATGTAATGTCAAGAATGCCGTTCCCTTAGCTCAATCACTACTTTCGGGGATACGGATGGAACAGCATTAACAATTCAGGAAACTTGTAGTTTTGTAGACAGTTATACAACAATTCATCCGAAGTTATAATAAAGACGAAGCTGGCTTGAAGTTGAATTTAATCCAACTTTCCAGTATAGAAAATAGCTCGAACTTGTGGAGATAACCATTATCCTGTCAATGCTCAACCTTCAGATTTATCTGAAATATTTGTAAATGGCACACTTGTCAAATTTGTATTCACAATTACGGAGCCATCCAGCAATAGTAATCCCATAATCTTCCTCTGATTCGAAATCGTTTCTCTTCAAACTGAATTCACGGCAAGCGGAGTCAATGTGGACTCCAACAATCTTATTGTATCCTCTTAGGATAGTACCCGAGGTTGTTGTCCAAAAATTATCAATTTGATTTAAGATAGCCATCCTAAACTCACCCTGACTTAAAAAGTTATCCCGGGTCAAACCATAGTAAGAACCCATACGGTCTAATTTCAGAGGCACAGCAGTTATCATATGAAGATTAATCTCTGGATAACAAGGTGTTGTGCGTGTGAGAATTACATATCTCAGAACTTCTTCCTTTGGCATCAACGCCCAAGAACGCAACCATCCAATAAGGGCAGAGCAATAGTCCGACTCTTTCTCATAATTTTCTCGAGATATGCCATAATCACGGGCCACCTGGTCAAGATCAACTCCAACAGCACCCAAATCAAATTCAATGAAATACTTAAGGAGTGGATTGACTCCAGGCAACCTGCAAGAGTTCGCTGTGCTTGGGGTATCGGGTGAGGAAATTGTCAAAGAGCTTGAATTGGGAATATGTTCCCATCCATAAGAAGTATGGGAAGACATGCTTACTATATGAAAATGATGGAAGTCCGTTTAATAAATAGGTGCTACTTTTATTGTAGGCTGGAAGGCAAAAACTGCTTAGGGTAAGAACAACCCGCATAAGAAAAATAGTACCTTCCCCAACATTATTTGGAAACTTGAACGGCCCAGAACCTTTCTTGCCACTTGAAGTAACTATAAGGAACTATTCACATAGAGATAATTCAATTGTGACTTTCACGATCAAAGTGTGAATAGTTACCTAGAATCTGCAATTTAATGTTCTTCCCAGATGATGTTCTGCGGGCTTTTCCGACCAATTCCAACACTAGCCCAAACAGCTTAAGCGACTACATGGATCAAGGCTCAATCAACTCCATGGCAACCTAGAGTCGTATTTCTGGTTTCAACACCAATCATCAGGGATTTTTGTCTATCATGACTTCTGTGATTTCGAATCTGTTCACCACATATACTTCCACAAAAATCCTACAAAACAGGAAAAATCAATTTTGCAGGTGTAAAATAAGGAGGAGCAATCAAGAAGAAGGTCAACACTCACTCTTCACGGCATTCACTTCCGCTATTTGAAATCTTTCTGCGGGTGAGCGCTAATCGTTAAAGCGCCATTGAGAGCCCTCCCAGATTGGAGATCTTCATCGCATACTGTAAATATTACCCTTGAAATTATGAAGTCGACCAATTTGTGCGTAATTAGTTTGACGTTGATAGGCTACATTACGGTGCTCGCGTTGGTCTTCTTTGAGAGAATGCTGAAGCGGTCATAATGACGACCCAACAGGAACAGAGTCTATGCAAGAGCACCTTCCATGATACTGTACCTTCTTGTGTAGCTATGGAAGGAGTCTCGCAAAAAGAAAAGGCTGTTTGATATTTTATTTGTTAAATTTTTCTGAAATTACAATTTCAGGATTTGCAATTTCGAACAATTTCCAGTAACTTATGAAAAAATGAGAAGTACTGAGGCCAAATCCGAAAATGCTGCCACATAAAAATACTGCAACATTGAATACTACGTAATCACCGATGAATCACCGAAACTATCTTCTCTATCAAATTTCTTCATAGTTTGAGGTGTATCTGGTCTGGCTATCCAAAGATGCCAATAGAGTACAACTACCATACACAGGCTCAACCGGTTACACCAGAATAGAAGTAAGACGAGAGATAAATAACATGAGAGTTTTCGAAAATTTGTAGGGCCACTCTGATTTTTTCAATGAGGGTTTCATGAGACACGATACTAAAGTTTTCATGTCTCGCCTCTCTTTGACAATAACCAATTGCTTGCTCAATACTATCTCATATTGAGTTTGGTATGGGTACCGAAACTTCGCGCAACAGTGTCCATAGCCATAAATTGTGAATAGGGAAGCTCACAAGGCCTGTACTTGAAATTGCTAAACGAGCAATTGAAAAGATAGATATTTATGACAATATGAATGAAGAAAAAGCGACAACAATGCTGTGTCGTGAATGCAGAATGGTGGGTCTATAGAATGTCCGGAAAGTTGAAAAAAAGATAGCAAAACACATTTTCCAAATCATCACAAGATGATATGGGCCAAAAGCTGAAATAATGCGTGTGGCTTAACTGTGGATCCACGTCCAGCATAGGAACTCACGACTGGTGCACTGCTTGAACCAGTCGAGTAGCTCACGCTAGGATGAGCGGTCTCAGGTGAAGCAGAAGTTTGCTCGCTAGCAAAACTCTGAACAGAGGTTCTCAATGTGGAGCTATGTGCTTCCTTTGTCTTGCTTTCATCGACATCAATGCTAGAAGTTGATCTGGTTGCGATGGTGCTGACTCCTTCCTTTGTTTGAGCCGAGGTTCCGTCGGCAGAGTCAGTGCTAATTGTGGTATAGCGTGTGTTTGTCTTGGTCTGTTTTCCTCCATCAGTTGTTTGCGAGGGTCCAGAAGGAAGTGTTTCTGTCAACCCAGATGAAGTAGTTTGAGACTTGTCGGTAAGTGTGGTAGGTCTTCCATCGGTGCTATGCTCAGTTGGTGCTGCTCCACTCTGGCTGTCATCCTGCGGCTTCACGCTTGTAGAGCTGGCCAGCGAAGTTGAAACCGGTGGGAAAGGTGCTTCAGAAGATGTCAATGTGATGCTCGAGGTAACAATACTTTGGGTACTGGACTTTGCCGCAGAGCTTGAACCTGAAGCGGTGGTCAGTTCACCGTCTTTGTCATGAGACAAAGAGTCTGATTGCAATGAGGTTGATTGGGATGCAGTTGGTCCGCTCAGACTCAGATCAATATTTGGGATAGTGGTCTGGTTCCAGCCTCTGCTGTTGAAAGAGGATAACTTGGATACCTCAGTACTTGCCTCACCGGTGCTGGTAGTAACGGACGATAATGAAGTGATGGAAGCAGTGCCATCAGGAGCAATGCTGGTCTTGCTGGAAAGTGATCCAGAAGACTCAGAACTGGTGGAGATCACGTCGGAGTCAGTGTCTGTAGATCTGTCAGAGCTTGTTGTTGTCCAGCTTGAAGTGGAGGAGGTCAACTGTGGTCTCTCGGAGCTTGACTCCGAAGCTTGGGACTCTGTTCTGGAGTTCGATGTACCTGAAGAGCTTGGAGTCTGTGTTCCCAGGGCTTCTGACGAAGATTCAGAACCGGTCATAGAACTGGTGCTCGACACATCTGTCTCGGTGCTGGATTCCGATGACGAGTCAGAACCGGTCATCGAACTGCTGCTCGACATATCTGTCTCGGTGCTGGATTCCGATGACGATTCAGAACTGGACATAGAACTGCTGCTCGACACATCTGTCTCGGTGCTGGATTCCGATGACGATTCAGAACTGGACATAGAACTGCTGCTCGACACATCTGTCTTGGTGATGGATTCCGACGAGTCCGTTATAACAGACGACTCAGGGGAAATAGTGTGGGGATAGGTGTCACTAGATTGTGAATCCAGAGTAGGGATCTCAATAATAATAGTGTCTGTTTCACCAGGGCCTCCAGTCTTGGTAATGGTAGTGGTGTACGACTCAGACCAAGTGGAAGTGATAGTGGTGGTTGGAGTTGGGACATCAATGATGATGGTCTCCGTTCCATCAGGACCAGCAGTGATAGTGGTAGTCGAGTTGTAAGTCTCGGACCAAGTGGAGGTGATAGTCACCACTGGAGTTGGAACATCAATGATGACAGTGTCCGACTCACCAGGGCCTCCAGTCTTGGTAATGGTAGTGGTGTACGACTCAGACCAAGTGGAAGTGATAGTGGTGGTTGGAGTTGGGACATCAATGATGATGGTCTCCGTTCCATCAGGACCAGCAGTGATAGTGGTAGTCGAGTTGTAAGTCTCGGACCAAGTGGAGGTGATAGTCACCACTGGAGTTGGAACATCAATGATGACAGTGTCCGACTCACCAGGGCCTCCAGTCTTGGTAATGGTAGTGGTGTACGATTCAGACCAAGTGGAAGTGATAGTGGTAGTTGGAGTTGGAACATCAATGATGATGGTCTCCGTTCCATCAGGACCAGCAGTGATAGTGGTAGTCGAGTTGTAAGTCTCGGACCAAGTGGAAGTGATAGTCACCACTGGAGTTGGAACATCAATGATGACAGTGTCCGACTCACCAGGACCTCCAGTCTTGGTGATGGTAGTGGTGTACGACTCAGACCAAGTGGAAGTGATAGTGGTAGTTGGAGTTGGAACATCAATGATGATGGTCTCTGTTCCGTCAGGACCAGCAGTGATAGTGGTAGTCGAGTTGTAAGTCTCGGACCAAGTGGAGGTGATAGTCACCACTGGAGTTGGAACATCAATGATGACAGTGTCCGACTCACCAGGACCTCCAGTCTTGGTGATGGTAGTGGTGTACGATTCAGACCAAGTGGAAGTGATAGTGGTAGTTGGAGTTGGAACATCGATGATGACAGTGTCCGACTCACCAGGACCTCCAGTCTTGGTAATGGTAGTGGTGTACGACTCGGACCAAGTGGAAGTGATAGTGGTAGTTGGCGTTGGAACATCAATGATAACAGTATCCGACTCACCAGGACCTCCAGTCTTGGTGATAGTAGTGGTGTACGACTCGGACCAAGTGGAAGTGATAGTGGTAGTTGGAGTTGGAACATCGATGATGACAGTGTCCGACTCACCAGGACCTCCAGTCTTGGTAATGGTAGTGGTGTACGACTCGGACCAAGTGGAGGTAATAGTGGTAGTTGGAGTTGGAACATCGATGATAATAGTGGCAGGTTCACCAGGACCCCCAGGCTTGGTGATGGTAGTGGTGTATGACTCAGACCAAGTGGAAGTCACAGTGGTAGTTGAAGTTGGCACTTCAATAATCACTGTATTCATATGTTCACCAGAGCTAGTGACCGTGGTCGTGACAGAGCCGGTCCAGGTCACAGTTTTCGTGGTATAACAGACACCATCATTAAATTTGGCTTGGTAAACGTTGTCATAAGTACTCACCGATTTTCCACTGGGGGTGGTGTACTTGAGGATAAGACCACCGTTACTGCTCCAATTGAATGTAACAATTTTCATCGGATAATAGACACCAGCCTCAAGGTTAAAGGTCGCAGTTTCGGTGTTCTCAACAACGCTACCACCTCCAGCGGCAGGTCCCAAAGTATTGATCAGAAAATTGCCTGTAACACTTCCGCTTGGATCATTACAACAGCCTGCTTCACTGCCGAATTGAAGGGCGGCACCATTATCAGAATTGAGCTGGAAGGTATATGAACCTGTTTCTGGAGCCAAGAAATAACCCGTGAGAACAAGAGTGTAGTTGGTGATGGTAATATCTTGCCCGTAGATCTTTCCGTTGACCACTTGCCAGCCCGGAGCCGAAACCAGGAAGTTTGGATCTGTGACACCTTTGATAGATTTGATGTAGCCAAAGTTTTCGTAATCGCTGGTAAAGAAGTTGGCTCCCCATCCGGCTTGGTTTAGCAATGGATATTTGTAATAGTCCACATTAAATCCAACTCCGGTAGTCGAAATTGGAGTACATCCCAGGGTAGTTGCCATATCTCGAACAGCTACCATATGGCAAACATCCTCCATCTTTGGTGTGTTGAATCTTCCGAGGTGAATACCAATTCCGCTGAACCATGTGTGTAACCATGCCTTCTGCTGTAAGATTACCAATTTGCCTACAAGTGAGACTAAACGGGGATTTATAAACAAGTAGAGGTTCTGGATTTCTGTTTTATTTTTACACTTAGCCTTGCTCGGGGTGTTGGGACATAAGTGACATGTTAACCATACACCTTATGTTGAAGTTTTTGAAAGATGAGAAATGAATCATCTACAGTGTTTTCCACCCTAGCGAGACGTCAAAAGTCGTGACGTTTTAATGCTATTGTTAATATGCATACCAAGGAATGAAAGTTTTTTTTGTGAGCAATCGAACTGCATACTGAAGGTTCTTTTCAGACATGTTGAGCAAATATCTCGGGATTCGAGCGCCGAACAAGTCCTATGCTCCTAACGCCGGTTTTTTTTTAACGCATCGAGATTTTCTCTGCAAATAATACACATCCGAACCCTTTTTGGGTGCGAAATAATATTCGAAAATCAGCGACGCTCAAAAAACTCAACATGTGCGACCTTTTAAACCTCGAAAGATCTTCTCAGCAGGACCCTGGACCCACTCAAGGTTCAGATTTTCGACGCATTTGCAAACTCCAAGATGCCTGTTGGCCTAGACTTTGTTCTTAACATTTGCTGTAGCTTGCATGAAGATAACAAAGTAAAGTTGAACCATGAGTAGATAACCAGAGAAGTTGTTCAAGGACTTGAGCAATTTCTTCGAACTCGGACATACCAGAGGATGAAATTGTAGCAACTGTCGTTGGTTTCAAACCAGCTAAATTTGTGAACCTTGGACGAACGCCTCGTTGCTTTTGGGAATACTCCTGGTTGTCCTCTCGGCCTCGTCTGATTTTCAAAGAGAGTGGGAACTAGGATAAGACCACCCTTGTGGAAGCCACCGAAGACATGCATTCAAAGCATGGAATCGAGAGCCAAATCGGTATTCCGTGCCTCGAAGAGCCCACTTCCTGTCTGTTGAGGATAGAACTTGAAATTCGCAACCATGTCCCCTTATTTTGGCACAAGCGTACTGAATAGAAGCCACACCAAATAAAGGGATTCTTCCCTGATTGAGTTGTGCACTCAGACTGGTTGCCCCGGATATCCGGCGGGGCTCAAATCTACTGCTATAAGGGGTCTGGACTGGTGAACTCAGCAACCAAGTATAAGCTCCGTTCCTGCTCTCATTTGTCTTTAAGCTTAACAATAACGATTGATGCGTAGTACCTGACGGTTGGCGAGTCTAAGTTTCGAGAAGCAATAGGGATTTTTTAATAAGAAGAGATTGAAACTAGGGCGGGGCGACGAATTTACCTAAAGGGATGAGACACAAATGTCGCAAGGTCCGATAACTGGAATTCGAAGATTAATTCTATAAATATCACGAAGCAAAGGAATTGTAACAGGCGCCGAGCGGCGATTCCAAAATATGAAATTTGATTCACGAAATGATACTTCGATTCTGCAATGTTCCACTTATTCTATTCATTTTCTCGGTCCAATGGAACAAGAGAAACAGTAGTCTCATGACGTAAACGGATCATCAGAAAGGCACGAACATCTTTCGCGCTTCAGAGAGGAAAGATCTCTTTGTCTTCGTCTCTGATTTATCGCAGATTCTGTACATTTTCACAGACTCCACGACCATGGCACGGTCTTCTGGACTTTCTGGCCAACTTGGGAGCCAACTGGAAAGAGCGGACCAGAAAGACGATGGTGCCACACTCTGTTGGGCATTGACCCAGGGCTTTTTGCCCATACTATCGGGAAAGAATCCATTTGTTCCACCGACAGCAACATTCATGATGAGATAAAACTCCTGATCAAATGGAGCAATGTTGTTGTTCTCAGGCCATGGGTCGAAAATAACTGATCCATTTGAGTAAGTGGAGGAGAAGTCTCCAAATTTCCAAAATGGCATATTGAACTTTCGATAGAGCACTTGAACCAATCTTTGATCAATGTAGGTTTTAATGTACTTCTCATTCCATTCCAACCCAAATGTGTGAAACGTCTTTCCAAACATTCCTAATTTCCTCTGATATGTCTTGGATGTCTTGTAATAGGCGTTTGTAGCCAAGGTTGGTCCCCAATGAAGTGTGCTAACAATGGTGTCATACCCACCCATCGGGTAGTGAACTCCATTACCGCGAGACTCGGCAATATCAATCTCTCCAGATGCTGGCCACGTTCCGTAAGTATCATTGACAGGCATTAACCAAATAGCTGGCCATAGCCAATCACCCACTGGCATCTTTGCCCTCACCTCAATTTTTCCATATTTAATGGAGGCGGTTCCCTTGGTGTTGATACGGGCACTTTGAACAGGTGGAATGATAATGCCCTCAGTTGAGTTCGAGGTTATCCAACAGTTACCCACTCCGCTACTTGTACATGTACCATCAGCAGTCAAATTAACTGTGTACCCGTTATTGATCTGGTCATTGGAAATGGTTTCATTTGTCAAGGTGGGAAGAATGTAAAGTCTCCCGTCTTTGACATAGGAGTTGCGGTCACTATCAGTTGTCCAATCGAAGGATCCTGTACCATAGCCTCCAACTCTGACTTCTCTATTCCAAACGTCAGTGTTGAAAGTCTCAAAATTGTCCACGAGCACTTCACAATAATCAAGGTTGGTGATTGATTTCCACGCAAAATAAAGCTGAACAGCAATGATACCGCATCCGCACAAAAATGCAAGAGTCATAATATAATTGATGACTTTCAACTTTTTGCGGCTCTTGTTGTTTAACCACGGTTTTTCAACTTTGTCGCCTAACTTGAGCCTCTGACTCAAATGTTGTCTCTTAGAGAATATAAGTTCAGAATCCTTTTCGATTGCCAGCGCAGTGAACAAAGTTTGAGAATGGACGGCTCGATCTTTCGAACTGATCGCAGATACCAGCATTGAATCTCTCCGCCGGACCAGAGAGGTGGTAGTGACAGATCGGGAGCTAAGGTCACTCGGAACGCCATCTCTCACCTCGACTTCAAACAGACAATCTTTTTCGTCTGAAGAAACAGCATCAAAATAGCCAGAGCGCAACGAGATATTGGAGCGAACTGTCTGAGAATCAACTGGAAGCTCCTCTATGTCGGAAGATACGTTCTCTGGATCTTCGACAACATTGTGAGCAGATCTCCCAGCCGAAACTTGGCTCTTGATCTCTTCCGGGTTAGCAGGCATGAAAATTTTGCAGGTGAAGATGTGGGAAATTGAAAAGGCGAAACTGATGAATTACACCCTCACGGCTTTCAATCAGTTTAGATACCATTCACCTATTTGTGAACATGCAGCACCTCAGATGATGGCCGGTGTTATCGTGGCTGCAACATATATACAGGCAAATGCAATGCTGCTGCATGCGATGTATGGTTATGAGACACATCGTCCAATGCAACCACCTCGGATATACTTGATCGTATCCGAATTGAGGCAGGTGGTCAAGCAAGAAGCTTTGCCAAAACATCAGACTTTACTATGTGATCCAAGAACGTGACGGCTACTTGTGGCATCGGAACTTTTTCAACAGAACACTTTCAAGAATGTGCCCCTTGAGATACCCCCTTAGGTATAGATCACCTCAACAGCGATCAAGAAACGCCAAGAGCGCACAGATCACTAGTGGCTGCGCATTTGCTGCAGAAAAATAAGCCTCCTTGCAGTACAATCATGCCAGCACTTGAATGGCTTTATTGGGAAGGGTAATGAGTAGGGAAACCATGAGCGACCGTCCAATTTAAAGTTGGCGTTCTTTTTCTCAAATTTGAATTCTACTTTTTTCCAAAAGTGTAATCAGCAATGGGAATCTTTTCCTTTGGAAAGTCCAAAGCTGACAGAAAGTCAGCTAAGTCCACAAAAAAGGCTGCGAAAAGGCGCGACTCCTCCAGCGAAAAGAGAAGGGAAACCGTCCCCTCCATTATCAATGAAGTGTTTGGTGATCTCGATTTGGACCGAACTTCTGATGTTGTATCTCAGGTTTCTAGGGGTACTAGTATGAATTCGCTGATGTCATATGCGAGAATGTTACGGAACTTCCGAAACAATGTGAATAATATGGATCATGAGTTTCATATCTCCCCGGATTACAAAGACCTGCAGTTTATTGTGGTTGACTATTTGTACGATATGTGCCATAGTAAAGGTTGGTTTAAACTTGTCGAGCAATATGAGCCTTGTGTCATCAAGAAAAATGGAAAGATTGGCACTGAGTTGCAATATCGATATCTACCACCACAGGATAATATTACGGAAGATTCATTTGTTTCGCACTTTGCTCGTTCCATTCGAGCTGATGTGGCGGTGAAGGTTTCATTCCCTGTCATCCACTCTATTTTGGACACGCTTGATCCGGATGTCAATGTGGTGACTTTGGATGACAATCATAACATCCAGCTCATTGAGACAAATGCTGATTTGCCTTGGGTGCGGAAATACCAGTATTGTACGTTCGTCAGAGAAGACAGGAGCTTGATCGCATGGTCAAACAATGTGAGTGACCTAGTGAGATTTGTCAGTTCGTTAGAGACATTGATGATAAACTTCATTTGGGAGATGGGAAATGCAATTGAGGTTAAGAATTTCAAATACGTTCCCCGTGTCACTTTTGCTGAGGGTCTCGGAATTGACGACGACAGCAGCCGCCGCTCTAATAGTTTGACTATTGAGTCTGTGAACTCTGCCTTCAGCACAGATGAAAAACTCAATGAGAAAAGAGGCAAGGTCACTGATTTGGAAAGCCAAAATTCAGACCGACCCGTATTTTACATTCATGCTTTCTCTCAAGGGTTCGCTGTTATGTTGGTGATGACATGGATTGGTATGTTCATGGGACAAGCCACCAAAAGTATCACTGCTGAGGGATCTTGGCAGAATATGTTGGCTTTACTCTACTTCCCACCATTCATCCTTTTCAGTGGATTTTTTGCTTCAACAGTCGTGGGTGTATTCACTTATCTCTTGGGGCCTGTTTCTCAGATGCAAAAAAACTCCTATTCGTACTCCGTGAATAAAGCACCACGGCTTTCCGCTGAGAATGGAGCACTTCCTCATATTACAATTCAATGTCCAGTTTATAAGGAGGATTTGCATGATGTTTTGAAGCTCACATTTGCTAGTGTCCAGAAAGCAATCCATACTTACGAGCTTCAAGGTGGATCTGCGAATGTGTTTGTCAATGATGATGGACTTCAGCTTGTGACTAAAGAGGAAGCTTTGGAAAGAATTGAGTTCTATGAGGAATGTGGTTTCGGATATGTAGCAAGACCTCCTCATGGGCAAGACGGGTTCAAGAGAAAAGGAAGATTTAAAAAAGCCTCCAACATGAACTACTGTCTCGATATTTCCACAAAGGTTGAAGATGCATTTGAAATTTTGAGGTCTGATGCAGAAATTTTCACGCCCCAAACCGAGTCTCAAGCATATCTTCAAGCACTAGAGCAGGTGGTCATGAAAGAAAAGAGCTGTTGGGCGGGAGGTGATATCTTGTGCGGTGAGATCATTCTTTTGATCGACTCTGATACAAGGGTTCCAGAAGACTGTTTCCTTGATGCAGCCTCTGAAATGTTTGAGTCACCTGAAGTTGCGATATTGCAACATTCCTCTGGTGTGATGATGGTGGTCAACAACTACTGGGAGCAAATGATTGCATGGTTCACTGACTTGATCTACTTCTCTATCTCATATGTTTCCGCAAGTGGAGCTGACACAGCATCCTTCGTTGGACATAATGCCTTCCTTAAGTGGAGAGCAGTTCAGGAATGTTCTTACTTTGATAAGGAAGATAAGAGAACCAAATATTGGTCTGAGTCTCACGTTTCTGAAGATTTCGAGATGTCTTTGAAACTTGGTGGTTTGGGATACGTTATCAGGGTTGCGACCTATCATAATGGTGGCTTCAAGGAAGGAGTTTCCTTAAGTGTTTATGATGAGTTGACCCGTTGGTCCAAATACGCATATGGATGCTCTGAAATCATTTTCTACCCCTTCAATCGGTGGTTGGATGGCGATATCATTACCCCTTTGTTCAAGATGTTTGTATCATCAGATATCTCTTTTGCGTGCAAATTCAGCATCATCAGTTACATGGGAACATACTTTGCAATTGGCGCGTCATTGATCATGTTGGTCGTGAATTATTTCATTGTCGGTTACTATAATTGGGGATACTCAAGAATCTACATTGACTCGATGAAAATTTTTGTGTCGGTCATGTTTGTGTTTTCTGTTGGCTCGCAAATTGCTTACATTGTTGCGAGATACAGAATTACCAAAAAAACAATTTGGCCCATGCTATTTGAATTCAGGTGGTCTGTACTCATGGCAATCTTTATGGGAGGTTTATCGTGGCATATGGTGGTGGCTATCACTTGCCATCTCTGCTCATTCGAATTGCAGTGGGGAGCAACAGCAAAAAGTATTGACAACTCAACATTTTTCAAGGAGTTACCCAAGGCATTAAAGAACTATAAGTTCGTCTACATTGGAGCATTCTTATGCTTAGTCATGATCATCGTCATGGCAACTGCCGTCCCGTATGCATATAAGATCGACGGTTTGGCACCAATCTTGCCATTCGCTTGGCTGTTGGCATGTCACACACTTTCGCCAATCCTTCTTAACCCTCAACTCATGACTTTCTCCTGGTGAGGTGACAGCAGAATCTTTGCATTCCTAAATTAAATTGATGACGTTTATAGAAATAAATTACAATGTTAGAGTGTTACATCAAGCAATTCACTGGTGAAATGACCTCTTGGGTTTACGACATGCTCCAATAAGCAATATTGTCCCACCTAGGTTCAGGTTGCGAGACTATTCAAAAGCAAAAACTCTGCCGATTCTCAAAACCTCAAATACACGCATTGCATTAATAAGCTGATCCCTGGTTGACATATTTCAGCAGCAATTACGAGTTGCGTCTGCCCCCTCAGTGTCACTTCCACAGGGTGTTAGGGGGGCCATGAGCATCTCATCTCTCTCTTCAGATATCAACACAAAAAGCCAAATTTGGCCCGAAATTGCGACTCTAGCCGAACTCAATTGGGGAGTTCGTAACTGTGTGAGAAGTTTAGCTAAGGAAGCGAGATCTAGCAAAGTCTATTACAAGGCGAAAGTTCAAAACCGTCGATCATTGTCTTGTCACTGCAAGAAAGCGCAGATGCAACCTATGCAGCCAATATGAAATGCATTTGTCCATCGATGCGTCACATCCTAAGCCCAACGGCAAAGGCGTACCCACGGTTTCCAGAACAAAAGTAGGCTACCAATGCGACCTGACTCTCTTCCGAAAATGAATTAGGTCTAGACTCTGCTATATATTTGTCATGAACCAATAACAACTCCTTTCCTATATCTTTTTGGTTATGAGCCGCCAGCTGCATTTTTGACACTTTCGGCATTTCAAGGCTGTAAATGATCGATCTACACACAGTACCACATGAGACTCACATCAGCCGGATCGCTGTGGAAGATCCCCGATTCTGCATAAGATGAAGCAATAAATCTGCACAAATATGCCAACACCGGAAATGATTAGTTTCCCTGTGTAATGCACACCGAAGCATGCATGTACTTCGACCAAGTATTGGTACACAGTAAATTTGCTGATGCACTTCGGCGCTGTTTCAAGTAAGCAGGTTGAAACGGGATGACACATGCAGGAGTTTCTACAAGTGATTCCCAAAACGAATGAATCGCACAGGTGTAAATGCATTTACTTGGCGACTATTAATCCACCACAGATATTCTATTTATTAACGAAATGCAGCAACAGACCCGAAAAACGACGCTGTCAAGTTGAAACTACTTTAATACAAAAGATATGATATCATCTCCCGCATCGAGGGCCCAATGCGTTGGAATCAGATTCAAATTTAGAGGGGAATTTTGATAAGAGAACAGTTACAGAAAGCCGAATGGCGCTGGGACCATCCACACAGACAAGGTGTGTAATGCGCCTTGTACATGTATAGACAACTGCCACATACAAATATTAAACGATTAGTCTTGGTACTATCACTGAGCGTGTAACTTTGCTCATTCTTTCTATAACCGACATGGGCGTAGTGCCCAGCCTTCTCACTTGCAGCATTTGACATTTTCATTCTCTTGTCTCTTGCATATGTTGGACCATAATGGGAAACCACAATAAGACCAGACACATCAGAACAACACTGCAGCAGCTCCAAAATCACTTTGTACCCCCACCCTCGAGCCCTCTCTGACATTGCCAACCTCATGCAAGTCACCCCATACAAAGGTGACATCTTTGTACAGCTTTGAGTGATTACTGGTCACTTCATCGTCTCGTAACCGAAAGGTATGTATTTCCGCTGATCTCGTGTCAGCCAAGCAATCAGCCCCGTTGTTCTCGGGCCGAGCGTACAGCCCAGTCAGACTATCGACGATCAAACCGTAAACATGCATCAAAGTATCCAAACCAACATCCACAACATCCAACAAAGTCGTAAAAACAGGAAATGCGACAGCGCTTCTAATTACCACATAGTCGCAGTTGACATGCAATTTGAATCCTTTAGGTTGAGAGTTGTAGACGCCTGATGCAAGAAATCATCCTTGGGAATAGTGACTTTCACTATGCGCCAAAACCAACTCTGAGCCGTAACCATGTCTTAGCCAAAACCAGCTCTGGGCCAAAACCAACTCTGAGTCAAAACCAACTCTGAGCCATTCTTTTCAAATGACCCTGCTTCTTGCCGCATCAGAGATATATCATGCCCTTGCAGAAGATCAGCTGTAGAACCAAATTTCTATGGCAGCTTCAGGTCAAAGCGAGGTCTAACATCCACCACCAAGACTTTTTTGTGAAATAGCCGACCGGCATCTGGCGCTAAACTTTATAAATCTCACTTGACAAATGGGAAGAGGGGGCTCCCAATCTCAAGACAATAGAACCTAATCGTGGGAATACGAGTTGCGCTGGGGCACTCCACATAAATGAACGTGGGTCGGAAAATTTTTTTCTCAATTGCTATTTGCGGGCACATGTGCATATGCGAGCAAATGGACCGGCGTATTTGTTTTCTCAACATGGCTTTGACGCTTCCAAATTGGGTGCCACCCGCTTTCACCAAGCAGAATCTAAAATTCTGCCACATACGTCTTACAATTCTCTAAGCGCATTGAATACGCACTTGGATTTACCATCAAGCATGCATCTTCAAGCATTCTTCTGATTTATGCTACCCTAGCTTCTTAAGATGAAAACCATAATTCCGAGACTCCTGATTCCGATCCATTCAAAATTGTAGATCTAGCCAAGAAATGAACAGGCAGCTTCTATTACACCATGATGACAGCAAAGCCTCTTATCGATCTACTTTTATCATTCGAAAAATCGTTGAACTCACACTCGTAAACAAATATTGACATGAGATTGACTAATCTCTTTGCTGTGGTTTGGCAGCACCGACGTTTTCACTGCTTGCACCGTTAGAACTAGCAAGCTTCTCGTCGCTAACATTTTCAACATATTCTTGGGTCGGCTTCACGTTCTCATCATATTCCACGTGTCCATCCTTATCCACATGAAGCTTGTTAAGCTCTGAGTGGTCAGGGCAAAGCTCAGGGCCTTTTCTGCCCACCAAATACCATGGCAAGTTGAAAATTTCTTCCATACTTTCCAAGGAACGACCAGCAACTTCTGGAACAAAGAACCAAGCCCAGAAAAGACTGACACCCAACACTCCACTAAAGAGATAAAATGCTCCATAGGGCTCCATAGCAAGCATCATCTTGGGAAGTGCCTTAGAGTTTCCGTACTGGTTTGCAAAATGCAACACCATGACCATCGACTGAGCAAAAGAACGAATGTTCAATGGGAAGATTTCAGAGCCCAAAAGGTACTGGACAGAATTGAAGCCCATGGTCCAGCCACAGCCTGACAAGAAAAGGGCAGCAAGAGCACCCTTAGAAGCAGCCTTCTTTGAGCCTCTAATATCTCCACCCATGTGTTGTGCTTCTGGAACAACGTGCAAGAAAATAGCAAAGTACAATTCACAGACGAATTGCAAAGTGATACCCATATACAAGGCTGCACGTCTGCCCAAGAAATCGATAATGAAAAATGCGGAAAGATAAGCAGAAGTGAATTTCACGACTCCCAAAACTGCAGTCATCTTTAATCTCTCTTTACCAGTAATTCCCGCGACAGCAAATAATTCTGGGGCATAGATTGTCACAGCATTAGCACCAGACCATTGACCCAAGAGTTGAGCACCGGCAGAAACAACAAAGAATCTATATCTGTTAGCCTTCTTGAACAAAAATTCCTTGAAGAGCACTGCCAAATTTACTCCTTTCACAGCTTCTCTCTCATTCATGATCAGCTCGTTGATGTCGCTGATTTCCCCAATGACAAAAGGATGGTCTTCTGGGAGGCCTCTAAGCTTGGCAAGTGCCTTGACAGCCTTCTCTTGTTTGCCCACTTTCACCAACCATCTTGGTGATTCAACCGTCCAAAAGAAAGTCATGGCAAAGATACCACCAGCAAAAACAAGCTTTAAAGATGTTGGAATCACCCAATGAGAACGTGACGTTGGAGAGATGTGCAAGGCAGTTCCATAGTGGCAGAAATACATCAACATGATTCCAAGATACACTGCACCAGCGAAGATACATCCGCACAATCCTCTGATTTGTCTTGGAGCAACTTCTGACAAGTAAGTTGGACCAATAGTCGTAGTCTGACCAATAGCAAATCCCTCGATAAGTCTTCCCACGTAAAGTTGGCCAACCTTCTTTGAGGTGATCTGAATGACAGCACCAAGGATCCAGATTCCACACATTTCTCTCAAGGCATTGACTCTTCCCAATTTATCCACAGTATACATTGCGAGCATTGCACCACCAACAGATCCAAGCTGCACCATGGCGGCAATGTTCGATTTCAAATCAGCGAGTTGATTTTTGGTCTTGGTCTTGTCAGCGAGGCCAAACTGCTGCTTGAAGGAGTCTTGGGCCACACTTCCAGAAATGCAACCTTCATCAAGACCTCTAGCAGCTCCCAAAATACCAAAAACGAACACAGACAAGTAAAGAGTCCAGTTGTAAATTTCCTTAGGGGAACCGGCATCGTCCACTCTCCATCTGAACTGTTTTTTCTTCTTCGTTGTCTCGACTTTTTGTTTCTCTTGATCAGGCAAGGATACAATTTCTTCGGAATACTTCTTCTTAAGCTCACTCATGATGTAACTGGAAAAGTGATGAATGAAAGATACCATCCATGGGGCATGGTTTTTAAATATTGCAACCAAATTGCAAAAAAAAAATAATTAAAAACTGGAGAAAGATCTCGGCAAAATTGTCTCCGCAATACAGCTCCGGGACAGATGGGGTCTTGCCCCACATTTTCCCCAAACTGCTATTCAATCCTGGCATATACTTTAACATTGTTATTTTTGAGTAGGTGAAGTTTTGGCGGCCACTGTGGTAGGAGGGGCATGGGAGTGTCTCAGGCAGTGTGTACAGGTCGCGCATTCAGTCGCCCCACGCTCCAGTTTGCCAAGCCACCTTAACGTCAAAAGGAATAATTGCAGCCGATATGTCTCCGGGGAAATCTATTGTTCGGCCCGGAACTTTATTCAAGAAATTCCGCACAGGCAAGAAGCTTGGTTTCGATGATTGAGTGGTGCAACTCGTATGACAAAGTTCGGATCATGATTCCGAGATTTGGAGGACATCCATAAGGTTAAGTCCACAGACTACTTCAGCAGAGCAGCCAATATTCGTTATAACGAAGGATTGCTTTCACGATGAAGATGATCCATCACATTTAGTCATAGTTACGAGCATGAGGCAGTGGGGAAGTGCGTAGGGCCTCATAGTGACACAATGGGCAAGTTGTGGGGGTCCCTCCAACGCTGGAACGAAGTAACGTGATAATAATTTCAGACACAGGTGTTGTGATTCGCTGCAAGATAGAGGTTAACCAGTCATCAGCATATATGACGTTAGTTGAGATCACACTCAACGTTTAGCTTCGGAATGAGAGATCCCCCACTCTTGGCATCACCGAACTTCTTGCGTGGCAGCCTTGTTTGTCAGACTATACACACCCGAGGAGATTGACATAGTCTTGACATAGCGCGACAGCAAGTTACGACTTGGCCAAGGTAAGAAGAAGGCTTGTCGATGTTTTACTAGGTGGAATCGTCCTTGACACATCGTTGCGACTAGTTTCGCTGCAACTACTACTCAATGATCGACACAGAAGCGCAAAGGGTGCTGGTGTCCTGCAGAACACTCCCCGCCAGTGGGGGTCCCTTCATTTCTTCAAACCGGATCAGGCAAGAGCCCCACTCTTTTGTTGGTTTTCCCGGAGTTGTACCGCATTGACATTGAAGAGTGCAGCGAGAAGGAAAACTGAGATTTAGGCGGCGACAAAACTTCGCGTGCAGCAGGGTGCATCATGTTAAATGTATAACACTCAATCCACTTGGGTGCTTTCACAGTGAAAAGGTTTGCTGCTGTTATGTAGAGAAAACGTATGCCTAATGCAATTGAGTGGTACAGAATACAAAAAGCAGATCCTCTCGCTTGTAGTTGTGTCACAAAATTCCACGTCCTGCGTGATTTCACAAATTAAGCGTAAAGTCTTGGCTCCATATTTGAGCTCTTCATGACGCTTTGGGGGTTTTGAAATCGAGTTTGGGGCGGTATGGCCAATGCAATGGGAGAATGTGTACTGTGATCCCCACCACCATGATATGGACAGTAATGAAATCTCACCCTGGCTGCCTTCCTCATGTTTCGAGTAGGCAGGTCAACTTATTCATCAATACTTTTGCGGGGGAGCATATCACTGAATTCTTTGTAGGATTGCTACAATGCTAGAGTGCTAGCCAATTCCATGCCAGTGAATGATGCTGTTCATTCCAACAATTCAAAGGGATAAAGATACGAATTGGTCCACCATTCAGGCTGCAGGTTCCACCAGTGAAACAATAGCAAAAAGAATTTCTCTGCCCCACCTTTAGTTCCGGGATCCAGCTCTAATGGATTAACTCATTCCTTCTCCTTCTGAGGGGAGTAGGTCCCACTACACTTTGGGTGTCAGGTGGCTGCGAACCCAGCTATGGTTGCAAGGTAAGGAATCCCAACAAAATTAGTACATTCATGTCTCACCACACGCCACAGTATTCTAATGGGAATGCAAGTTGACCTTTCTTCCGAGCCTGTACTTGTCGAGCTCAGCATCGCTATTGTTAACGGAAACGCCTTCCCAAACTGGTAGGTGGTTCCACATTCTTTGCGGGACTAGTTAGTTCAAGAGTATCCGAAATGACTGAACGCATAATGATGACAACGAGTACTGTTGACGTCGTTATTGTTACAACTCATGGGCCAGGTGAGCAAGCCAATGGAACAAGAATATTTGTCATGTGCTTAAAATTATAGCTCTGGGATGGGATTTGGACCAAGACCAAAAAGAACAGGTGAACCCATCACCAATAGGTACTCTTGGATCCACAGCAATAATTGGAATACGTATTCCATTGAACAAATCCGATAGTCAATACAGCTGCACGCCCACAAAAAGGTTTCACAAAAATAGACACTGAAACCTAAAACTGGATCGTAGGTGCGAGTTTCTTTTCAATATAATAGTTGATGTTGGGATCACTGGATTCTAAGCCAAAGCACATTCTTGAAAACGTGCGAGCTGTCCGACATCTTTTACTGCTCAACGGTTAGTGATTGGGTTAATCAGTTACAGAGAAATGGCAACGAAAATTATTTTGAGAGCGAGTCAAAGTCAAAAGTCAATGGATGCTTTGCACCCGTGACAAAAGCACAACTTCCGAAGTCCCGATCTTGAATTTCGGCAGACGGAGAAACATCAAAGTCAAAAATGTCCAAAGGGAGCCCCAACGTAGTACAAGCATTCGGAACATCAACCACTCCTGCGATATGGCCTTCGATGGGTGCAGAAGATAGCAAAAGATAGATCTGGTAATCGCTATACCCAAATCTTCTCAAGTACTCAATGGCACGGATACATGACTGTCTGTAGGCTGTGGTCGAGCACAAAAACTTTTGGTCTCCGTCCTCATCCACGGAAAATCCTTCAAATGTCAAGTATCTGGAAGGGCTGTAATGGTTTTGCACTTCTCCAGGAAGATACATGGGTGATTTGAGAGCCAACTTCTTGACACCTCCTTTGATCACAGATGCAGAGATCGTCACCACACCAGCCATTTCAATAGCTCCACAGAAGGAGATTTCGCCGTCTCCTTGAGAGAAGTGCAAGTCCCCAATAGAGAATTTGGCACCTGGGACGTGCACTGGAAAGTAGCACTTGGATCCACGAGAGAGATTCTTGATATCACAGTTTCCTCCGTGTTCGGGCCGTCCCGGGATGGTTCTGGCACCCTCATTGGCAATTTTCTCCTGAATTGTCCCCGTTGCAGACCCACAATGGGCATTGATCGGTTCTGGCAAGTTGGCTACCGAAGTATCGTGAGCATGTTGAATATCCAGCTTCAACTTGGACTCACGGCTATTCCACAACTCGAGAATCTCTTGCGATGGAGCGGTGCCCATCAACCCAGGGTGGACAAGTCCAGCAAACTTCACGTGGGGGATATGTCTTGAAGTTGCATGAATTCCGTCAAAGTCGAACACTGCCTTGGCACATTCGGGATAGAACTTATCCAAGAACCCTCCACCATTCTCCTTGTGAAAAATTCCACAGTATCCCCATGGCTGTCTTTCGAGGGGCTGCACATCCTTAATTTCGATCAAAAGTGCATCTCCCGGCTCGGCACCTTCAATATCGAACGGACCCAGCAAGTAATGGATTCTGGTGAGATCCACATGGCGCAAATCGTCAGCCAGATCGTTGTTCCCAATCTGGTTTCCCGTCCAGTCAAGACACTCGATCTTGACGGTCTCTCCTTGTTTTATGGTAGCCACTGATGGAACATCTGGATGCCACCGATTGTGCACCTGTGGCTGGGCATCACCAGGCTTGTCCAAGTCAACTCTGGTGAGGTATTTGATCTGATCCTTAGGCATGATTTGCTGGGGCTAGAACATGGGGAATGCTGAAGTTTTATATTACTCGATAAGATAAGAATGACCGAGTGCACATGAGATATACGATTGGGGTAATGCGATAGCCGATTGCCTGGTTACACCTCGAAAAATGAGGAGAGAAATTCGTGGACAAGGGTCCATTAATAGAGCTAACCGGGTTTTTAAGGGGTTGAATGGGCTCGTTGTTTGACTAGGATTGCAAAATAATTAAACGAGTATGTGCGGCTCCGACGATTTCGCGTGGTCTTATCTTGACACTCCTGTCAATCTACGACACAAACGTTCATGCTCAATGTGCTAAAACAAACTTTGTTTTGAAAGGGAAATTCAGGAATATTTGCGCTTTCGACGCGTTATGTAGCGAGTTCGTCACCTTTACCGTTTCGTGTTTGTGACGGCCAGAGGTAGTAGTTTTTCCTGAAATGTTTGATCATTGCCAAGCTTTCATCGAGCACATTTCGTTACATATCCCCACATCGATTGCTCTCCTATTATATTTGCTAAAGACTTAACACACTTTGTTTAGTTAAGGTTTAGTTGTACTTTTGTGACTATTGTCTATTTCTACAAGGGCGTAATTTTCTCTGTGATGTTTTGTGATGTATGTGCGAATTGGGATGAATTGCAAGAAAAACAAGAACCTCGAAACTCAAAACTCAATAGATTTCAGCCCAAAATCAACCAACGTAATATACCAAATTTCTTGATCATCACGCTGGAGAACCCAAAATTTCCATCTAAGTTCACCTACACCCTTTTCACGATTAGATATGCATTAAAAGAAAGTAGAAGACTATTTGTTGATTCCCGTAACCATCAAGAAATCCCGTTGGGCCTCGATCTCTCTGCAGAGATCATCCCGGTCAACGTGCTTGAACGCATCAATTTGGATGCGCAAGTCACATAGAAGCTGATGCATGTGATTCCATTGGTCCAACTCGAAATCAGTCTTGCTGCCCTTAATTCCGTCACTATATAGCCTGTAACGTTGGCCAGTTTCATCCACTGTCTCCTTGTCTTTCAAGCAGCTCCAAGGATTGAGCTTTGGAATGTTACAATGCATGAACAATACTTTAGGGGCCGAGAGCTTGCTCACCGCCTGCTTGTATGTGTCACCAGAAACTAACTGGCGAAGCTTCTTCTTTTCCTTGTTCCATTCGAAATCCTCGACTGGGTCATGCTGGGACATGGCATTTCCGTTAAACTTATCGTTACGGAAGTTTCCGATGGCATTCACAAACTTGCCCACCTGGTAGAATGGCTTTTTGGTAGCCACAGCTCCGATGATGAACGTCTCCTTGTCTCCTTCTCCTGGAGCTCCTTGCGAGAATAATGGGTAGTAGTAGCCTGGTCCGTAAATGTTGTAGTAGAGTGCCACAAGAAGCGAGTGAATATGTGTTTTCTTGGAGATCAACAACTGACCAGTCTCAGAAGATGGGTCAGGAATCGAGCCAACTCTCTCGTGAAGAGGCGAGTTCTCCCAATCGAGCTCGTGGTCGGCGGGCTGTTCAATGTACTCGCCGTTGCTCTCGTCATATTTGGGGAGCTGTTGGGATCTACTGATCACAACATTGGCGATCTTGAAGTAGTCAGGCGAGGTCGAGCGGTGCCAGAAATCGGGCCACACCACCAAACCCTTTGAGGGGAATGGGCCCTGGGTGAACACATGCGTTGGATCGTGGACTGGGATGTTGTCACTGTCCAACAAGAGCACATTCTCGAAACTGGAGAGAAGAATGGCCAAGCACTTGAACTGGTAGCCGTGGAACTTGAACTGAGCACCGTACTCAGCATCACGACCCACCAATGCCGTAGGCAAGTGTACACAACGAGCGTTCATGAGCGGAAACACTCTGGAACAGAGCTCGAGGTCCATTTCCTCCAAGGAAGGAACAAACACCTCCACGGGGAGATTGCACTCCTGCGCTCTCAACGAACGAATGGAGAGGAGCGCCAACCAGTTGAACCGACCTCCTCCCACGTACACGATACCATCGCCCTTGTACATGCCCTCGGGAGCACTGTGGGGAAGGTTCTCCACGGCGTATGTGTGGGACTCGGTCATGGCAGCGAGCTGCACGTCGCTCAACTTCAAGAATCGAGAGAGGTACCGCTCGGAGTAGATGGTGCCCTCATCCTCGATGTTAACCATGTCTGGCTGGCACATCCCATTGGGGTACTTGTCCAACTTGTGGCACTTTGGCCGGGACTTGTGCAACACCTCCATCACCGTCTCGTAGTAGCGGTGGGTCTTACGCAACCTCGTGATCTCCTCTTTGGTGTAGGAATGCTTAATGTAGTCGATTTTGTCCTGATGAGGATGGGGAGCTGGGCCCGTGGCGGAGGCCGAAGCTCCGGATAACGACCCAGTTGCAGTGGCAGTGGCCGTGGCCACAGCCTCAAGGGCCACAGCAGGGTCAGACGACAGGTGGGCCACGGTGAAGTTGCTGGGGAAGTGGCAGTTGAGCGACAGCTTCCAGTCGCAGTCGTCGGGCGACAAGAGCACCAGTGGGGTCACCATGGCGATGTGGTGGCGGGCGAAGAAGCCCATTACGAACATCAATAAGAGAGTGGCCGCAGCAGCCAGCGCCAACTGGCGATGGACACGGCGGTTCAAGCAAAAGCGAGCCATGACGAACGAGAGGCACAGGACAGACTTCGATAAGACGTGAAACCTGACCGGTAGTAAGTAGAAGTTTTTTCTATAAGGATGGTGGAGATGAACGCGGTCCGCCTTAAAGATTACGCCATAAAAGAAAAAAAAAAAAAAAGAAAACAGCGGCTAAATGGTTCGGTGTTGCGTTGTCCTACCTATTTGAATGGTTTGCAAGGGGCTGACCGTGGCGGGCCGCCAATCCAAGATACTGGAGCCACCCATTCGTCGATTTGACATATTTTGATCGTAGTGATCGACCATGACACAGCTAATCTGCGCGATGCCCACCGGCTGCAGCAAATCCTAAGCCCCCACGTGATTGACACCGATAAGCGAGACCCCCACCACTGATTAGGTCCGGCCCGCGTGGTGGTGGCAGAGACGGGTAGACCCCAGTCTGGCATATCCGTCGACTAAACAGAGGACCTATGTGACTATGGCGGTAACCGAGATTGGGGCTAGCATGAGAAAATCGCCATAAATGGTCAGGGTGGTGCCGAATCCCAACTAACCCGATCTGCAGCTGCCACCGCTCTTTATTCGCGCACCGGCCCCAACCTGCGGAGCCGTCTGGAGGCACAAGCTGATCTGACTTGGAGAGCTTACGAAGTTAGAGTAGGGTGAGGTAGATTGTGGGGTTAACAGGGATTGAAGGTGAGCAGATAGCGGGGTGCTTTCTTTGTGAACGGACCCGACCGCTTGTGGATGACCTCCGCTGAAATTAGAGGGAGAGTGAAAGCCTGGCCACGTTTTTCTCGCTTCGCAAGTGCGGCGTCGATTGGTTTTTGCGTTGTGAAGCAATATCCGGCGGTGGCTACGCGGTGCCAAAGTTTACAGCTGCACCGACGTGTTTGTGGAGAGCCTTGCCCGCCCAGGACTCCGTCATTCCCCAAAACTGTGCACACGACTATATCCTGCCTTTTTGAAGGAACGTGGCCTGGGTCACTAATTATGCCCTGGGCTCGTGTGCAGACGTCGGTACTGTCTGCAGTATATTCAGGACACAATGTCTTTTCCGTTCGTAAGGAATGGGCTCCAGATCGTGACTTGTGGGCAGTTTGGGAGAGCGATACCGACTGGACCTCGGAGACAGGCTCGGAGACCTTGATGATAAAATTTGGCCCTGATGGCTGCCAGCTTGAAATACATGTCAAGTATGTCAAACATGTCAATGCGAGCCAAAACCGTAACTCCGAACACCCACACACCCAGATAGTCTAACTGGTTTACGAGCTTGACAGGTTTTCGCTTTAGAGCTTCGGTTTTTGAACATGGACTCATCGCCTTATCCCGGGGTTGCGGGTTTGAGGCTTTGCAACCTGAACTTGCATCTTCTACTCGAACTTGTACATGGTGTTCTCGTATGCATGGAGTCGCCTTCGCAGTTCCGGAACTTCTTCGTTGATGGCTGAATTCCTGCAGACCGTCATCGCATCCAACTCCGGGGAACTAACGTCTCTGGCGATTTATGCACTCACCTATTACTGATGTTTAAAGTCAAGAACTCAATTGGCTTCTTCAGAAGTTTTGCATCAATGGCCGAAGCTCACAAAACTGCGGTTTCCTCATTCAACGCCAACCACTCATCCTATGATAAGTTAAGACCAACCTACCAAGAACCAATCGTGCTGGCACTTTTGAAGGATTTGGAGCTTACCAAGGAGAGTCGGATCTTGGAGTTGGCGGCCGGAACCGGGAAATTCACCCGGAAGTTGGTGGAAAGTGGATTCGACAATATCGAAGTGGTTGAGCCTTCAAAAGGCATGCTAGAGACATTTGCCAAATCATTCCCCGGCATCAAAACCCACTTGGGCTCTTCCTACGAGATTCCTCTCCCCGACCGGTCGGTGGACAGAATTGTTGTTGCACAGGGATTCCATTGGTTCAGCGACGAGCAGTCCCTTCGTGAGATGCGAAGAGTTCTTAAGGACAACGGAAAGGTGGGGTTTATTTGGAATTTTGATGGCGAGTCTGAAAGCCAAATCACTCGCAAAGACACCGATGTTGAAATTTTGGGAGCAGAAGACAGAGACACCACAAATGTCCGTGATATCGCCAGAAAGATCTTTCTGACGCACCCATGGAACGTCAAGGTAGTGGACTACATCTACTCTTTCGATGTGGGTGTTCCGCAGTATAGGCACGGCAACTGGAAGAAGCTTCTCCACGAAAACAAGTACTTCAAGCCAATTTCCAAGGAATTGTTCTACTTCTACAAACTCCCCGTCAGGCCCGATGATGTCTACAAGTATTGGGAAACTCGGTCATACATCACGGATTTGTCAGCAGAGGAGAAGGATAACGTGTCCAGGAGAGTTAATGAGATCTTGGAAACCAACGTGCTGTCGTCAGACGAAATCCTGCTTGGCAACGAGACGGTTTTGGAAAAATACATGGGTTGTCATGCTGTTGTGATTGATCCCAAAGAAAATATATAGTGATGACACCATATAGGAGCGTTCTATTCAGTGATCCGCCTGATTTGTAATAGGCCAGATTTCTGATCTTTGAGTGGCACACACACAATTTCATATATGTTGCGGACTTGGACCAAATTGTGGAGATCCACAGTTGCGATGGGACTTGCATAGACGAAATCACCACTTGAGAGGGTCCTGACAAACACCGAATTCACCTAGTGAATCAACGTAATTGCACATCTCTCAAGTTGAATTGGTGTAGAGATATGACCTGGAAATTAGCGTTTCGACCCAAGTCCACAAAGATGCCATTGTTAGTCCGAAAATTCCGGCCCCGCATTTAGCCACGAGCCACAATGTTTACAGGAGCTCTGGACAGACCCCTTCGGATCATGATTTCGAGAGGCGATCTACAGGATAGAAAAGTGGCTTAAATAAGACAAGGTGTCTCTTTTTCTAATACGTTGGTAGATTAGGAATGTCTTCTAGTAAAGTTTTGGAGTATCTCAAGATCGACGACCCAGCAGGTCTTAGCGATGAGTACCTTGATGACTCGATAGACAGAAGCAGAAAGCCTAAACCCGAAGTCAAAGGCAAATGGCACCAGCTACTCGGAGTGTTCGACTGGTATCCGAGTTACTACTCTGAGTATGAACGCACCTTCTTGAAGAAAGTGGACTTGTCGGTTTTATTATTCACGGCATTCAGCTTCTTCACCAAGTACTTGGACAGTTCCAATATCACCAATGCATACGTTTCCGGAATGAAAGAAGAATTGAACCTTCATGGAAATGAGTTGAACTACTTTGGCTCGTTCTTCAATGCTGGATACTGTATTTTCCAGATTCCACTCGTTTTGCTCGTGCAAAAGCAGGCTTTTGCTAGGTATCTTTTGATTGTGTGTGAGCTTTGTTGGGGACTTTGTACTTTTGCTGCTTCCAATGCTCAAAATGCTCACCAGCTCTATGTTGTCAGATTCCTCATAGGAGTTTCAGAGGCCGTCAGTTTTCCTGGCTCTTACGTCATCATGAGCACTTGGTATACTCCTGAGGAACTTGTGAGAAGAGCGGGATTCTACAATTTAATGTCTAGTGTGGGAACTATCAGCTCAGGGCTTCTCCAATCAGCATGTCGTGAGTATTTGGATGGAGTCGGAGGCAGATCCGGCTGGAGATGGCAGTTTGTGATTGATGGCATCATCACTATTGCTTCGGTTGTCTACGGTCTTTTCATGTTCCCTGGTACCCCCGAGACCACCAAGAAATTTGGCATCTTGAACGAAGATGATCTTGTGTTTGCCAGAAAAAGAATGCGCCGCCACACTGCACGTCCCCAGGAGTTTTCATTGCTGATTTTGAAACAAATCTTCAAAACATGGCAGCCATATTGTCTTGTGGTACTCTGGGTCGGCCATCATTTGGTGAACTACGAGTCTGACCTCAAGATCTATATTCGGAGTTTGGTGCCTGAGAAGTATTCACCATCTGCACCTACGAACTTCGCTGCAGTAGCCGGAGTCTTTTCAGGTGTGTTCGCTTTCTTTACTCCAAGTCTTAGTGCCGTGTATGGATTGTTCCCGGTGGTGACAGTTGCAATATTCCTGGGCTATTACTCGAGTTTTGTTTTGGCCAAATGGGATGTTCCTCACCCAGTCAGATTATCAGCATACTTCACTGAAGAGTTATTTCTGAGTGGTCTTGCTCCGACATTCTACGCATGGGCTGCGAATTTGTGTAAAGAAAGTCCAGAGAAGAAACTGTTTGTTCTTGCACTCATCAATACTCTCGCCTATGCAACCAGGACTTGGAGTGTCCCACTACAGTGGAACACAAAGTATGCTCCACAATTTCATGTCGCCTATCGAATCAACATTGGTATGATGATCCTTGTGAACTTCATGTTTGTGGTTGTGTGGGTATTGGAGAGATATGATGCTCAATTAATTCCAAAGTTTGCCGGAGACAGAAATCTCACACGGAGGGATTCTGCCAATGAGGAGTTACTCCTCACTAAAGACGGCGATAGAGACTACAGCAGCACTGATTTGAGAGCTATTGGCAAGGATGACGACAACATTAAAAATGCGCAGATTGTGACAGTGACAAGTATCGATGATTCTCGGAAGTTATCGGTATGATGGGGCTATGATCTGATTTATTCTCAAATTTAAAAGCATTGGTGCCTTTGCTCGAGATGGTTACAGAGTTAAAGGCAACCTCAGTAGATGACTGAAATATTCAATTCTGTTTTTACTTATTAATTGTAATTTGGACCGGCATTTGAGCACGAGCTTGAAAACACTGTAAGCTTTCATAAAATGGTCACAATTATCTATCAGAGGTTGTAATGAAATTCTATCGGCTGACATTACTCATTATGGCCGATTATCCTGCAAAGCCTATGTTCTTCTCACAAAATCTTTTGAATTCACTAAACATTTTTCTCTCACTATAAATATCAACTCTTTCTGCTGCCCAACTGGGTCTCCTCTACAACCACTGACAGCTTACCCTTGTCAGAAGAGTCATCGTAACCAATATCCGTGATATCGTGGTTGGCGTGGACAGCTTCCCATTCGGCAAGTTCGGTGATTGGAACCTGGACGACCTTGTGGCCCAACTCTCCAGTTGACAACTCGAAAGTCTCGATCTTATTGACGTACTTTCCGATTCTAGGCAACAAGTGGGCCCACACGAAGTAGTAAGCAATGCAAACACCGATAAGAGCGAAGGTGGTGATTGGGTAAGTGGCATAGAAGAACGACACGTCGGATCCTTTCAAAGTACCCTTTGGTGGGACGAAAGCCATAGCAATGACAAACAAAGTCCACAAGATGGCAATAATCAAAACTGGAGTCCAAACATGGAACTCTCTGTAGCCCAAACCTTGCTTCTTTCTTGTGGCTCTCAACTTGATCAATCCAATGAAGAGAACACAATTGAAAATGGATCCAGCATACGAACCCATGTCCACAACGAAGTTGTAAGCATCTCCTGGAGGAGGAGCCAACAACACAATCAAGTTGATGATCAAGGTGACCAAAACAGGGAAAAGTGGAGTTCCCCAAGGTCTGACACTTGTCCAGAGTTTAGGGTATGGCAACACACCTTGTCTTCCACACTCTCTAAGAGATCTGGAGTGGGCAATGAAAACTCCCAACAAGTGACCAAATGCCGAGATGGCAACGAATGCACTAAGGGCACCGTTGGCAGCCTTGGTTCCGAAAACCTTCTGAAAGTAAACAGAGGAAACAAGGGTTCCTGCTTTCTTAATTTCAGCAACAGAGCCAATGCCAGCAAAGAACACTGTGTTAATCAAGATGTACAAGATGAAAATGAAGAACATAGTCCATGGAACGAAGAACTTGTATGCTCTAATGGTGTTGGAAGGAACAGTCTCAGCAACCACACCGAAAGCATATCCAGAACCTCCGTAAGAGAACACAACTTTAAGAACCGCATTGGAGATTGCATTTCCGTCTGTGGTGGTTCCCTCCCATGCGTTTTTAAACACAGAGTGAGTGTTTCCAACTCTGGTGCCTCCACCCAACACAACCAAACCTGAAATGATGATGAAGACAATGAAAACAAGCTTCACAAATCCCAAGAAACTGTTGAGACGCAAGGCAAAGTTGGTGTTGATGGCGGTAATACCAGCACACAAGAAGAGTGGAAGCACAGCTAAACCTCTCTGCTCCCACGAAGTTGGGGTGTGGTTAGCAGCTTTGAAGAGATATGATGCAAATGCCGAGGCAGAAGATGTCGAGAATGACAAAATAACTGTCACAGCAGCATAGACAACTGGGATCAAGAATTGTGGTTTAGGGTATGCCTGCTCCAAGTAAGCCACTTCTCCACCAGATCTTCTTCTGAAGTAGGTAACAAACTCAATGTAGACAACAACTTGGAACATGGTAACAATGAAACCAATCACCCAAAACAAGTAAGCAGCACCGATAGATCCCAACGACTTGACAACACTTCCTGGGGTAGCAAAGATACCAGTACCAATGACACCCTGGATAATCATGTAGAAGATAGTCCACGAAGAAGCGTGATAACCCAAAGGATTCTCTTTCTCGACGGGAGCACCGTAAGAGTCTTGAGTGTCATCGGAAGTCAAAGACTCAATATCAGACTTGGACTCGGAGTTGGAACGGTCGATACCGAACACAATGAATGCGCTGAAATCCAAGAACTTTGACCAGGCAGAGCTCATTTTGATGTCGATGCTATGAATAATATTACAAGTTCACCTGGAATCCTCATCGTTTTATATTCGAATGCTTCTTCTATGGATCAGATTGACATTTGCAAGAGTGTATGGGCGCCCCATGAGCCACACTTGAACAATCTTCGTCGAATCTCGGAATCGAAGCTTCCAAATAGGTATCGAGTCAATTTTTCCGGGGCTTCTTGCATTGTGAGGATTCCGGCCCCAGCATTCCGACTATCCGTTCCAGGTCCACCTAGTGGATGTTTTCAGGTCTCTACTCTATCAACTTCTCATGAGTTGCGACTCTAGTCCTACGTAAGCTGGCACATTTCTCGAGCTTGTTTCTTTCTTTTTGGCCGTTAATTTCGGTTGCCGAACCGTTCCCCACGCCGACTTGACACCGCCATATTGGCGGAAGTCTGCATTGCAATTTCCATCTGTCTGGTTTCTAGTAAGTGTGGATGTCAAATTGTGGAGTCGGTTGCGAATTGGGAATACAAGGCGGTGGTGGCCAATCATTATCAGCGGAGTTATCCTACATGTGTTCTTGGCATTTCTATTTGTCTACTCGTATAGGTACCCTTTAGCATTTTGTCCTCCTGTCTGCCCTCGTTGACATCCATGCTCGAGGCATGCGCCACAGTGCGTATGTTCCTGATAGTCGCAATTTTTGACACCTCTCGCCTGCAAATACAATTGTGTAGGCATCAGTGTGCATCACCTATTCCAAATTAATATTAGATCTGTGCTTCGGTTGAACGTAGAGGATATGAAGCTAATCTTGCGATAAAATCAGCCGTATGCAAAAATTTTTTTCACTAAAAAAAAAAAAACAGGGTTTGAGACTTGTCAAAGTGACAAAATAAGCCGTGGCATTTCTTGGCTTCTGGAACAAGTTGCATATCTCGACATCAATCTACTCCCAGTTGCAGGCGGGAAAAATTATTAGCCGCAAGCATTCGCACAATCACGGCGAATGAAAAATCTCCACAAATCGGAAGAAAAGTATTTCAACCCGAGCTGACTGTGGCCCGTATTTCGTTAAGAATAAACTATGGCAGAATAAATGCCTTATGGGCCAGCAGCTTGGCGATTTTTGGAACTCTGGATTTACTAAGATCGCCCATGAAAAGCCACTCCTTTTTAGTCAAAGTTGCGCCCAGAAATCGTATTTTCATTGTTAGTAGTTCTGAGTTTGACACGGAAACTTCCGGGCGGATAACACAGCTCTATCATGGCTACAAAGAGTAGCAAACTTGGGCCTGGACTCGAAGTTTGCAAAGCATTTGTGCCATAAGCGTTCTATTAATCACTAAGATTGGGTATATTGTCTCCTCACCAAATTTTCTTTTCCTCCTTGGGCTTTGCTGGGTTCTTGAACTTCTCCAAGGCCGTTTCAAATGCTTGCAATGACTTCTTAAATTCGTCTTCTTCCTTGCTGAGATCGATATCTCCAAGTTGGTCTGCGATCTCCTTTTGCTGCTGACTGTAAGTTCTGCAGAAAGTGCCACTAGTGTCCATGGCACAATGAATGTTTCCATCGTCAAACCCAAAGAGCTTAGGAATGAGCTGCCCGTTCTTATCGAGTTCAGGGAATCCCATATCCCTATGCAGCTGAGGACCACGTGGATGGTAGAACAACGATTTGTCTTGGCCGTTTAACACGACGTCAAGCACACCCGTCAAACTAAGACGATCCACAGAGTTATCGGAAACTGAGATTCCCAAGTTCATGGTATCGCTAACGGTCCAGCGCTCTTCAGAGGGTTCCAAGCTGTGGATGGTCCATCCGGCAATACCATTTGGAATCAAGGCATTGACATTGGAACAGACGGTCTTGGGGTTATTTGGTACCCAAGGGTCGATCGTCACTCCCAAAGACATAGATGAAGAGACATATGCCACCTTGTAGAAAAATTGGGTTCTCTTCTCGTTCTTATCTTGGTCGTAGTATGAAGCGCGGTCTTTAGTGATGACCACGAGGTTTGGACGGTAGAAACTACCACAACCACAGCCAGATAAATGGGCACGGGCAACTCCCACGTAGACTTCTCTGAAGGGAGGGAAGATTTTGTCCACCAAGGCTGGAAATTGCGCTCCAATGAGATTCTTGATGTTGAGGAATGGGGTACCACCTCTCAAAGCTCCCACACCACCCTTCAATTCGTAGACTCTGTCACAACGCTCATCTTCAGAGTACAAGTTACACTGAACTATTTTCAATGCTTCAAGCTGGCTGACAAAACTGATAGTCTCATCATAAGAGTTGGAGCCGTAACTGCTGTACGACGACAACAAAGGGGTCCAGTTCTTCTTTGTTGCTCCATCATCACCGGGAACCAGAATACGCTTGGTTCTTGTGAACCATTTATTGGCTGCTTTAGGTTCCTTGACGATGTCAACCTTCTTTCCCTTTTGCAATTGGAAAGGAAGAGTATAGAACATAGATCTGAGGTTAGTGACATCATCCTCAGTGTCACCCTTGGCTTTGACGTGCTTGGCATTAAACACAATCAATGGCTCTTCATAACCCTCGGGGTTTCTCACCAACATCACTCTTGGGTCTTCAGCACCAAAGAGGTTTCCACCTTTCTTGCCGTAGTCGTGGAAGAACGGAATCGGAAGAGCTCTTGGAAACTTGTACAGCGAGAATCTCTGGGCCCCGATCTTGAAGACAGGCGCACTTTCGTCCTCGAGGCCAGTCTGAGTGTCGGTGACCTTTCTGGTTGGGAACACAAGTCTGATGTCCTTGAGCTCGTTCCAGTTCTCATCAAAGATCTGGGCCAATGTAAGACTCAAAAGCGGGTCACTCTTGTTTCTGTTTTTGGCGAAAATGAACCGGGACACCACGAAATGCACGTTGTGGTCCTTGAGCCATACTGACGACCCGGACAATCTGAACCAGTAAGGCTTGATAAAGTCCTGCTGGACCTCCACACGAATGTGCTTCATCATCAAGGGCGCGATATCCTGGTAGTATGGGTCCTTCTCCACCTCGTAATCGAAGATGATACGATTGAATATGTCCTTGAAGTCACAAGGAATTGGCTTCCGTGGACTCACCTGCAACGAGTTGATGAGCACATCGGGCAGCTCGTCGCAGGTGCCCTGTCTAGGGTCGGACTTCGACTGGTAGAACGAAAAACCCTGGTGAGGAGAAAATTCAGCCTCTTCCAATGGAGCGATGCGTCTGACTTGTTCTGGTTGGATCTGAACAATGTCCCAGTCCTTGGAGGTGGTATTTTCCAAGTGCTGACGAATTATCGTCTCGTTCATGAAATGTGTAGCAGGGAACAAGATGATGCCATCTCTGAGCACTCCCAACGGTTGGTCGACTTCTGTTGTTGTTGACGAAGATGTTGGCAGGAAAAGATTGTGGATGTGCGAGTCATCGTAGTGGAAGAGGTGGTATGATGCAAGGGCAAATACCAGTACAAACACCACCAAGGCGACTTTCTCCACTCTGGAGCGTAGACTCAACCGAAGCATCTTGACACCAAGGAGTATCAGGGAAGGAAATTGGGAGATAAAGATATCGAATACGGATTTGGGCGCGGCATAAAGGACAGAATGCATGAGAATGAATCTGCCTGCATGGTGACGGCGGTGTGCGTCGGATGCCTGCAGGGCATGGCGATGTCCAATGCTCAGATGCATTTGACGGCCGCCTCGTGGCAGCTAGGGGTTGGTGACAGGAGAATGTAAGGCTGGAGTTCGGAGTTTGCGCGATTTGCTTTGGTGGTTTCGATCTGTTTGTGGCAGGTTCCAGGTCGTCAACTCCGGGACCGTTGCAGATCTGCAACGCCAGATTCTTGGGACTGAGCCTCCTGCAAATAGCACTTTTTGGCGGAAAGATTTCCATCCGCCAACATCGATTCCGGCATCCTCATTGAGGATAAAAAGTGCACCTCCTGTGCCGGGACTGGAAATGGAGATCTCATAAATCACAATGTAGATATGGTGACAGTGACAATGCGGTCAACTGTGATGGGTGAGCGACAGGTGACTGACGCACAGAAGAGTGGTGGCCATCCACTCCCAAGCACGTGGCTTAGTTGACACATTTGGTAGTCGCCATTCACACACGCTTCCATAAGGCGTGAGCAAGTTTCTAGACTCTCACCACACTATGTTTTAGACTACACTTCGCTGAGAAGCTCAGAGAAAAAAGAAATACGCGGTTTTGGGAGCGACTGGCGGCTTGTTCCTTGTCAAAGGAACCCGAAAATCTGCTCGCAAAACAAATCCCTCTCAATGGCATCGCCAACTCGGCTTGCATTCGAAAACCACAATACATTTTCTTCAACATATCGAGATTGACAACTCAACAGCAAACTTCATCGATGCCTGTCAAAGTTTAAGATTTCGGGCAAGGTTTTTCTCCATGCGAACTTTAACCCACCTCAAAAATGGAAACAACTATCTTTGGCAAGAAACCAGAACGCGGGAGAAGATCGATACATGTAGAGCACCCACCTTCCTTGACGCACAGTTCGTCCGATAGATCTGGATGATATTACGTGAACCATAGTCCATTCCTTTGTCAAGAAAATCCGTATACAGTTTATGTTTCAAAAGGCCCGCCAAATTTTGATCGCAATACACAGGAAAATATCACACACGCCCCAAACGGGAACGCAACCTATAGAACTCGCAAAACACATATGCTTCACTGAACAATCATTAGCTCGCAATACCCGTAGATGCAAATATTCAGTTACGTGGTGCCGTTCTGAATCTAACTATGTCATAGTACTTCTTCGCCGTAAACCTGCGATGTGAAAATGAAACCTAACCTTGTGTGCCAGCTACAGCTGTAGGCTGGGTTGAATTACGTCGAGGTCACCAGAATTATGCCATGAAACCTCGCTTTCAGCCTGGCTCTAAGCCTCAGAGACGAAAATTTTAGTTTAGCGCAGATTCGGCCAAGTTCAGTTGTAAATCTGCTAACTTTCTACCATATTATTAAATTTCTAAAGTATTTGGGCACTTTGTTAGTACTATACCATATAATGATTTTGATATAGCCCTTAGTTAAGGTTTCTTTTCTAACTGATATCCCATCCCCTTCAGGATCCGGCACCAACGACCACCTTTAGTATACAGCAAACCGAGCAAGATGAATAGCAGTTTCTGACTGAATTCAATCTCACGAATACCAAAATCAAACTTCTCGTCATGACAACTCAGAATGGGATGATGTGGAAGATGCGGCTGTTTGACTAGATTCGGTAGAATAAACCGATCTGCTGTCACGCCTTTTATTGCTTCCTTGTTTCCAAATGAGCTTCAATTTTCGCAATGCCTCAGAAGTATTGAATTTGTCAATCCATATGGCTTTTTGGAAAAACAGAATCAAAACTAGCAAATCTGTCTCCTTAACACAATTGATACCTGCAATGAGAACTGGCCAGTGCAACAGACACAATGAACTGCAATCACAATTCCAGATGTTGGTAGCACCGATCAAGCTGCGAACGAAGTTCACAATCCTTCTATTAGCATTCTGAACATGTGAGTTCGATTTCGAGAGTTGAAAGCCGTGGCGGAATAAACAAACAACTAGCGCCAAAACGTTGATCTGATGCGATAAATCCATCCAGCTTATGAGGTATCTTCTTCCCTGAATTTCGGCAATATTAACTAATGTGCCCTCGCTTAGATCCACTGGAATGAGGCTCAGATGCTTAACTATTGCTTTGGAAGCATAGAATTCAGTGCTCAATTCCCTGTTGAGCAAGCCAGCACAATCCATTATTCGAAAAGTATCTGATGAGTACTCAGCTCGGCAGCAGAGAATTAGCTCTTTGAGAGACCTCTCGATATCAATATGAACTCCATTCATGAGATCAAATCCGTTTCCTCTAATTATTCCAATGCTCTTCAAAACTGCCACCTCCCTCGAAGTTGATACTTTCCAATTTGTTACTAAAGGAATGTTCTCTTCTCTCTCAAGTTTCTGGAGGCACTGTTTGATAGTTAGAGATTTCAACCAGTGCTTGCAAAACACCACCAACTTCAACCAAGTCGACTCTTCCACTTCTGACTCGCATGCTATGCTTTGAAGCAATTTATCCACAGATTCAATATAAGATTGCCCATTGTGAGGTGAGACTTTGACATTTGATGCAAGTAACAATAGGGTCACTATCACGCCTTGAAACCTATTCTTCTCAAACCTTCTTAAGCAGGTCTCCAAGCCTTTCAAACACTCTGAGGAATGCCTCTTATACTCCAATCGATCTTCTTCAAGATGAAATTTAAGCCACGTTATTTGTGCACCAACAGCCATAATAGCCGCAAGCAATATTGGCTCTCTTGATGCTATCTCAACAATGATATCTCTTGAAGCATAGTAGTAACCTACCCCCTCGCGATAACTTCTAAATGGCTGAATGTTCTCTATGCAATTGTTAAAGAACTCTTCAAAGTACAATTGTTTTTGACAATTTCGGAGGCCACAATAATTGCTCCCAAGATTAATAGGAGGCCACATAGATTGAGCGTTTGTTTCTCCGCTAGTTTCGGGCTCTTCAGAAGTCGTCGAATTGAATTGGGCGCTAGTGTCAATGCTGCCTGCGTCCTCGTTAATCATTTCTTGAACCATCCTCATAGTATTCCGAGTGAGTGAAGTAAGGTGCTCCTGGGTGATGAAGCTTAAGTTTCTTTCTTCACTCAGAGGACTGCAAAACTCTCGCTCACTGGGATAATTATGAACTCCCGAGGAAAAGTTCAGGAAACTTGCTTCCTGACGACCTTGCACCATAGATCCATCTTGTTGCTGGATATTGCAAGCGTTGGATACTATTGGGACGTGAGAGCTGGCTCTACTAGTCTGGTTTGATGGTGATCTTTCCGCTTCAGCAGAAAACAGACATGGCTTTTGAAACCGAGAACACTGCCAACAAACTGGTTTACCTTCGTCACATTTGATGCGTCGAGACTTACATTGGCGGCAGCCATTTTTGCTATAGCGGCCTCGTTTAGATCCCCTGGAACCTCGTCTGAAATCCATTATTGGCAACTTTTTTGGAAAAAGGAGTGAGTGTTTTCGGTTGCAAAATCCTGCGTGGTAGCTGCAAATGATTCCGAGCTATACTCGACTACAACTCATCATTTTTGCCACGTTTGCGCGGAAAGGAGAGATTGGCAAGGATATTACCCCTGGATACGACAAAATTAATTTCTCACCTTGATTTTATGTAAATTTTGCGAGTTCCGAGTTCGCAATGCCAAGCACCTCGCAATTTCAATACATTATCATTAATTGTCAACCTTAAAATACATCATTGGCTGTCGTCAATCAAGAGGAGATTCTTTCTAAAGGAGGTATTTTGACTTGTGTATATTGCCCCTTGGGGTAGTGAGAAATTATATAATTAAAAGTGCGGACTTAATATGGGAGCACCTCTATCTTGAAAAAGTCCGAGATAGGGTGTATCGAAATGTTGAAAATGAAACGAGAAGAAATGAAGTAGCCATCGATAAGAAGTGAACTTTTTTTCATGCTCATCAAAAAATGAGTGAAAGGAGAAGACCAGTCAACCCCATAACAGATCCTCCAAGTTTTGCTGCTCCATTGAAAGCAGTACTAACTGATGGAGAGGTTCCGCTAGATCCTGGTGAAGAGCTGGATGCAGATAAGGCCGTTTGAGTAGTGACACCAGACGAAGTCCACGATCCCTGGCTACCAGACTGAACATTTCCGGTGGAAGTGATCACAAACGTAGACTTGACGGTTTCACCCTTGGCATTGGTGGTTGTTTGCACCGAAGTGTATGTGAACTCCAGAGAAACAGTGTTGGTAGTTCCTGAAGAGGTGTCCTTCTTTGTTTGTGGAACCCAAGTGTAGTAGGTTGTACCCTGACCTCCATTTGTAGTGGTCACTGGTCCCCAAGTGGCTGGGGCGGTTGTAGTGCCACAAGCATTGTTTTTGTCACAAGATGTGAAGGTCACCACGGTTGTCGAAGGCAAAGTTTCGGTCACTGGACGCCAGGTGTAGTAAGTAGTGGCTTGTCCTCCATTGGTGGTGGTAACGGGTCCCCAGGTTGCTGGGGCTGTGGTTGTTGCACAAGCATTGTTCTTGTTGCAAGAGGTGATGGTAACAACAGTTGTGGCAGTTTGAGTTTCGGTGGCTGGACACCAGGTATAGTAAACAGTGGTCACAGTACCCACAGTCTTGGTAGTTTGGCCCCATGTGGCAGGTACAGTGGTTTCACTGCAAGCGTTGTTCAGGCAAGAAGTCACGGTGACAATTGTCTTGGATGTGTTCGTGGTAGTAGTTGTCGACTGACTTGGGCCAGTGGAGGTTCCTGGGATATTGCTGGAGCTGGATCCAGTAGAAGAGATCGAAGAGCCCGATTTGGTCGAGCCTGAGCTTGTTGATGGTGCTGTTGACGTTGATCCAGTCAAAGAATTGTTGGAGGTAGATTCTGTTGGCAAGATTGACGTAGACAATGCACTGGAAGACTCTGAGCTCGAGCCGGATGCTGTCTTTGAAGTTGAAACTTCCGAGCTGGAAGTATTAGGTGTTGAACTAGCTGTGCCAGAGGAAGATTCAGAGCTGGAGCTGCTGGTTATGGACTCGGTAGGAGATCCAGAAGAAGATTCAGAGCTCGAGCTTGAGATTGATGACTGACTCGTTGAAGATGTCGACGACAATGTCGACGAAGTCAAAGTGGAAGACGAAGACGAAGACGAAGATGATGTCGACGATGAACTTGAACTTGATGAAGCAGATGAAGATGTCGAGGACAAAGTTGAAGTTGAAGTCGACGATAATGCTGAAGAAGTCAATGAACTAGAACTGCTGGATGATGAATCAGTTGAAGATGTGGTGGAAGACGACAAACTTGAAGTTGTCGAACTCGAGGTACTCGATGGACTTGATGACGAAGTCGACGAGCTGGAAGTGCTCGAAGAAGTTGAGGACAAAGTCGATGAAGAGCTCGAAGAAGTCAGTGAAGTATTCGATGAGGTATCGGATGAAGTCGAAGACGAACTTGAGGTACTTGATTCACTTGAGGTACTTGATTCACTCGATGTACTCGAAGACGAACTTGTAGTCGACGAGGTCAAAGACGAACTCGAAGTGCTTGATAAGGTCAGTGAAGTACTCGAGGAGGTATTTGAAATTGTCGACGACGAACCTGAAGTAGAAGAAGTACTCGAGGAGGTCGAAGACGAGCTTGAAGTGCTTGAAATACTCGAAGAAGTCGAAGTAGCACTAGATGAAGTGCTGGATGAAGTCAAAGACGAACTTGAGGTTGAAGAAACACTCGAAGAGGTTGAAGACGAACTCGAAGAGGCTGATGAAGTCGATGAAACCGATGAAGTCGAAGAGTCACTCGAGGAGGTCGAAGACGAATTCGAAGACGAACTCGAAGTGCTTGATGAAGTTGAAGACGAACTCGAAGTCGATGAAGCACTTGATGAAGTCGAAGACGAGGATGAAGTGCTTGATGAAGTCAAAGAAGAACTTGAAGAACTCGATGATGTACTCGATGAAGTGGAACAAGTAGTCGATGTCGAAGTAGTGGAGGACAAAGTGGAGGACGATGAGCTGGTAGTGCTCGATGATGTCAGAGACGAAGTCGAGCAAGACGTTGTCGAGCTGGTACTCGATGTGCTCGATGATGAAGTCGAGGATGAAGTCAAGGAACTTGAAGTACTCGATGAAGTACTCGACAAAGTCAGTGAGATACTTGATGAAGTTGAAGCCGAAGATGACGAAGACGACGAAGAAGACGAACTTGAGGATGTCGAGGACGAGGTCAGTGAAGTACTCGACGAAGTACTAGAGGAAGTACTTGATGAAGTACTTGATGAAGTTGAAGAAGTCGAGGTCGAACTTGACGTACTTGAAGTCGACGAAGACGAAGTTGTCGAGGATGAAGTCGACGAAGACGAAGATGACGACGAAGTCAGTGAGGTACTTGACGAGGTACTCGATGAAGTCGAAGTCGAACTCAAAGTACTTGATGAAGTCGAGGTCGAGCTCAAAGTACTTGATGAGGTTGAAGACGATGAAGACGATGAAGACGATGAAGACGACGAAGACGATGAAGACGATGAAGACGACGAAGACGTAGTCGAGGTGCTGCAGCTGCTGGGAGAAGGCTCATCCCAACAATAAGTTGGAGCATCCTTTTGAGACTTACCAGTGCTGGGATCGTAGTTATCACATCCCGTGATGTAGTCGTAGGATTGTGCAAACTTCCATTTATTGCATTCCCTTTGGTCAGTAACTCCAGCAGTGCACCAGTCATACTGGATAGTGAAATCTGGCATACATTTCCGGTAGCTTCCGTACGAAATAGGCTGGACAGTCACCACTTTCGACCACTTTCCCGCATTGCTAATGTCTTTGACTTTCTGGTTGTTGGACCAGAGCAACACGCTAGGACCCAAACTAAGAATTTTGAGCTCACTCAATGAGTAGAGTGACATTGTTGAGGAAGCATCAAAGTTAATTTGCACATTGTACTTGCCACCTCCAACAGATCTGACGTTGGAGATAGTAATATCTGCTTGAGGGAAATTAGCCTGCTTGCAATGATAGTCAAACTGTTGCGTTGGACAAGCATTGATAATTCTGGTTGCTGAAGTCACAGAGAGAAGCCATGTGAATACAACGAGCCCAAGCATTGTGGAATGTCTAGGGAAAGTGGAATCATTGGTTTTTTCATTCGGATTTTATACTTTACATTTTGTTTCGCTAGCCGTTTTACGATAAAGTGGATAGTTATTTTAAGCGCCAGCTTACGGCAGTGTCAGTCTAAACGATGCAGCCCATTAACCGCAAGTGCATCGTTCTAAAGAGACGATAATGGCTGTGTGGTTTTGTGGCTGCAACGGAACGGTATGAGGGTCATGCAGAGTGTACCTTATCGGGACACTCTTTGCGTCCTGCAGCTTCCATGCATGCAGAGCGGCTGAACATCTTCTCGCTAAAGGTGTCTTAATGTAACATGTGCGAATACGGCACCGGATCATTTTGATGTAACCTAGAATTGAAACGACGTCATCTTCAATCAAAGCAATTTGAGTCATTTTCTTTTCCCGTCAGCTGGCAACCAAGCTGACTCCATATGGAAGATGCGTATGGATTTGTGGTCGAAAAATTACGTGCTCCGTGGGGTTGCCCGCTTTGTTAAGGCGTATTCTGGCGGAGTATATGCCCGCAGAGGATAACCCGGTATGGACGGAATTTTCGCTTAGGGTCGATCGACCATTTAGCTCACACCTTAGATTATTTTGAAATTTGAGGTCTCGTCGGTATCACCTCCGAGTTTTCGATTCGACTGTCTTTCGTCGTTACTTGAAATTATACTCATTTCAACTAGAAGCATTGGCCAGGTCCCAATTGCCCGCATGCAGACGGGGATCTCAAGAGTTAAGATCCCTCCACGGAATCGGCGAGGATAGTAACTGGGCCTCCCAGGGCTGCAGCGTAAATTACGTGCATCTCTCATACGTCTGGTCCAAGCCTCCCGTCCGGCAGAGTATGGTTTCAGGTTGCAAATTCCGCACTCATTGAGAGTGGTGTTATGCGTGCTACAATGTGTCACTTCGTCAAAATATTATCAAGGAGCAGTGTGACACACTCGACTATGTCAGCGCTCATGCATTTGATATCCTTAAAGTGCTTAAAATTATTAAGTAAGCGACTCTTTACGAACTTCATGGAAGACTTGCAAATTTGATGGCACTCGTATATTGGTCTCTTGCATGAAAATGCACTACTGAAAGTTAATTAAGTTGACCGGGTCAAGCGGTCAACTCGCTGAATAACTAAACTGTGTCGTGAAGACAAGAACTCTTTGGAATTTCAACATTGGCTATTGCGCCGAGTGTCCCAATGGCACTTTCAACATTTATCTGGGCTTCTGTTCCTATCCCCGAAGCTGTGTATCGCTATCTAAAAATTTAAGGACACTGCCCTGATTAGCGCACATTAGTGTGCATATCGACCTGCTTATTATTTAGTGATGTCAGTGAAAATTTCAGGACAAGACTTCGCGTCATCAGCAGTACTGTGCGCCGTTGGTTCGACTGATGCCTTGAACTTTTCAATACTCTACTCGAACAGAAATTGCTCTCACAAATCAAGATTCTCGACATGTTTTTTGAGCAATTTCAGCGATCGATTTTAAAAAAGAAACACTCTGGGTGCGCCGACGTAAGAGCTCTTATAAAACTGATGCATTTACGAACAAGTGTCTATGCACCTCGGCTCACCTAAATGTTCGGAACGCTGGCCAAAACGGCTAGTGCATGCATGAAACTTTCTTCATCTGCCCTGAGCAAATCTGAGCGGTCAGTCCAGGAGAGTGCATGAATACAAAAGACTCAAGCGAGGTTCGCCTCGCAATGCAACGTTTATGCCGCTTAGAGCTTCCAGACTTGTGCATCGGTGAATCGAGAACAAAAAACCCCGCTCGCCATTTCGTGTTCACTCGATCAGGAACTTAAGATTGGGAATCGTGCGTGAGCATTTTAGATCAACTTTTGGTGTTTCATTCAACATTTAGGCGAGAAGTACGGCGATACTAATCCAAACGATTTAGTGAAAGCAGATTTCAGTTGATGCGGAGGACCTTGCCCCTCCCTGAATTTGCGTTCGCATGCCGGAAAACGCCCAATACAACGCCCAATACGACGACCAATACGAACTGTTCCCGTACCTTACATATATTATCTATGTAATATCAGAAGTACATCAAGGTGCGACCTTGGAGGCAATGAGTCCGACTTTATTTGAATCATTTTCTATGATTCGGGTGCCATTCTCGGATACGAATACTGCGGAATATTCGATACCATTGAGTTGGAATCCAGTCCAAATCAGAAAAAAGCAATCTAACAGCTTGCTTATGTACAGTATCTTGCCCGGTGACTTCAGTCACCCACTGAGAAGTTAAGACGTAGCACATACATAGAGACTCCTTTCACAAATATCAATTGGACTGTGTGACTAATGTCAACGAATGCGTGAGCTAATCTGCGATAAAGGTGATGGACACCTGCCGCATTTTCACACACCGGATATCAAACATCACCAGAGACCAAGCAGTGTATCTAGAATTCATAAACGAAGCAGGAAAAGTCGTCTCCCGAAATATTTTTTCCGAATAATTATTGGAAAGGGGTGGGCTTTTTAATGAAGTGGTACCTTTTTCGAAGCGTTTTTATGCGGTCATGCTGAGGGTCAATTTGGGCAAATTTGAAACCTGGAACAACGAGATAGTTGTTTCCTCGTTTATGCCCAGTATATGTTAAACTTGTCAATATTCATACATGAGGTAGTGGAATTGCTTTCAAGCTGTCACAAACAGGCGGGCATTCAAATGCCCGCCACGAAGACAACACTCCAATTTTGCATTTACACTCAGGCATACATGAGCGAGTTCTGTCGTAAATGGGCGGAGATCTGCCAAAAGCCTTACTGCACCTCCGTAATCCTAAACTAATACTCAAAAAATGAAGCACAAAGTCAAGCCCCGCTTCTGTTTCTTTCTTTTCGAAATTGTGATAGGTTCTAACCATTAAGCTAGCGACAGCAGATGCAACGCAGATCTAAGACTGAAGCTAATTCCAGGTCGTGTACAAGTCGTCGGCTGCTTACCATATGGTGTGTAACCATGTTCTCAGGTGCATCATGTCTGTCGCTGCAAGTACTATTGCGTTCATTGGTCGTAATAGGAGAATGAATACCTCAATGGAATTGAATCACAAAGCTGATAAGGCATTTCCATGTAAGCCACTTGTATGCTCCCTAAATCCTGTGTTTTGAGTTCTTACCCAGTTTTCACTTCGGAAGTATATGCTTGATTCTGGAAATGTGACTACCGATTGCTTTGCTGAAAATATTGCATCCAACAACTTCTATTTCATCAATCATGAATCTCACTAATCGTAACTGCGAGTAGCGGGCTCGCTCCTCAACCCTGGGCTGCAAACTCTGGTATGAGAGATTTGTTTCATGTGGGACCCACTGAGAAGTGATATGAAGACTCTTGCATGAAAACTGATATTATTTGACTTGCAAGACTTAACTGTGACGAATAGAGAATATATTACTTCATTTGCTTCCATGAATGCAACATGCTGTCAAAGAAAAATTCGCGCATGCGCTATTTTTAGCCGGCATTTCGCAGTCCAACACTAATAAGGGCACTACGCGAGAGAATTATTTTTCTGGAGGTACGGCGCCTACTCTTCGCTACATTGAGAAGATATTATGTCTGAGCTCTTGCTTGCGCCACATCAATTACGATATTATAGCGTCATAGTGCGCATTAGCGTTTGAAGTAGAACTTTGCAGGCCAATTCTCAGCTTAACTCATCACCAATTTGATGAGCATCTCCGATTCCTAATCTGTCTTCATACAAATTGTTCCTTCAGGACCCATTTTTCCTATCAGCGACTATCCTTTCTCAGACACTCGAACTTGGAGGTATCGAAACTCAACGACAATTCGCGGACTCGGTATTGACAGGTGCCACATTCCTTACTGTGGTCAATCATAGCCAAGAAAGCACCATAGAAACGTCGATCATTCTCGCGCTTGAGTGTGATATCATGTTCCTAACTCAAAATAATGCAAGCATGCAAACACATTTCTTAGGGCCGTTCGGTGGTTAGAACACTCTGCTTCTGTATCCTTCATTTGCCCTGCTGGAGCTACCAGTTTTCAATTGCCATTACACAAGAGGAGCTTGGCAAGTTGCAGCAAATTTAGTTTGTGTCAAATAACCTCTCTGTTTTGCTTGTTTTTGGTTCTCTGTAACAATTGTTGCTGGCCAGAACCAGTTGTTTCCCGGGGCATACATTATTGGGTTGCCAGTTTAGTGTGACACACATGTTAAACGGATCCAGCTGAACCTAATGTCGCATCATCGTGCAGAAATTGTGTTTCGCCGCCAGAATTAGGTTGGCCGCAGGCGGAAAATATGCTAAGTGAGGCCAGTCGCAGGCCCTTCGCCGCTCACATACAGCCGCAGCCAAACCAAATAATATTTTCGGGTAAAGCTTCATGGAGGTCTGTGTCAGTAAATCTTCTCGACGCTCGTAATCAATCAGGAGATCTTTAAGTTTAAGCCAAAAGTCTTCTGAGGGGAGATCAATTATGTATCCGTCACAAAGTCGGGGTAAAAATCGATCTTCATTCTAGACTCCTATTGCAGCAGAATAAACAACGCCCGATTCTAAAAGAAATCGAGGTTAAACTCTGCCACCAGCAATTTTTTCATTCTGATTCTTAATTCATGCCCAGAAATTTTCCAGTTTTCGGCGAGTTTTAGTGATTCGCCAATTGAAATGGTGGGAAGGCTCACTCAGTGGTTTGAGATACTGATATATTCCTATCATCACAACTTGCCTTTGCGTTGATAATGAACAATTTAACTTCACTTCCTTTAGGTTTTTTTTTTTTCAGTACATAATGGGAAATGAAAGTCCTTGAAAGTTGATGCCCAAACGCAATGTGCTTCCAATACGACAGTCCGATCGAAGAGATACGAGCTTCAAGAAAACGAGAGGAAAACCTTCATGACTTTTACATTGATGACAGTGCTATTCATTGGAGTTGATTGTCCAGGAATAGAGCTTGAAGCTGTAATTACAGTTGCAACATCTCCATAAAATAAAACTGTGTTTAACGACTGGACCTGAGGAACAGAAGTGGAAGTTAACAACCTCCACCTCGCACTTTTGATTGGTCTAGCTTTGCACGGATGTGTATGTGTTGGCAGATGGTGACGTCTCGAGACTATTTTACGCTGAATCTTTGAATTGCGCTCGGCATCATCATCTTTGGTCTCAAAATGGAGTAAGGAATATGTAAGGATTAGTATTTAGTCAAACTTAATTCTGGCTTTGGTAAGCGCAATCATTCCGGTATTTACCCTCTCAGTGATTCGTGGTTGAGAGTAGACCATCGCAATGCTGTTAGATGTACTCGTTGTCGGTGAAGAGGAGTTTTTTGAATCTTGGAAGGCTGAGTCGTTTCATTTGGTGCAATGAGCGGTAAATGCATCCTGGAAACAATTTTCCACCTAGCTTGGAGAGGTATGCTCTCTCCGAGTTTTTATTCGGCAGAAATGAAGACACTCAGCTCCTCGCCTATAATCACGCTCTTGTTATGAGTGGACTGGACTAATAGAGGTCTGTCCTATGGTTTGGAATCAGTCCCGACTTACTTTATCAAGACCTTTCGGCAATTCTACTGGTATATTAATTGCCATTTTCTTTCAACTTCAAAAGCTAGACTTGAATGAAACAAATTTGAATGATCATATTGGTTACAAGTCCGCGAGAGAACTGTTTGATGAGACCGAGAAAAAACAGACTCTCAGAACTTTCAATTCACGAGTATTGTTGTTCTTCGGAGTGCTGCACTATCTCCCGATTGACTGAACAAAAAAGTCACAGTGAAGCAAGATTCGCTTCTTTACCCCGGATTATTATTCCGTCACCCAAACAAATTCTCCGCGCCTTATGCGGAGAAACCCACCTATACGAATTTAGCGACGGGAAATTCGCCGTGCAAACGGAAAAATCGCTCTATGTGCACTATTTACTCCAGATTATAGATTATCAGGAAATATTAATGTTGCTCTTATTGAATTAATCTACAAGCTAATTGAGAAGACTCGGTGAATATTTGGTATAGAGATGATGAAGTTTGCTTAGAAATATTGTTGCTCTCTGATGAACTATGCTTGAAAACTCATCGAAGTTTGACAGAGCAGGGACATCACCAACTCATCAGTACACATGTGTGACCGCATGGACTCTTAATTGATCGGCGATGGCGAATTCTCCGCCAAGGATCTATGAATGTGATTCTTGCCCTGATATAAATTCATCCCATTTCCTCTATGGTAGACAGCACAACGATGTTTTCTTCTCCTGATAAATTCGTCTTGCACTAGTATGTCTGTCGCAACTGAATACTGATGTTTATTTGCTAACTTGCCAGCCTCCCATACTCGAGAGCATCAAGAATTGTTTGGCTCTTGCAAGAGTTGAACCTCGACTATGAAATCAAGGTCTACCCTAGAACGAAGCAGCACACAGCACCCAAAGAATTGTTGGAGATTTGGCCCACTGGTATGTCTCCAGTTTTGCAAATCTTCAAGGAGGGTGAGAAGCCCAGAACATTGGCAGAATCAGGACATATAGTTGAGTATGTCATCGAGAATTATGATCCTACCGGCAAATTGACAGGAGACAATCACGACGACAAGGCCATGGTCAACTATTACGTGCACTTTTCCGAAGGAAGCTTGCAACCCCATCTTGTGTCAATTCTTGTGGGATATTTGGCCACGCAGCGTGTTCCTTGGCCCTTAAGTATGATGGCCGGAGCAATTTTCTCCAGAGTCAACTCCCAATTCTACTCGCAGAGACTTCTCACCAACTTCGAGTTTTTGGACCGCCAATTGGAGAAGAAAGGAGGTGGATATTTCGTGGGCGACCACTTGACCGGCGCCGACATCATGTTGGACTTCCCCATCAACTTCAGTCTTTACGGCGACTCTCCTCAAGGCGGCGAGATTCTGCCTGGCGAAGATCTTGTGAAGCGGTTCCCCAACTTGTATAAATGGCACCAAAAGATCATGCAAGAGCCAAAGCGGATCGAGGCTGAAAGAATTGGAAAGTCCAAGTTGTGAGGACTTAACTCTAGTATGGCTCAACTCCGAAGACTGATCCAATTGTGAACGACCTAAGATCTGGATAATGAAAAATACGTCTTAATTCATCAACTTTTTCACCCACACATCAACCACACTTGTATTAACAATCGTCGGTGCAATTACAATACAGTCGTTCTGCCTGAGCACTCCGGGAAACCACGTTCACCCCATTAGAGTCTAAAACCCCTGGAAACTCATCTGCCAGGACATTACAATGCACAGATGCAATTTACCACCTATTTCGACTTGGGCATCTGACTTTCGCTTGCCACAGGGTCCAGACCGTACGCTATCTATTGTGGCATCCGGAAGCCTGATTATGAGCATCACTCCGGCGGATCTGTCACCTAAGCGGACTCTTGTCAACGTTGATTTGCCAACTGGCGAAATCTCTGCCATTTGGTGCCCTTGGCTACCGGTGCTAATTATCATATGCCAACTCGAATTCACCGTTCACCATACTGGGCCCATACTTGTCAATCGCCAATCTCTGAAACTGCATTCCCTCGCCCCTCACCAAGTCAAATGCCTACTGATAACCCACTAACTATGCCTCGAACTCTAATTGCCCAAATGAGCCAACTCCGGCCGTGTTAGCAGCTCCGGGGCAAGATCTCACATGTGCTCCGTCCCGCGCCTAATCTACTTACTACTACTCACTTTTCTTCCCAGAACCCAGGCAGGTTACATGTTTGCTCCTCCTGGTTTGTAGAGCGTAGTTTCTCCTTATCTAACGACCTGAGACCACACTGACTGGCAGTTTTTGCCATGTTTTGCGCCCTTTGGCGACGTGAGTAACTGAACATACCTTACCTACACTAACAGCAGGCGCTTCACCACCAATGGCTGGACACAAAATGATCAGGCAACAAAACAAATACCGTCTCGCCGCCGTGTCTATTGTTGACTCTCCGCAATCCATGCGATCCGCCTAAATGGTCCAACGTTGTGTCTCAGTCGCCTGGTTTTCACATGCCCGAAATTCCTCACCAGTTTCCACTCCCCGACCACAAAGGGGGGGAAACCTGTGGGGGAGGTTCGGGGCCACCTCAAATCGGAGTTTCAGGTCAACGTTGCGAGCCCGTGCCGGAGACGGACTGCTTGTGAATTGACCGGCCCCGCATTGTCAGGCTGCAAGTTAGTCAATGGGAGGTTTAAAAGGCCAGCCAATTCCAAGAGGGGAAGGCTAGAAACCTACAATGACCTCCACGAAGCCAAAGTCGGTTTTGGTGCAAGCAGCACAGTCTGCTTCCAGTCTATTGAGTGAAAATGCCGTGGTATACTGGCTCCAGGTGGTTGTGCTCACCATTGCAACCATGGTGTTGTATAGGTTTGTCAAGATTAGAGTTCTCCGTCGCCGGTTCGGGGCCAAGCCTCCCATGTGGCTTCCCAGCCCTGGTATCATCAACAGCAGAAAAATGGCACGTATCTTCAAGATGAAGCTGGAGGGCCATCTCTTGGAGTTCATCTTCTCGCTCTGGAATGGTCCAGGCACCAACGAAACCATGCGGATTCTCATTGCTCGTAAGGAATTGCTGGTGACGGCCGACCCGGAGAATATCAAGGCATTGTTGGCTACCCAGTTCAACGACTTCAAGTTGGGGTTCCGTCATGGCCATTTCGCTCCACTCTTGGGAGAGGGAATCTTCACCTTGGATGACGAAGGATGGAAGGGCTCAAGAGCACTTTTGCGTCCAAACTTCTCCAGAGAGAAGATCAGCCACCTTGTTTCGTTGGAATCTCACCTTCAGCATCTTTTCAAGCACATCAATAAGTTCAACGGTCAGCCGTTTGACTTGCAGCTGTATTTCTTCAAGTTCACCGTGGATACTGCCACTGAATTTTTGTTTGGCCACTCGGCAAACACGTTGTCCGACGCAAGTATTGGGGAGTATCCTGAGGAGCTTTTCGAGGGTCAATTTGAGTTCTTTGATTGTTTCAACAAGGCACAAGCAATCTGCTCTACTCGCGCTTGGTTTCAGCAATTCTACTATCTTGCTGACTTGGTTTACTATTTTGAATTCAGAAGATGCAACAAGGTGGTTCACAACTTTGCAAATTACTACGTGAATTTGGCTTTGAAGATGTCTCCCGATGAACTTGAAAAGGTCAGCTCTGACGGTTATATCTTCTTGTATGAGTTGGCCAAACAAACCAGAAATCCTAAAGTGTTGAGAGACCAGGCATTGAACATCATGATTGCTGGTAGGGATACAACTGCTGGTTTGTTGTCATTCACTTTCTATGAGTTGGCAAAGAACCCAGATATTTGGGCTCGCTTGAAGGAGGAAGTTTACCTGACATTCGGCGACGGTGAGAATCCAGGACTTGACAAAATCACATTCGAGTCTTTGAAGAAGTGTTCTATGCTCAAGAACATCATTTCTGAGACTTTGAGAATGTACCCAAGTGTTCCTATCAATTATCGTCAAGCTAAGAAGCACACCACTCTTCCTCGTGGAGGTGGCGTGGATGGAAACAGTCCATTGTTTGTGGAACAAGGATCTGTCGTTGCTTACATTATCATCGCTACTCACAGAAACGAGGCCTACTATGGAAAGGATGCTCACGTTTTCAGACCTGACAGATGGTCTGACCGCAACTTGAAGCCAGGATGGGCATATTTGCCCTTCAATGGAGGACCACGTATCTGCTTGGGTCAACAGTTTGCCATCACTGAGGCTTCATATGTGATTGCCAGAATCTGCCAGCAGTTCCCCAACCTCTTTGACCACGATAAGGAGCCCGAGAAGTATCCACCAAGAATGGTGTCTCAGTTGACCAATTCTCTCGCTGCCGGATGTTGGGTCTCTCTTACCCCATAGACTATACCAAACGATTATATGACCTCTATTTAATGATATGCATCTCGATAGCCAGCCAGTGTAAGCGATAGTGAGTCCGTCTATGACAAATTGTGGGGAAAGGAAAAAAGCATAACTCAACGAGTTTCGTCTACATCTAGTTTCTTAAACTTGAACATTCATAAACACATATTACAACTTTGCTTTGGTTCTTGGATCGACAGATCTCAAGAATGGCTCAATTGAAGCAGCCTTCATAATGTTGCCCTTGACCTTCAATTTTCCAGACATGAACAACCTCTGTGGGTTAGCTTCGTTGTTCACTAACTTCACAAAGTCCTTGTCAGCCATGAACAATTGAATATCACATTTTGGAATTTTACCGGAGATTTTCGACACCGCTCCATCTTTCTTGAAATCCATCAACCACGACTTGCTTTTGCCCTCTGGGTTTCTCAACGTTACTACCGTGATGGCCTGAACTTTCGCAATAGACTTCTTCTTAAGTTCCAGATCGTCATTCACCACACTTTGCATGAAGTCGAACAACTCCGACCCATAAAATCCTTCTTCAGCCAATGATTCTTGCTCTGTCATTTTCAATTGATGTTTTCAAGCAACCTTTGCAACCCACTCAATTTATATTCCTCTCATCAAAGGTGGAGTACTCCAGGCATGTGAAGTTGATGAAGACTGCACAACTCTAAGATGGTACCTTGTCCATGCAGAGTGGGGAAGTGTAGATCCTAGAGTATGACAGATAACCAGATCCAGAGAAAACGGGTTTACGTTGACAGGCCGGATTGACTTTTGTAGCTTCTATGGCAGAGAAAACTCTTTCAAACTGAAAATGAGTCCTCATGTTCCCCAGAAAAGCTGAACGAGGTGAAGATCTGCAACGTCAAGTGCGCCCGTCTACTCCAGGCCGTTTGTTGGGAACAATGTAGCATAGGCTCAAGGCAGTCAATAGGATTAGGAGAACTGATATTCTCCAATAGCATCAGACAATCCCCTCTCAAAATGGCAATGATGCTTGATCCGTGGATGTTCACCAATTGCATGCTGGTCAGTGCTAGCTCCAAACCGAGGTTTGGGAGAGCTTCCATTCTCGGCCATAGTGATATTAAAGGATATAGCGGTTTGCCTCACTCCTCGGGTTACACTTTCTGACCTGAATCCGAAACTTCTTGAGCTTTGGATCTCTCCAACTGCATGAGGCCGAGAGTTACCAGCATCAAACTACTCGTAATTATTTAAGTTGACATCCTAGCGTGACGTGTTGATCTTTCATTCTTGCTCTCTGACTCCCATTTGGGGTTTCTTGTGGAACGTCGGTTCTTGATTAGGATCTTAGGCCCCAAATCATAACCCTCCACTGTACCCATTTCGTCCAAACTCACGGGCGTGGGGTCAATTCCTTCATTGGGATCGAGTTGGGGTGCTGCACTTCGCCCAACTCCTGCTGCTCAAGCATATTATCGAAGAATGTGGTCCTGAGCTCCTTCCACCGAGTAGAATAGGTGGAAAGCGTGACCAAAAGCACGCCACTCAAGATCTGAAGGCACCACCACAAGAGTGAGGTGGGGAACTTGCCAGTGTAGAGCCATACTGCCAACAAGTTGATGATGTGTACGGTGATTGCAAAGTCCCACGCCAACTTCGATCTGCCCACGATAATCGTGACGAACAACACGCAGAGGAGCGAGTCAAAAAGCCACATGGCAAATAGCGTGATGCCCATGGCGTTGTCGGGCTCCACCAACTCCCACGAGAAGATCCAGTCCACGTTGAAGTCGTAGCCATTGAGCAGAGCCACCAAGTAGAAAATGATGAGTGCAGTTAGGTAGTAGAAACATTGTAGAAGCACAATTTGGAACACAATGTGAAGCGGGCTCGACAGGAGACTGGCTGCGCCGTTATCTCCGCCGAGGGGTCTGTATCCGGAGAACCACGCCATTGAGAGAAAGTAGTTTGTAGTAGTTGGTGGAGAGTCATGTATATTAGGTGTTGATGTGGCAAAGTACTCAGGTGGGGCACGGATGAATTGGGGTTTCGAGAGCTGAAAACGGACTTTTACGAGAGTTGTGAATTAACATGCTTATTTATGTTGGCAATTTATTGTCTTTTACGCTGAATTAGTCCAATATGGTGATTTCTGGTTGAACGGTGGATATCGCATTTTTCCCGACTGAGTGAGAATTACTAGAGAATCTAGAAATTGTATGCGGAACGCGAATTCAAATTCACTTCCTATCTATCTGATTCTTCGCTTTAAAAAACCAAATTCATCTTTAAGAACCAGATATTACGTGAGTAGAATTCGAAACTGAATTTTCTTTCATTTTCAAACTTCTTGCTTCGAAGGCTCGTCCCATTTACTCTCTTTTCTCATGCTACGCTTGGTTTCCACAGTAATCTATTCCTTGCGTTCCTATTCACCGTCTCTTCTTGCCGGCCTTGCCAGTCTTGGCATTACGAGCCTTACCCTGGGTCTTAGACCGATCGTTCTTCGTCTTTTTGTACGATCTGCCGCTGTCCTTTTGTGCCTCGAGCTGTTTCCGCTTCTTGGAGTTGGGCTTGAACTTATCCTTCGTAAGCTGCAGCATGGCGGCCGATTGGTTCTTTCTCTTTTGTGCTTCTGACTCGAACCACGTTCTCTTGGGTCGTGAGTGGATCTCGCTGCCGTGCTTGATCAAGTTGTCTGCCTTGGCCAACTCCATCTCCGCAGCCAAAAGCTCCTTGGCCAGCTTCTCTTCTAACAACACTTCTTGGACCACCTCTTCCTTGTCCTCCACTATTTTATGCAATGCCTCCACCTGAGGCCATTCGACGCTTCTCAGCACCGCCTTCTGCTGGGACTCACTGGACTCCAACGACTTGAGAGCAGCCTTGACAATGTTTCTGTCTGCGGCAGCTTCTCCCACGAAAGTGATGGAACGACCCTCTCTACCAGCTCTGGCAGTTCTACCCACTCTGTGCAAGTAGATTTCGTGGGTCTTGGGCATGTCATAGTTGATGACCATCTCAATCTTGGGGATATCCAAACCTCTGGCAGCCAAATCGGTACAGATCAACACTGGCACAGTCAAGTTCTTGAAGTCATTGACATTATTAAGACGCTGCTCCTGAGACAACGAACCGTGCAACTCTGCCACCTTCATGCCTAGCAAACCCAAAACCACTCTCAAGCGATGGGCTGTCTCTTTTCTTGAAACGAACACAACAATTCGGCTCTGCTGCGATGGGTCCACCTGTTTGAGCAAATGGAAAAGCAAAGCTGGCTTCATCTCGTCCTTTTTACGAATACGCACAAACTCTTGCACCAACTTGGTGGCAGCAGCCTTAGGAGGGTCAATCATGATTCTGACTGGCTTGTTCAAGGACAACTGAATCAAGTCCTGAATCTTGGTGTTCATGGTAGCAGAGAACAACATGGTCTGTCTCTTGTGCTTTGGGATCAACGACAAGATTTCCGTAAGCTCAGCCTGGAAACCTTCTTCCAACATTCTGTCGGCCTCATCCATGATCAAAATCTCCAAGGCGTCGAGCGAGAAGGAGGCAGAGTTACGAATGTGGTCAATCAATCTACCGGGAGTAGCAACCACCACGTCTGGTCTGGCCTTCAACTGCTGTTCCTGTTGTCTCAAGTTCAAACCACCCACGGCCAAACCAAACGTCAAGTTGTTCACGTAACGTCCAATGTTCTTACCGACATCGCACACTTGGATGGCCAACTCTCTGGTTGGAGTCAACACAATGACTCTTGTGGATGCAACTTTGGTGGGCTTGTACACCAATCTTTCAATGACTGGGATCATGTATGCAGCAGTCTTACCGGAACCAGTGACGGCACCAGCGACGATGTCCTTACCCAAAAGAGCAATAGGGACAGATGCAGACTGAATAGGCGAAGGTCTGGAGTATCCCAAACTCGACAAACCCTTCAACACAGGTCTCGAGAGGTCAAGTGTCTGGAAAGAGGTGTGTGCCTGCTTCGACTCTTCAGCTTTCTCGTAAAACTGGGCAATGGCCTCGGCAGAGTCCTCGTCTTTCTCGGAATCGCTGGTGTCAGAATCATTCTCCTCGTCCATGTCGTCGTCGTCCTCCTCATCTTCTTGTTCTTCCTCCTCTGGCTTGGTTTCCTCATCTCCAGATTCCTGTGCTCCTCCACCAAATCCGTCCATTGCTAGCTCATCGTCGTCCTCTTCGAGCTGTGGCTTGGACTCATCGTTTTGGTCGTTGGCAGACACTTGATCTTCTTGCTCCTCCTCGATTTCGGCCTCTTCGCTGGTCTTCTCTTCTCCAACCAATCCAGCCAAACCACCTTTTCTTCTCAAAATCTCGTCCAAGTTGACGTCTTTCTTCTTTGGAACATCCTCCTCGCTCACACGGAATTCCCAGCCGTCCATTGTGCTGGTTGTCTCGAAACCCTCAAGGGAGAATTGGAAATCTGGATTGATATCTTCTTTGTCTTCATTGTCTTCGGTTTTGCCTGGTTTTTCAACCTCAAGTTCATCTTCAGAACCGGACTCTTCGACAGCAGCCTCAAATTCAGAGTCACTATCGATCGTACCGATCAAGTCTTCCTTGACCTTTTTGGTACTGGCTTTTCCCTTGGCCATCTTGACTTTCTTTGAGATGAGGTTCTGAATTTTTTTGGAGTAAAGCGATGTGCGGAGTGCAGACAGTCGCACCGATTATGTGGGTTCTCTCTACACTATTTGCACCTAATGTTACACTGTCTATGCCATTGAAAAACTAAAGGAAAAAAAAGGACAAAAAATCCTAGACGAAATGAAAATCCTCGGTCACGGCCGATAACTCTATCAAGTCATAGTATTCTTCGTCATCGGACTCTTCACCCTCGGGTGCAACTTTGTCAAACTGGTCACCTTCTAAAACAAGAAGCTGTGTGTTTCTTCTAATTTCCTGCAACGAAGTGAGCTGCAGAGATGTTTCAGTGGAGAGATGTTTACCATCTGTCAATCCCTTCAACATCTTCAATCCATCTAGCCAGACAGCCTTGCTGTCCTCAGAGTCGGTGTAGAAGCTCAAGAGCTGTTTGCCCTGCTTGTTCAAAAGAATAATTTTCTCGTAGGAGATGGTACCCTTGACCGAGATTAACATGGAGCTTTTCTGCTTGTCTGCTTCGCCAATCAGAGTTCCGATTTTGATCGACTTCAACTCGGCGATATCTCTCAAGGGAATTGACTGGCTCTCCATTTCCTCGTATGAGGGTTTTAAAGTAGCAATACTGCTGAATTCCTTGTAGTACACAAACCTTCTGTTTGGACTCAAGATGATAAAGTAGTAGTTCTTGTTGGCAGACCGGTCATCGTTCTTGAAGAGCTTTTCTGCGTGTGCGTCGGTGTGAACCCAAGAACCTTTAAGCAATTGCATAACTCTCTGTTCACAAACGAAATCTTTCACCTCATCTGCCAAGATACGGTCGAATTCATGGAAACGAGGCTCCCACAATTTCGAGTGGAGATTCTTGATCTCGAGGAATTGTGTGTGTCTAATTTCCAAGGATGTTCTGGTGGTGAACGCCTCAAGACACTCCTCGATGTTGGAGTTCGTGACGAGGGAAGATTCCAAGTAGTGGACGTTGGACTCGAGCAACTGGATGATTCCGTCAATATCCTCATCGTTCTCCAACTGTGACTTGGTTTCCTGCCATAAAAGCAAACAGTTGTTCATGGAGAAGTAGATCATGAGTTCCCACGACAAGATGTGTTTGTTAATGCGAGGGAAGTTGTCCTTCTGGTGGAAAATGCGAAGCCAGAGACTGGTACATTTCGAGATGAAAAGGTATAATGGGAAGGTTCTGTTGTGGTCGCTCATGATCAATTCCTCGTGGAATTTCTTCTTGAATGTCATGTTGGGGTCCTTTAAGAAAATCTTCAAGTCCATGGCCAACAAAATGGTGAAGTTGTCCACCACAAACTTTCGTGGGTTGGAAGTGAAGCCAGCCTTGACGTATTCTTCGGTGGACGCTGGGGTGCCGAATTCGTTCAAGGACACATCCAAAAACACAAAAAGATTGGTCAACATCACCTGGTGGGACACAATGGACATGTCAAAGTGGGTTCTGCTGAGGTACTCGTTCAAGTTGAAGTATGTGATCTCCAAAGCGGTGATGGCCTCTAAGATCAAGGCATCGGTGGTTTCGATCAAGTTTCCCACGGTGGAGAAGAACTTGACATGCTTGAGACGGCCGGTCAACGTGATGATACGGTCGTAGTTGGCCCTCAACGCCTTGTTTATGAGCTCGTTCACCAACCGGATCGAATTGAGCAAGATCTTGGTGTCGGACAAGTACAACTTGGCGGTGAACACGTCGATGACATCCAAGTATGTGACAAGACTCTCGTAGAGCGGGATATGGATTTCAAACGACTCATCGCCGAACTTGGGAGGATACGGCCCTCCAGAGATCGAGAGCACCGCGATCTTGAGAATGGCCTTGTAAGTCTCGGTGGACATCTTGGTGGAGACAATGGAGAACAACGAGTTGAACAAGGTCTCATCAAGGATGTCGACGAAGTGGGGCAGCACCGCTTCGCTTCCTGGAGCCGAGATACAGTCGAGAAGTTTGGCGAGAACCACGATCGAGTTGACCTTCTCCTGCTTATCCTTGCCCAAGATGTTGGACTTCAAGATAGCCAGGTAGTTGAGCGCCGTGGCCGCATCTAGCTTGGACTTGGAGATGTTGGACTTGCTCAACAACTCATTGAGCTTGTGGTTGATGGTTCGAGACGACTCGACGGTGGTCATCTTGTGGAGCACAGGTGATAAATTGGGAGGTGAAACAACAGGTGGGCACAAGACAGGCGGGGAAGTCTGAGTCGGGACGAAACTGGGGGATCCTCGCAAATTTAAACTTTGAGAAAAACTTCGGTTGGAGCCAGATCAACCACTTTAACGAAGGAGGAAACCCGTTCTTTTCGAGGCGGTGGAGTGCATGGACGTAGTGGTTGGAGGATGTGCGGTGGACTAGACGCAGGTGGAGCTTGCAAGAGGGCGGGAGCAATTTCCGTTTCTGGAGGCGAAATCGAGCAGTTTGCACATTTCGAGCACGTCACCAGTTCGGAGCCGAGTTTCGCCCGCTTCCTAGCCGAGTATTTTTGCGGCGAGACTGGCGAATGCTGTCCAATGTGGAGTAAGCTCCATGTGGCTGGGTTTCTCGCTTGGAGCATGCTGATGTAAGCGGCCCTGCATCGGCACTGGCCCCCACCACCACCGGATTATAGGTGGATGCCCTCGTATATGGAGGGTCTGGCGACGTAGCTCGGGTTAAAGAACATCCTAGTGTGATTTTGTCACGGGACTCTGGCGTGACATCACACGGTGCACGCGGAGCCGCCTTCTCACTTGGGGCGTAATGAGCTGCCGTTGTAGGGCCACGTGATAGATAGCCGTGGTTGCAGGGGCACCAAAATCACCATTTGGTCCCGATTGGGTGCCGAGGGGGCCAGGGATCAGTTCCGGTGGTGGCATAGTCGGTAGTGACATAATCGGTAGTGACATTTGCGCTTGATCACCTGTCAGCGGAAAAATAGAAGCCTTATCTGAAAACCGCAGCTTATCTGAAAACCGCATCTGACTCCATTGAGGACAAACCAGAACCTTATATAGAATTTGCCCAGGATCGTCCCACGACAGCGTCTGCGGGTACATGGGCCATACGTGTCAGTTTCGCAGGCTAAAAGGTCTGCGGCCGCAGTGACGAGGATCGCAAGTTGGAATGTACGAGGCGCAAGATCTGGACGATTGCAAATTTCGAGTTGAGTTTCAGTATGTGGGCGATCAGGGCGCCGCTAGTAATTGATAACCTCGAGGCACGGAGGTGATGATGCGCCGGTGCGGAATCATTTTGGTTTTCAGGGCCCTGTTTCGCTAAGTTGGAGGCCCTGACAGTTGGAGCCTCGAGATTGGTTCGGACCTGGGTGGCCCAGTCAGTCGTGAATGGCGTGGTTTGAGTGATCAAACGATTCCAAACACAAAGCCGTTTCATTCGAGGATACGCAATTCATTGATCGATCCCGAGACAATCCTATTCAGATCTCTGTATTCCTTTCTCTACTCTGCGATCGCAGTCTCGAAACTCGCGAGTTTCCGCAGCCACGCAAATCTCTACAACCCTGAACAACACCGACAGAAATCACTCAAAAAAAAGCGAAAAAAAAAAAGTTAAAACATAAACCATCACTCTCCGATAGACGTTTCAACTCTGCTATCTTTCGCCTCCATTTAGCCCCCTAGCCCCCGTCTTCCTCGTGCCATTCAGTGGAGTGGCAATCCTCAGTATCGATTCCCTGTATAAAAACCCCAGACAAAATACCAGTTGGCGTTTTCGAGAGACAACAACCACCATGTTCAACTTTGCCAGTGTAAGTACCGCCATTTCCAGCCCGAATTTCGAGTCAATTCTAACCTCCAGTCTTTGTCCTTCTTGGACTCGCCCTCCATCGACTGGAAATCAGTCGTCACCTCGCTTTTGGTGGGGAAGTACGCATTCGAAACCTACATCAACTATAGACAATACCAGGTCTACAAGCAGACTCAGCCACCTGCTTCAATTGCCAAGGAGGTGTCGGCACAAACCTTCGCCAAGTCCCAGGACTACTCGCGTGCTAAAACCCGCTTTGGCTTCTTCTCGGATGCTCTCGAATTGGTGAAAGACTTGGCCAGCATCAAGTTCGACGTGTTGCCCAAGTTGTGGAGCTTGGCCGGCTCGCTCAGTTTGAAGTTGTCGAATGTGGCTGTCATTGGCCGCTTCTTTGGTGCTTCCGTCCTCTCCCAGAGTATTGTCTTCTTTGCTGTCACCACCGTGCTCTCCACTTTGGAGTCGTTGCCCTTGTCGTACTACCTGACGTTTGTGTTGGAGGAGAAGTACGGCTTCAACAAGTTCACCGTCAAGATTTGGATCACCGATGCATTGAAGTCGCTTGTTATTTCTGTCGCCTTGGGTTCCCCATTCGTTTATGGTTTCTTGAGAATTGTCCAACGCTATGGTCCAGCATTTGTTTCGTACGCATGTGTGTTAGTGTTGGGCGCCCAGTTGTTGCTCATGACCATCTTTCCTTCTTTGATCCTTCCTCTTTTCTACAAGTTCACTCCGCTTGAGGATGGCGAGTTGAAGACCGAGATCGAGAAGTTGGCTGCTAAGAACGGCTTCCCACTTTCCCAATTGTATGTCATTGACGGCTCTACCAGAAGTGCCCACTCGAACGCCTTCTTTGTTGGATTGCCATGGAGCAAGAAAATTGTTCTTTTCGATACTTTGATCGAGCACAACACCACCGAGGAAACCGTGGCTGTTTTGGCACACGAGATTGGTCACTGGAAGTTGAACCACTTGCCCCAGATGTTGTTGACCAGCCAGGTTTCCGTGGGTATTACTTTCGTGCTTTTCTCTGCTTTCCTTGAGAACAAGTCGTTGTTCCACTCGTTTGGCTTCAACTCTTACCCTGCCATGATTGCGTTCATGTTGTTTAGCTACGTCAACACTCCAGTCAGCTGCTTGTCCCAATTTGCTCTGAACGTCTTGACTAGAAAGAACGAGTACCAGGCCGATCAATTCGCCAAGAACCAAGGTTACTCCGACGACTTGGCTTCTTCGTTGATCAAGCTTTCCACCAAGAACTTGAGTTCCTTCAACACCGACTGGTTGTACTCGGCATACAACCACTCCCACCCTATTTTGGCCGACAGATTGAGTGCCATTGACTACGTTTCCAAGGAGAAGATTGGTGACGTGGATGTTGAAGTTGAGAAGTCCGACTAATGGTGAACCCCGTATGTATTCCGCAATAAATATCTATAAACCACCCCATGATTCATGTGTATTTTTTCTTGTACTCGTCAAATGCTGCCCTCATCTGGACGTAGCCGAGGTGAATTTTTCCAATGAAGTGGTCGGCCAATCTTCGATCACTATCTAATCTCGATAAGTATGCTCCACAGACTTCACAAACCTGAAGCTTTTGCTGTGATGTTTGCCCGATGTTTTCGGCAATGACTCGAGCCTGTTCTGCCAAAACCTCTCGATCCTTAATGATTTTCTCGAGTTTCCTGGTTTCGTCCAATGCCTTTTGGATCTCATTGGCTTCTCCCAAGTACCGGATTTCCGACTTCATGAGGCCGATTTTCGTGTCGTGGACTTCCAAATCTTTGGTGACTTCGGCAATCTTGGCCTTTTCTTCCGGCGTATGCTCTAGTCTTCGTAATGCGGTGCTGATGGTTGCGTCTATCTCATCAATGTACTTCTGGAGAGTTTTGTAGTACTCGTATTCGAAGTTGGGGAAGGTCTCACCTTTCTTTTTTGTCCGGAACTCGTACTCAAGTTTGTGCTTCTCTAAATGTAGTAGTGGGCATCTGCCAATGTTGAGTTTTGTGCCAGCAAAAAGATCATGAGGACAGTTTCCCACTAAAAATGCTTTACACACTCTGCTGCTGGTGAAATCCACCTCTTTTCGACGAACTTGCGGAGATATGAGGGCTTCTTTGCCCATTAGCTGCTCTAAAAGCCGGCGCTGGTCGTCTGCCATAATGAATTTTGGGATTTGTGTCAATATCAACTCGCTTTCATAAGTTTGGAAGAGTAGTTCCTGCATCCGTACATCTTGGTTTCCGTTAGAATTGTATGAGAACACTAATGGTGATGTGTGTGGAGAATACATATGGAGATGGTTTGCTTAAAGAATTTTCGAAGTTTAACTTGAAAATGAGAGGGGTGAAGAAATAAAAGATGAAAAATAGAGAGAGATATAAGCACCTGAACGGCTTAAACGGCTCAAACGGCTTTACATATACGTTGGTTCGTTTCCTGTTTGGCTCTGAGTCTGCATTCTTCTCCCTAAATCAGCCGTACTGAATTTTGAAAAGTGGCTTGTGTGAAAACTAGAAACGTCTAGTGTAAATCTCTCTTCTATTGCTGGCAGAAGGTCAAGAGGCTCGAGAATATTCGAGCCAAGCTAATAATGCAGGGAATATCAGACATTCCTGGAACTTCCTAAGAAGCTCCAAGATCCGCCTACATTTCGAAAATCAAGAGAGTTACATTGGGTCGTTCTGTAACTGCCACAAAGTCAGAGTTTTAACGTGTTTGTGGTTGAGTGGTTGCAAAACCCACAAACACGCTCAAAACGGCACACCCGTACACCAAATTCTGGATAAAAACCCATACACCAGAAAGAAGACACCCGTACCGCCTCATACATAAGGTGTCTCACCACAATTCAAGATAATTGTGGCTCCATTTCCTCAAGCGGCAGGTCGGCCCTCGTTTGTCCACCACCTGAAACGGACAATTGACCTGCTGTCAGCGATCGACTATGCTGATCACGAACAAACAGGAAATTATGGCGAGGCGCGTGTTGGGCAAGTATCTCAACTGTGGCACTTATCACCAAATTCCTGGCGGCTATCCGGACGCTCAATGCCTCAAATGTCATCTCCCATGAAATTTGAAAAGCCGACGGCCAAATCCGAGTGAACCCTGAAGTGACATCTGCAGCTCACGCGCCTTCTAGAATGTGTCTCCATTTGGTCCACGATCAGTGTTCCACATCACTGCAGCACAATCTCTTTGTTAAAAACACTACAAGCGGTGGCTACGGGTGGGGGAGCGTCCGATACCCCCCAAATTTTTTTTAGTTTCGGCTGTCCTGTCTAAGCGGCCACGATGTAGGTTCCAGACTTGTGGCAGTGCATGACTCGATTCGCACTGTTCTGATAATGATGGCCGCCTCGAATGGCTGCGGAACTCGAAATCTGTTCACCAGCTCTCGCCTTGTCAGTTGTTTACTCACAGTAGCTATCCACCTGGTTTCAGGTTTCACCACATATTGTGGTCAATCTCAAGCTTTGCCAAGCGATCTCTCTCCACGGGGCTATTATTAGCGGGCTTAAGCCGTGCGCCGCTTCTCCACCACGTCAAATTCCTCGCCGGCTTCCAGTGGGAATGTGGCCCGCATGTTCACTCGCATGTTTGACATGGCACCTTTTTGATAAAGTCTGACTAGCCATTTTTTGCGTCCTGAACGCTCAGATTAACCACCAGCTGATGATTGCGGGGAGGACCTGGACTTGGGCGATTCTTCCATCCGGCATGTCGTAAATGACCCACTGCAGGCCCAGATACATAACCGTGGTCAGACCCACCTCTTCAAATTCACGCAAATTCACTCCACTACACCGAAGTTCACGGCCATGAAGAAGTACCAGCTTATGGGCCGCAAGAAGGTGATTGCACCGGCCTCAAAACCGGCGTACCCGGCCTTACACTTGCACTCGATGCCATACGAAATCCTCATGCAAATTTTCGCCTTGGTCGCAGAGGATATCCCCAGTCTTCTTCTGCTCGCATTGGTATGCTCCAAATTCAACAGTATCGTCAGCAAAAACTTTCTCTACCATACTGTCCAATTCAACTCGGCCGCTCAATTCCTGCGCTTTGCCCATGCACATCTCCCTCTGAAAACCTCTCTTGGGAGACGGTTTGGCTCCACTGAACTGAGTCCTCGCATCAACTATCTCCGATCGGTGCACTTTGTCAATCCACCTACTGACAATCGCACATCGTCGCAGTCCCAGATTGCTGGCACTTATAAGGTGCACGATCTGAGCACCACCAGCACCAAGTTCCAGGACTATGTGTCCAACATGAAGTCATTGCTCGTGGAGGCCTATGGGCTCAAAGAGCTTCGAGTTAGTGAAATTTCTCCGCAGTTCGAGTTCCCGGCCGAGCTCTTGCACTCCTCGTCATTCTCCCATATCAAGCTTCGATTCAAAGGAGCCAAACCGCTACGGAGAATCGAGAAAATCGTGTTGACCGCCCAGTCAGGCTGGAAAATCCCGTTCAAATTGGGCCACGTTTCGCTTTTCGTTCATGTGTTTGACGAGGTGGCCGAGCTCAAATTGAGGAAGTTTGTCATCAACGAGCAGAAGCTCGCGTCGGAAACGTTGGAGAAGCCGTTTGTCATTGACTGTTTGGTGCTGACCACCTCCGTATACTCCGATGGCAAGCGTGTAGGCTCCAAGCATGTCCCTTCCGACCTCTTCAAGAGAACTACGTCTCTACTGCTCGAAGAGATCCAAAATGGAAACGATTTGTGCTTGATAGACTTTATCAAGAGCAATAACGATCTTTCTCGCTTGAGCATCGACATTGGTTCGGAAATCTTCTACTATACCGACCCCTTCGACCAAACCAAAAAGTTCAACTTCACAAAGTACAACAACTTCTTCAAGTTGGTGTGCTCTGGCCAAAGAGGTTATGCCAATCTCAAGGAGATTGTCCTCACCAATTTCGACTTGTTCAACAGTTTCTCCCACCAGCACGATGACAAGTTGGAGTCTATCTCCGAGGAAGACGAGGACGACTGGGTGGAGCCTCCAACTAACACATTCGAGTACTTCATGAAATACCTTGCTCAAGTTCCATTCTTGACGATTGTGGTCAAGGAAGCTCCGGCTGTCATGCATACATGTGTAAACTGTGGCTTCACGGTGGAGGAAAAGTCCAAGCGCATCTCAAGCTTGCTTCCTCATGAGTGGGGGATCATTTTGGCCCCAATTCTCTCCAACAGAAATTGCTCGGTGATGATTTACGACCACAGACTTCAACAATTATACTCGCGGAGAACATGCAATTAAGTGCTAAAAACATGTTACAATCCCTATAAATAGAAACAATACCCACTGGGGAAGAGAATAGAATTTACGAGACGCTAGCTTATGTTAGTATGACATTAGTCTGGATGCACCGACCCATGCAAACATACTAAACTCAGGGCACGGCCTTCCTGAACACCGCTAGCAATTTGGAAATTCCGTGCCAGAGTACACTAACCACGTTGTTTGAGGCTCCTTGACTAGGTGCCAGCTCTTGGTCACTTTCACCTTGGGTATCATAGTCGATTGTGTCGTCGAAAATGTCAAGATACGTACAATTTGCCAATCCTCTTCGGTTCGATGACCAACTAGATGTTGTATCTTCATGGACCTCAACTGTAGGAACTTCAATGAATGGGCTGTCACCATCGACGTCAAACACCTGGTGCGAACTTTGCAAGTACTGGTCGATGTTGTCGACGTACTTTCCCCTCTCAGAATTAACACCAAACATGAGGAAGTCGTTCGCTACTGGAGAAGGCAATTCTCCCGAAACATTGAGATTTTTGTAACTTCCAGTGCACTGGGGCAAAGTGTGGTCCTGGCTCTTGAGTTTCTGCTGAATTGACATGTAATTCTCTTTCATGCCCTTGATGATATGGCGATAATCGAGCTCCGGCAATGTGTCGAATTGGAACTTGAGCTGATGATAATCTGCAAGAAGCTTGACATCATTATTAGGAAGAATTTCCACGAGACCATAATTATTGGGCTCCTGGGTGAACTCATAAATCAAGCCACCACTGAATACATTCACCATCTCTTTTGAGTATAGGGCCTCGATCTCTGAAAATCCTCGAGGGGTCACCTCGTTGCACCCATACCTGTATTGTTAGTAGATGTTCACAAAACCACCATCGCTAACTGAACTTACTCTGAGAAGAAAACGGGCCGAGAATAATCGGCATATGCCTCCACCAATTTGTCGTATCCGCTTGACTCCAAAGTCTGGTCTCCGCACCACTGGTATGAGTTGACTCCATAGAAATCTACAGCATCGGAGAGGTCATCCTTCACACATTGCAAGTAATCAGACAACGGAACTCTGTACTTCAAGTCGTCAGCCGCAGAGTACCCCACAGGGATTGGTCTTGGAGAATGGTACTCGATGTAGTTTTTGATGTCTCTCACCATTGCCTTGATGTATGGTGGAGAATTCTCTGCGCTCAATTTGTCATTCACAATCTCGTTACCGGCGAAAAATCCAAGGGTGTTGTTGTAGGCACTGAACTGATCAACAACCTCGTACACATTCTCTAAGTATTCTTTGTTGTAGGAGGTCCAGGGCTGGTACCGGTTGAGGTGATGACCCTCCAATGGAGAGTTAACATCAAGAACCAAGTAGATTCCGGCTGACGCAAGCAACGTCATACAAACATCATGGTTCAAGTTTGCGTTCACTGAGTAGATGCGGATAGTCTAGGGTTAGTAATCTTTGTGTTTCCATAGTTAGTCTCTCGATACTTACATTGATTCCCAAGTCTTGAAAGAGAGCGATGTCTCGGGCGCAAATGGCCGGATCTGAAAGAGGATCCGAATCTCCCGCTACTCCTGAAGATCCACCTGGCTGGTAATCTACACCTTTAATGTAGAACTTGGGGTGAGTTAGTTAAGCCAACTATAAGGGTATGTTGTCAACTTACGGGTTCCTGGGTGACGCTGTCTACGAAATACCGGCCATAGATGGTGATGGGATGGATGTAACCCTTGACGTGAGAGAATAGCGATAATGCTATCAATAATGAAGAGAAAATTGTGAACGCCATTTTTGCACAAAAAAAAATAGAGTGGGTACAATATGAGATATGTCACTTTCGAGGCTTTTGGGTGATTACTGCGAATTCTCAAAAATGCACCGCACTGGGTCAAATCACAGGTACCACACAAGGATGAAAATAAAATCCAAAATCACCTCAAACTAGACAACATGACTCACTGACACACGGAAACGAGAGTGACTCCGGTGATATCATCACCAACTTCAAATTGCAACGTTTATCTTGATGGTCGGAGATTGAAGTCCTTGAGTCATCTGCCAACCTTAAATGTAGTGCAGTATTTAAATTGGCTCCAAATATATCCATGGCCACCTGACACTGTGTCACGTATCAGTAACAAATGACGAGCAATTCACCACCCACTGGAGCAGATTCCGTGCACAGAAACTTCCGATTCGTCCGATTTGTCTAATATAACTCACTAATTTAGCAATATTCTTGGCATCCTTCCCTATGCGCACCAACGTGTTCCCCAGATAACTGACCCCTGGAATTATTTGCCCGAAGCCACCGCCAATCATTATAGGTCACTCGACCACCTCAACCCTGTTATGAGCACCGGTATTCCCCGAGTGGGCATGAATGATTACAGCCGTTCAATTGGACCAACTATTACGAACCACCGGTTAAACGGCCACACCATAAATAGGTAGCTTGTAGTCAATGCTTTTCTCTCCGTACAAATTGAATGGGTTTCATTCGAACAGAAAATGCTCCCGATCTGGGTTTCCCTACCCAGCCTACTTGCAATGAATATTACGTCCAGCAAAACGAAAAACACGAAGTAGCTCACCGAAGAGAGGTCTACTCAATTGTTTCATATTTACTTCGAGGTCTACTGCTACTGGTAGCAATTGTCTCGATGGTTTTCGGCATTCTCAAGGTGACCAAGGGAAGAAGTGGTCCCTCTTTGGTTACTATTGTGGTTGCCGTGGTGCTCGAATTGTCCATTCTCGGGTTGATGTTCAAGGTTTGTGTTCGTCTGTCCACTCCACGGAGTATGGTAGGGCGGCAGATATTCAATTGCGTCGCCTGGGCTGTGATGATTGTGGTGTGCGTTCTTGTATCGCCTTCCTCTTATTGCAAGGTCAGACGGTCTGGAGGTGTTCGGATCTATAATCTGAACACCGTTCCTTGCAACTTGCGGATCCCGGCCATTGTCCTAGCTGGTTTAGGACTTGGCTTGGAGCTCTTCATCACGTTGCTATTCCTCTCAACATCCTGGCGAATGTCGAGAACGACGGGTGAATACTTCAGATACAACTATTTGGAGGCTGGAGGAATCTTCCCCAACGAGAACAGAGATAACGAGCCACACTTCTATCCCAGAAGTAGAAGAAACAGAAGGGACGAAACAGGAGGAGGAGGAACCGCATACGGAGGAGATAGTGGTGGATGTTATAGTGGAGGAGATGGATGTGGTGGAGACGGTGGAGGAGGAGGAGGAGGAGGTGATGGAGGAGGTGGTGGTGGAGGTGAATAAGATTGCAAATACTCATTCAACACAGAGTTTGTCTTCGCAGATAGCAGGACTTTTGAAAGCACTGGTTGCCTCAACTTGGCCTAGCGACCAATATACCATGATCACAATTCTTCATTCAATTTCATCTTCTTACTAAAAAAGTCAAACCATAAATCATGGATACATGCATATACATAGGCTTTTGCCAACAAAGAAAGACTTCAAGAGGGAAACAGCATTTGGTAGATTTGTTCAGAGTATGTAGGTGAGCAATATCGGACCCATGACTCAAGTAGCTATTCATGTCTTGCTGACCTCTGAATTTGGATAGATATCAGAAAGTGCACTAGTGACGACCCGGCAGTTCGGATAACCACAGTAATGATCTCAAGCTGACAAACAGGTCAGAATTGGACACTTCGAATTCAATTCCAAGAATGAAGCGAGCTTATCTCGTTTCCCTCTACGAGAAAAGATTACGAACATTAGCACTCATGCTGTCTCGAATTTTGCCCATCGAACCTTCCAAGGCACACAGTATACTAGCGAAGTGCATATTTTACCAGGAAGCATGGGAAACATGTCACAACGTAATCATGTTAACAAAGAAATACATTGGTACAAGGCGAGTCAGTCAGGTCTAGCTGGAGGCGGATTTAGGTTTTTGTTTCAACAATCTGAAAGGGCATCACTGAAATTAAATACTCACATAGACCAGAAAACAAGTTTCATTAAAGGAGAAATGAGGCATTCTTTGATCTCGGTATCAGTATCAACGGCCAAAGTTACGTTTCATTGCAACGAATCGATTGCTGAGGAAATCATATTCATCTATATCAGCAATCCGACTTCAATGATATGATTAACTGCCAACTCTAATTGTATACTTGAATTCCGCGCTTTCAATAAACTTCCACATGCATATGGTGATCCAGGCGACTCTCCACCATAACGAGAGGTCAGTCAAGTTCGAATTCATGTTACGAGCACGGATTCACGCCAAATGGGAGAGAATGATTACAGCCGTGCAATTGAACCTAATATATGATACCGGCAAAACGAGATGGTATAAATAGGACATGATATCTCCATTTTCGAATTGTTCAATCGTTTGATGGGTCTTATCAGATATGAAAACGCTCACAATGCGGAGGCTCCAACCCATCTCAACTTTGCTTACTACAGACAACAGAACGAACAATGGATTGATATTCCTAAAAAAGAATTTTACAAGAGAGTATCGGTCACAATTAGGTACATACTGATACTCATTTGCCTTCTCACTTTGGCTTTCACAATTGTGAAATCGGTTTTGTCGGAATTTGGTGCAAATCGTGTCGCCATTCTTCTCTCGATAGTACTTGCAATTATCAATCTCTACGTGATACCAAAGTGTCTCATTCGACGGTTTACACCACAGGGCATGTTTATGCTTGAACTGGTCAATGTAGCCTTCTGGATTGCTATATGTGTTCTGAGCTATTTTGCTCCCCCTGAAACATATTGTCAGAAGAAAGAGGGTATTTCCAAATTGGATTGCCCTTTGTGGCTTCCAGGGTTTGTCATAAACGCATGCGGTCTTGGGTTGGAAATATTCATTTTCATGTTGTTCCTACTTGCATCCTGGAGCAAGTCAAAAGATACAGGGGAATACTTTCGACACAACTACTTGGAATGTGGAGGCATATTGCCCAACTTGAACAGAGAGAATGAGCCAAGATACTTCTCTAGGAGAAGCGGGGGTGACGGAGGAGGAGGAGGCGCTTACGGGGGAGATGGGGGAGGAGGAGGAGGAGGAGGAGGAGGAGACGGCGGAGGAGGAGGAGGAGGGGGAGGAGATGGAGGTGGGTGTTGATGAAAGAATTAGTGTTCACTTTCCGATGCACCAAGCTTAATATTGTGCTTGTGAGAAGAAGGCTTCGAGTTGACTCCCGTTGACTGATTCTCTTGAAAGTTCTGTTCTAAACTTCAGTTCGGAACAACCACGATTCTCAATCCCCCCATTTGATTCTCTCTTTCTTTTTCTTTCTTTCAAACCAACCTCCCGAGAACGGAGTTATGACACCTTAACCATGTTATTAGATAGAATAATCAGTACATGGTTATTTGAAACATTTCTAGACTGTGCATTCAGAAACTATGATAAGCAACTCAATAAACAACGTGGTGTAAGAGGAAGATAAGAAAATTAGCAAAAACAATTGTTTAGAAGATAAAGAAAGTGGAAATTGAGTGATGAACTTCAGCACAATGTAGATGTTTGCACTAATGGGAGTATTGGGAAAAAGTTGACATCATATTGTTTGTAAGATGATAACTATGAGCTCCTTCGCGACCAGAAGGTTCGTGACCGGAAGGTTCTTGGGACAGATTTTTCGGTGCTCGATTAGGTTCGGGCTCAATGCCTGTAATAAAAGTACCCATACATATAGTGACGGTGACAATACGAGAGGTCAGTCAAGTTCGAATTCATGTTACGAGCACGGACTCACGCCAAATGGGAGAGAATGATTGCAGCCGTGCAATTGAACCTGGTACATGATACCGGCAAATTGAGATAATATAAATAGTAAGGTATGATCTCTCCATTTCCGACTTGTACAATTAATCTATGGGTCTTGCCACAGATAAAAACGCTCACAATGCGGAGTCTCCAACCGATTTCCAGTTTGCTTACTACAGACAACAGAACGAACAACGGATTGATAGACCTAAAAAAGAATTTTACAAGAGAGTATCGGTCACACTTAGATGCATACTGATACTCATTTGCCTTCTCACCTTGGCTATCGCAATTGTCAAATTGAAAATGTCGGAAGCTAGTACGAATATTGTTGCTATTATTTTCTCATCAGTACTTGCGATCATCAATCTCTGCGTGATACCGAAGTGTCTTACTCGAGGGTGTATACCATGTGGCATTTTCAAACTTGAAGTGTTCAATCTAGCCTTCTGGATTGCTATATGTGTTCTGAGCTATTTTGCTCCTCCGAAAGCATATTGTCAGAAAAAACAGGGTATTTCCAAGTCGGATTGCCCTTTGTGGCTTCCAGGGTTTGTCATAAACGCATGCGGTCTTGGGTTGGAAATATTCATCTTCTTGTTGTTCCTACTTGCATCCTGGAGAAAGTCAATACAGACAGGGGAATACTCACGATACAACTACTTGGAATGTGGAGGCATATTGCCCAACTTGAACAGAGAAAATGAGCCGAGCCCTAGAAGGACTAAAAGGAGCAGGGGTGGTGGAGGAGGGGGAGGAGATTATTGGGGAAGTGGTGGGTATGGAGATGGTGGAGGGGGTGATTGCGGAGGAGGAGGAGGCGGTGGTGACGGAGGAGGAGGAGGTGGTGGTGACGGAGGAGGAGGAGGAGGGTGTTGAACTAGTGATTACTTTCTGTTACTACAAGCTGAACACTGTGAGACTGAGAGAAGAAGACTTTGAGTTGACCCCAGTTGAGTCACTTTCTGAGGAAATCACGTTCTAGTCTATTTCTTTTTGAACATGTTCTTCAGTTTGGTACAACCACAATTTTCAATACTGCTTTTTTGTTCATGAATCTGTATACCCTCGATAAAATGACGTGAAATTGAACGTCTTCATCGCAACCTAAGTTTAACCCTTAACAAAGAGCTCAAACAATAAGCTCAGAAAACTCCAGAAAAGGCAGTCAAATAGCTGAACACGTACGTTGTGCTTGCAACTCAAGAGGAGCTGATTTAGCCTTACCATCTTGTTTTATAGGGAACATGTGCAGTAGCAGCTTTTGAGCATACTTTATATGAAATCCAACTCCAACATCTGAAATAACTCCAACTATCACATCAGGAGTAACTTCTAATAGCATTGCAATTCATCGAATCTGCATTATTGGGGTTTCTGTGGCATTACCAGGCACAATTTTCTTCTTGCCTTTTATTTTGGTGCTTGAAACCAAAATATAAAAATAGTGGAGTGTACAAGACTGCATATACAAAATGCCAGAAACGGAAATTTTAACTTCATTATGTATCTCATGGAAACTGACAACATTTAATGTCACAACAACCGCCTGTGTGGCGTAATGGTTAGCGCATTTGACTTCTAATCAAAAGATTCCGGGTTCGAGTCCCGGCATGGGTTGTTCTGCGGTTTTAGCTCAGTTGGGAGAGCGTCAGACTGAAGATCTGGAGGTCCTGTGTTCGATCCACAGAAATCGCATTCTTTTTTGTTTATTGGCGACTTCTTTATTACTTTTTTGCTGGTAGATTATACATTATATTGATATTGCTCCCTATTACCTAGATTTCAACATATTTCGTTACAGAAACCAATCCGCGATCCCTGTTAGCCCATTTGACGTAGTTAGGCGAATAGTGTAGAAGCTCTTTATAAGCTGGGATCTGCTCACCTGATGGAGAAACAGAGTCTGTCGAGAACTCCTCAACTTCCAGACTTCCACTCCAATAGCACTCGACGTTCACGCCCAATTTTTTTACATTAATCTTCTTTGCGATTGCGTCAGAATCGACAACTTCAGGCACCCATTGGAATGCAATATGGTAGGTCTTGTCCCAATCGAGCTTATTCAACTGCAATTGACCAATCCCCTCAAAGTCTTTGTAGACGTAATTTCCTTGTGAATCCCGAGAGAATCCCTCTGGGAAACCAGATGTCTGGTATGAGGCTTTGCTGCTCAGGTTGTCTGCCTTCTCATCTTTGTATACTATGACAGTTCTCACGGGGGATCGTTTGGACGAAGAGCCCTTGCTGTCGTAAATCTTGATCACTTTGTCGGTGACGTTGAATGAGACCTTGCAATTACGGTTCTTAGGAGCAGTAATCTTGACCTCACCCGTCAACAATCCGAATGGGGAGTCTGAGCCAGAGGACGAGTTTTGCAATACGTCAATCGACAAGTAGTCCTCAATCTTCTTCACCCCTGGAACAAGTTTGGGCGACAAATCAGATCCATAGGAATAGAGCAGCATGCCGTCTCCCACAGACTCAGAGATTAATGTGCTCTTAGAGTCTTTGAATGATGGAATGTCTTTTAAAATCTGCTCAATCAATGTCATCAGCCGACCACTCACAGTGACAAAGTTAGAGGCTGGACTTGTGTTCAAGTTGATAGTTTCAAGGAAACGCAATTTCAATGGATTTTCGACATCGAAAGGTGCCTTGACTCCAATCAAAATTCCTCCTTGGATCAAGACGATGACCAGCACGAGAACAAAAACCCTATTCAACTTGAAAATGAAAGGCAAGAATGGAATAGACCACACTATCACAAATGCCTGAAGAATCTTGTAGATAAACTCCTGCGCTTGCAACGACTCTTGAATAGACTTGTTGATACCAGCCAAGAGTAGCCATCCTGAGTTATAGATGAGTAAGGAGGAAATTGGAGCAATGATAAGAAACTGAATGAGCCAATCGTAGCTAAAAGACTTGTTCTCGTGAGTTTTACAAGTCTCCTCAAATCCAGACTGCAACGACGACAAGTCCGAATCGACGAACGATTCGTCATCGTTGGAGTTGTACTGATGCTGAGAGCTCGAGCCCAATAATGGTCTAGAATCTTCACCTTGCAAGGAAAGACCTCTTTTCGAGGATTTCAAACTCCAGCCAAATAAACCAAAGAGAGAAGCAACGGCCTGGAGTACAAACAAGACTGTGATAAAGAATTCTCCAGTATGGTCGTCACCAATTTTGTTATGTGCCTGCTTCTCAGTGGACCACAACAAGAGAATCCACGTGATGAACGAGGCTTCGATGATGACAATCAACTTTTCATCGTGTTGATGGCCCTTGAATGGCTTGAAGACAAAGTTGAGTCCATTGAGGAAAGCGTAGTTCAAAAGCAAGAAAACTGCAAACAAAGTGGCCACCAAGGTGCCAGGTGAGCTGTTAACCAAGTAAAGATTCGTTGGAACGACCAATACATCAGTGATGAAACTCAAAATAATGATGGAAAGAACAAACGAGATTGGGAATTTGATCACATTGACCACATTGACGCCCCATCCCTTCTTGTAGTGGAAAATCAACACGAGGAACAAGAGAGAAACGATTGGAGCAATAACAAGCAAAACAACGTTGACAATAACGACTTGGGAAAGTGGCGCCGAGAAGAAGAAATTCAAAAACGACAGGTATGCAGCGTAGTCGGTACTCGTATTTACCTTCTCGCCGCCCAAGTATTCGTCGTCCAAGTCGATTTTCTGGAATGCAATGAATTTTGTGAAATCCAAAGTGCTTGAAAGCATATGCCACAAGGACTTCTTGTTCACATTTTTTATGTTGTCACCGCCAGTATGGTAGATATCTCTTGGCTTGTAGAAAGCCAAGTCGAGACCTCTGAGGCCACCCTTGCCCTTGTAAACCGCATAATCAGTTTCACTGTGGATGAGCTTATTGTTGAAGCCTTGCTGGAACAAGGAGGTGGCGTATGGGTAACGCACATTGGAAAAGTGCTTGACAATTCCATAATCAGTTCCTCTGAATAAAACAGCCTTGCCTCCGGCTCCAGTGCCTTCCAAGTTCAAGAAGTACTTGATTTGCTTGAACCATGGGTGGTCAAGGAATGCGGTGGCTCCATACAAACCAAACTCCTCGTTGTTGTTGAAATTGAAGATCACGGTTCTCTTAGGCTGTTTTGTCTTGCTGTTGGTGAGATGCTCCAATAATCCAAGCAAGGAAGCCACACCCATTCCATCGTCAGTGACTCCATAGGAAGAAGGCACAGAATCGTAGTGGGCGCTCACCAAGAACGCCGGCAAGTCTGGGTTGGTTCCGTTCACCCGCACCAACAAGTTGTTGCTCTCATAGTACGACACAGAGTCGTAGCTGAGGTAATTGACACTGAACATCACGTTGTTTGTCTTGTTCAAGTCGTTATCATATTCTGCGTACTTCTTAGCCGCAACAAGCTGCTTGATTCTGCGCTCAAGCACATCGTGCACGTAGTCGTTTCCTGGTGACGTATAAGTGTGTTCCACCAAAGCAATCTTCTGGAGATAGTCCCACAGGTTATCCAATAACGTGGTCTCCAGTTTCTCCGAGGGCAACGAAACCGTCCACTCCAAGGAATTGTCCACAGCAGACAACAACACCGTGGCAAACAAAACGAGCGCCACCAAAAACGTAAGCGATGTCTTTCTGTAGCCAAAAACGGCTCTAATGGCCCGAACAAACCAGTTGGGCTGGCGAGTTTTGGCCGACTCATTGAGCGGATTTGAACCCGGGGGTTTCACCCGGGGCGACACAAGATTCTCCGGGCTTCGCGGAGTACCCGATGACACACTGGTGGAGGCCATTGGCACAACTGAGATTAGTAGCTAAAGATTGAGGGGAGGAATTAGGAATTTTAGTGTAAGCCAATACACCTGTACACCGCAAACTGAGGCTTGCGTTTTGGGGTAGGCATGACGACGTCAAACACGTTTGCCATAGCCGAATTGGGCCGGAAAAGCGGAATTAATGCGCTTCCTATGTGCTGCTGATTTTGCAAATTCGGTTCCATGTCTCTTTTTTTACCTGTTTGGGCCAAAACCCTGGCCCTCTTTTTTAGTGCTGTCACCTTCCCACCGCAACCCGAATGACACACCCGTACATCTCGGAACTACTACTTGTACGAAAGCGGCCAACACTTTATCGCCAATCACCACCAAAAATGACATTTGCTCCGTTGAAGAATGACCTCATCTTGCGTGCGGCCAAGGGCGAGAAAGTCGAAAGACCTCCAATTTGGATCATGGTATGTGGAATTTCTGGGTGTTTTAGGCTCCCCCACACTGCTCCCCCACGCTCAACGTTACTAACTTTTCAAGAGACAAGCTGGAAGATATCTTCCTGAGTACCACAAGGCCAAGGGTAACAGAGACTTTTTCGAGACTTGCAGAGATGCCGAGATTGCTGCTGAAATCACTATCCAGCCAGTTGACCACTTTGACGGCCTTATTGATGCTGCCATCATTTTCAGTGATATCTTGGTGATTCCACAGGCCATGGGATTCGAGATCGAGATGATCGAGGGTAAGGGTCCAGTGTTTGTTGATCCCTTGAGAAGCCCTGCCGACTTGGAGCGCATCAACTTGAAGCCAGACGTGTTGAAGTCCTTGGACTGGGCATACAAGGCCATCACTTTGACCAGAACCAAGTTGAACGGTAGAGTGCCTTTGTTGGGATTCTGTGGTGCTCCATGGACCTTGCTCGTGTACATGACCGAGGGCCAAGGCTCGAAGATGTTCAGATTCGCCAAGCAGTGGATCTACGAGTACACCAAGGAGGCCCATGTGTTGTTGCAGGCCACCACCGACGCCTGTGTGGAGTTCTTGGCCCAGCAGGTTGTTGCCGGAGCCCAGATGTTGCAGGTTTTCGAGTCGTGGGCCGGCGAGTTGGGTCCTCTCGAGTTCAACGAGTTCTGCTTGCCTTACTTGCGCCAGATCGCCGAGAAGTTGCCTAAGAGATTGAAGGAGCTCGGCGTGGAGGAGAAGATTCCACTTACGGTGTTCGCCAAGGGCGCATGGTACGCTTTGGACGACTTGTGTGAGTCTGGCTACGACACTGTGTCTTTGGACTGGCTCTACAAGCCTGAGGATGCCGTCAAGGTCGTCAACGGCAGAAGAATCACTTTGCAAGGAAACTTGGACCCTGGTATCATGTACGGATCCGACGAGGTGATCAGCCAGAAGGTGGAGCAGATGATCAAGGGTTTCGGTGGAGGTAAGCAAAACTACATTGTCAACTTTGGCCATGGTACCCACCCATTCATGAAGCCAGAAAAGATCGAGCATTTCTTGAAGGAATGCCACAGATTCGGCTCGCAATAGATGCCATCACTATAGCTTGCTATGGTACTACGTGATCTCTGTAAATAAGACATGGCTCTTTGTGGAAACAATGTGGCTTCACGCCTCAAACGTATAGCTTAATGTATGACTCACGGATGACTGATTTTTCTCTCGATCTTTAAATCTCAAAATTTTGGTTATTTTTGGTTGTTGATGGCAAATTGCATCTCTGACTCAGACCTACAGTGTGCACATTGATACATATATATAGAGCGAGGAAACCCATCACTAGCCACTAGTTATTCTCTATGTCGAACTTCACAAAAGACGATCTCTACGTCTACAATCTTCTGGAAAAGATATTGGCTTCGTTGCAACTCCTCCAGTTCAATGAATCCGCCACAATTGTTGACATAGACCGCAGTTCTAGCCCAGAAGTCGTTGCACCAGAGGTTTCCGCCAACAATCTACATGGTTGTTCAACCTGCAAGGTTCAGTTTGGACCGGACTTGTCTCAGCAAGACTACAAATATCATTTCAAAACCGATTTGCACCGCCTCAACCTTAAGAGAGCTCTCGGAGGATTGGAGCCATTGTCCGAATCAGAGTTCGACAACTTGATTGAAACGCAGTCTTTAGAGAGTATATCGGGATCCGAGGAGTCCGACTCTGAGAGTGAGGAAGATCACAAGTTGGAAACAGTGTTCGAGAAGCTTTCCACGGAAAACAACGAAGATGAAGCCGAATCAACCGTCAGTCACATCAACACACATTCTCCATTTGTCTTTGCCAAATCCCCATTGCTAGAGGAAACTCAAGCGTTTGGAATATACAAGGCACTCTTCAGCAGCCAGGTGCTCGTGGAAGGGAAGATCACAGACTCGTTGAAAGAGTGTGGAGCTGAACCCAGGAAGCTGGGAGTCTCAGTCTTGCTTATGATCGGAGGTGGTCATTTTGCCGGCGCTGTGATCTCGCATACTCCAAAGAACATCAAGGGTAATGCCCCAAACCACAAGGAATCCAGAAAAGAGCAAATGGTGAGTGTGGTTTCCTCAAAAACATTCCACAGATATACCACTAGAAGAAAGCAGGGTGGATCGCAGAGTGCGTCTGATAATGCAAGAGGAAAGGCAAATTCAGCGGGTTCCAGTATCAGAAGATACAACGAGCAGGCATTGCAGAAGGAGGTCAGAGAGTTGTTGGTGCAGTGGAAGGAGTATTTGGCCAAGGCAGACCATGTGTTTATCCGGGCAAATGGTGCGTCAAATAGAAAGATTTTAGTTGGGTATGAAGGTGGTCCACTAAAGGGAGATGATACCAGAATTCAGAACTTCCCATTTACCACCAAGAGAGCAACGTTGTCTGAAGTGAAGAAGGCGTGGGTCAAGTTGATGTACCTCTCGGTGGTGGACCTTCCGAAAGCAAAAGAGCAGAAAAAGAAGGCTGAAATTAAGGAGAAGAAGTCAAAGACACCCGAAGTGGAGGTGTTGTCTGAGTCCGATAAGCATACCAAAGAGATTGTCTCGCTTCTAAAGAAGTCTAAGGCTCCTCTATTGATCAATTACATCAAGAAGAACAGTCTCAGCGCAAACTTCGAGTTCACGCCGGAGTTTCGGTACGCCAATTTCCCAACCCCACTCCACTACGCATCGTCACAAGGTTTACATCACATGGTGAAGGTTTTATTGGTGAACATCAAGGCTGACCCGACCATTGAGAACCAGTTCGGCAAAACACCGGCCCAGATTGCATCGTCTCAAACAGTGAAGAATACTTTCCAGGTGGCACGCAGTTCTTTGGGTGAAGCTTACTGTGATTGGCAGAAGGCCAAGGTGGGTCCAGCAAAAACCAGTGAAGATGTTGCGAAAGAAGAGGAGGATGCCAAAAAGCAGTTAAGTGTGGAGAGAAAGAAATTGATTGAAGAGGAATTAGCACGAAAAACCGAATTGGAGTTGAAACAGCCCACCATTTCATCCGGTGGCACATTGAGCGGAGAAAACCCAATGATGAAAGTTCCAAACTTGAGTGGTATGACAGATCAGCAAAAGTCTAGGTTGATGAGAGAGCAGAGAGCAAGAGCGGCTGAGGCACGCATGAAGAAGTTGCAGGCTAATTAAGGATCAGATATTTATAGAACAGTGAATAAATCATGCTTCACTCTCTACACTAGATTATTTTTTCTCATCTCGCGAAGGGTAGTTATGACTGCTCACGGTTAATCAAGACTGGTCTAATGACAGTTCTTGTTCAATTGGCAAAAAAACAGACCGTGCTTCAGTTTTGCCACCACAATCGTTTCCAATTCCAAATACGCAAATCAAATAGGTCAAAAGGGCTTTCAATCGCTTCTCCGTGTAATCTCCGACCGTCGGATCGAGCAGTTCGGCTGGTGATTTTGGTGTAGCATTTACAAACGGCTGACGGACGTAACGCGGTGGCGCACGGCTGCTCCGTCTTATCTCCGTATTGAGTCCGTGTTGCGTCCGTATTGCGTCTGCGATGGCCAACTTCAATTTTGCAGTCGAGCTCCTGGTCCTCAAGGTCTACAACAACAAAAACAACTGAAGCATGCAATGATCGCCCCGTGAACAGTTACGTGAGTGTCGTTGAAAAGATGTACCAAGATTTGCGCTTTTTTAGAGCAGCATATGTCAACATTCGCAGAGAAGGTGTCAAATATGCACGGACTGTACCTGTGTCACGACTAATACCCTGACACACCAACGGTGGGGGAATGGAATATATAAAGGTGACCAGGTCCCGATGATTTTCAGAGTTATCCTCAGAATCATTTGATATTGTTTATCAATGCAAACTGCAAATTCTAATACCACAGCCTCTGGGCCGGTCGTTGCTGATCCGGTCCCATCCAAACTGCCTACTGAGATTGAGCCAACTAAGAACAAGGAAGAGTTCTTCGAAGCTGATGCAGGTGATGGAACAAAGAGAGAGGATATGTATCTTGAAGGCAAAGAGATGATCTTGTGCTTCGTTTCAGTGTTTTTCTGCTTGTTCTTGTTTGCATTGGATCAAACCATTGTTGCAACTTTGTTGTCTACCGTGGGTAACAAATTCAACGCGTTTGACAAGATCGGCTGGTTGTCGGCTGGTTTCCTCATTGCCATGGCTGTGCTTGTGGCCGTTTGGGGTAAGCTCTCCATCATTTTCGGAAGAAAGGTCACCATGATTGTGGCTATCATTTTGTTCGAAGCTGGTTCTTTGATGTGTGCTTTGGCCAACGACATGAACGTGCTTATCGGTGGAAGAGTATTGGCTGGTATTGGCGGTGGTGGTATCCAGTCTATGGTGTTCATCATCATCACCGAAGTGCTTCCAATCCACAAGAGACCTCTTGGAATGGCAATGGTGGGAAGTGTGTTTGCCGTGGCCTCAGTTCTTGGCCCATTGATTGGTGGTGCTTTCACCACCAGAGTGTCATGGAGGTGGTGTTTCTACATCAATTTGCCCGTGGGTGGTTTCGCTTTGGCTCTTTTTGTGTGGGTTTACAACCCTCCAAAGGCTACTGGTAACCTCAAGAAGAAATTGCTGATGATTGACTATCCTGGTGTTGTTCTTTTGACCTCGGGATTGGTTGTGTTCCTTTTGGCATTGACATTTGGTGCTGGCCAGGAGTACGCATGGAACTCTGCTGCTGTGATCGCCTGCTTTGTGGTGGGAAGCGTTGTGACCATTGTGTTTTTCATCTGGAACTTCTTTTACTCCAAGCATCCAATGTTGCCCTGGTCGGTGGTGAAGATTTTCCAGACCACAGCCGCTGGTGTGACGATGTTCGCAACTTTTGGTTACTTCATCTCCACGATCTTATACCTTTCCGTGTACTTCCAAGTCATCCACAATGCGAGTGCTTGGAGATCCGGAGTGGACTTATTACCAGAGATTATTTCGGTCGTTGTCACATCCATGGCCGGTGGAATTATTGTCAGAAAAACAAGCTATGTCAAGCCGTTTGCAGTTTTCGGACTGGTAATGGGATTCCTCGGGTGCGGTTTGATTACCCTACTTGAGGTGGACTCGAGCAGTGCAAACAAAATTGGTTTGATGATTCCTCTTGGTATCGGTGTGGGTTTGCAAATGCAAGCATGTGTTATTGGTGGTCAAATTACTGCTCCAAAGTTCGGAGGTGGAGTTATTCTTGCCACGACTTTGATCAATTTCTTAAGATCTTTTGGTGGTGCACTCGCTGGAACGTTGTCTGATGCTGTTTACACCACCTCTTTCGTCAACAAGATCGGTCCTCAACTTGCTCAACAGCCCCAGGCAATCCAATCGGAGCTTTCTCAATTCAACTTGAAGAGCTTGATCAACTCCACTGAGGCCCTCAAGCACATGAGTCCTGAAGCGAGAGCATTCGTTAAGTCTGTTGTGATGCAAGCCATCAAAAACACTTTTTACATGAATCTTGGCTTTGCTGCCATTTCTATGATTGCAGTTCTTTTCATCACCAACAAGAGGTTGCCCACTGCAACCCACCAACAGAGAGAGGCCAAGACCGAAGAGAAACCCAACGAGGAAGAAACCCAGGCGGAATCTGACGACAAGTTGGCAACTCAGCCAAAGGAGTCATTTGACTCTCCAACTCCAAACTCTAGTGTTTCCCCAACCAGAGAAACCAAAGCTTGAAATAAATTAATTGAATAGTACATAGTGGATCATCGTGATAAATAATAAATTAATGTGGATATACTGCTACGCCAGCGGGCCTGTAGAATGTGTCAAAATGTAGCTGATCAGTTTCTTCGTCTTGGGATTCAAAGCAAGCGCGTTCAAAATCAGATCGCCAGTATCCATGTGTTCTTTGAAGACTTCTGGATCAAAATGCAAATAACTAGAAAGAGCTGACCGAATCGACTGCTTCTTCGCGTCATCTGTTCCGTCAAGGTCTTTAAACTCAGATGCGCTCATGAATCCAGATGACGGGAGCTGGATATCTTCCATGGTGTCATCTTCATCTGTGTCCAGCGGGATTTCCTGTAAGCTAACCAGCTCCCCAACACCATCGCACTGACAATCCAACAAATCATGAGTATTGCAGTTTGTGTCAGCAATGGTGAATAAATCTTTAAGGTCAGCATAGTCAAATACATTCAGTGTTGAGTCAGTTTTATCGTCAATGAACATGTCGCTGAGATTGTTCTTCATAAGCTGTCTCTGGAAGATTTTCTCGTCAATGGCACCAGTCGTGAATAGTCGGTAAATAAACACTGGCTTGGTTTGGCCATCTCTGTGGATCCGAGCCATTGCTTGTAAGTCCACCAGCGGATTCCAATCATTATCATAAAGTACAAGCCTGGACGCACCAACAAGATTAAGCCCAACACCACCAGCTTTCGCTGAGAGAATGAAGACTTTCTTTGCTGGAGATTTGTTGAAATCCACAACCAACCTATCTCTGATTTTGGAAGGGGTTGAGCCATCGAGCCGTGAATAGTCTATGTTAAGTTTCAGCAATATCAGCTCAAGAAAGTCCAACGTCTGAGTGTAGTTTGACACTAACACGGCTTTCTCCCCTAGTTTCTGAAACTCAAGTAGAAGAGGCACAAGAATATTCACTTTGCTACCTGAGGTCCGGTTGCTCAACGAACTGAACTCGTCTGACTCGGTCTTCAAACTCTCAAATAGTTGATCAGATGCAATGAGTGACGGAGAGTTACAGATTTTTCGGAGAAGCAAGATCATAGAAAGCGCGTCACTGGTATCTGATGTCATGATTGAGTTGAGTTTGGTGGATTTCAAAACCACATCAAATAATTGTCTCTGAAGGCTGGAGGGAGGGCAAAACACGATGATGTCAGTTTTCGTGGGCAAATATTTGTTGATGACTGACTTGGTTCTTCTCAAGGTGAATGACTTTGTCAATTCGATCAACAGAGAAGATTTCTGTTTGCCCTCCTTGATCACCTCTTTGTTCATGCAATTCACATCTCTGGCTCTAAGAATTGGCTTCAAATAGCTCTTCTGAAACTCTTGTAGCAGCCCCAAGATCCCGGGATTGATGAAGTTGATTATGTTGTAAAATTCATTGAGATCATTTTGGATTGGTGTTCCTGTTAAAACCAATTTCTTTGGGACATTTAACGTGTTAAGCACCTTGAGAACTTTATTGGATCCGCTCTTCAATCTGTGTCCTTCATCACACACAAGGAAGTCAAACTTCACACTCGCAAATTCCTCCGAGCATGAGAGAAGTTTCTCATAACTCATGATCAAGACCTGGTACACATTGACTTTACCGAAATTGACAATGTCTTGCTTGTCTTTGGCGGGACTCTGCTGTTTGTTGTTGACAGTAAGGATTCCTATCCGGTTCACATCGATCCATTTTTTGAACTCTTTTCGCCAGTTCTCGATTAACGATACTGGGCAGCAAATTAATGCTTTCTTGATGACACTCGACTGACCAGGATGAGGGCTCTGCTTAAGAAGCGTCCAGAGCAATGCAATCGTCATCAAGGTTTTGCCCAACCCCATCTCGTCAGCTAAAAGTGCACCTGTGTGCTTTTCAGATTTGAATCCCATGACACACTCGTAGAGAAACTTCACTCCCTCTCGCTGGTGAGGTCGAAGCACTTTGGTGAGACACGGGTCTACTGCCACACGTTTAGCATTGGCGATATCTCCAGAAGGAAGCACCAACTCGCCTTCGTCTGAAGCTTGATCAGGAGAAACTGTTGATGGGACGTTTCCAACTCCTTCAGGTGGATTGGCACTAGCCCTCTTTGCGTTGGCGACTTTCGAGCTCTGGGGTCGTCCTGGAGCTCTCAACTCGGTTTTTGGCTTCGGTACTTCTGCAACTGCTAGCGACTTGGGTTCTCCAGTTTGAGAGTCGCCACCACCTCCGCACAACTCGTGAACATCACTCTGAGAGATCTCGCTGTCTATCTCGGCTTCGTAAAGTCCAAGACGGATCACTCCATCAGTATTCACGGTAGAGGTTCGTCCCACCACTTTGTAGGAGTTCTTATGCTCAATTTTCAATACGATGGAGCTCAGACTCACCACAATGTATCCGTCACCCTCCCACGACTTGTTCTTCTTGTTGGATCGCTTTCTCCACTGCACCAGGTAGAACTTGTTCCCAGTTTGAGAAGGTATTTCGCCTGAAGACTGGCTGGAAGACTCGACTCTAGTCAATTTTGGAGCAGTGAGTCTGATCCGCTTGGCCGGCTGGCCTGCAGACGAAACACCTTTGCTGTTGGTGACTGGTTTCAGAGGAGGTGAAGGTTGAAAAGAAGATTCTGCTTGTGGCGAGTGACTCTGCTCCTCAGTCACAAACAACTCGGCAGTGGCATCTGAAGGCTTATTCGGGGAAATTCTCGTTTGGGAACTCGCTCCTAGGGGCCGTGGTGGCTTGAATGGAGCATTGGGCCGTCGGTACATAGTTAAGGACGCGACGCGAATAGTAGGAAAATCTGTTGATGGTGGAGGAATGTGAGACCTGGGGTAGAGGGAAAGAGTAGGTGGATGTGGCAGTGTTAAAATGAGAAAAATTGGGGAAAGAAGACGGAAAAGTACATCATTGGTTTTCATTTGGTGTTTCTCTTCTATTTCGTTAACTTAATTGAGAGATGTGGCAGTCTTTATGTTGCTCTTAGACTACTCATTTACTTTTCACGATCGACACCGCAAGAGTCTCTCTTGAAGTCACTTTGGTGATAAAACTTCCTGGTTTTCACTCCATATAGCATTTTTCGACCCCTCTTGCTGTCACTGGCTCTCTCCTTTGTGCTCGGCTAGTTCAGCCGGCTATTCTACATGTTCAGTTCACACGTTTATCTATTCCAAACCGATACACTTCAAACCCACAGCAAGCAATTAGAACTTTGAGTCTGCTCCCGTCAAATAATAGTAGCACCTCGAGACCAAAAATGGGATGTACGAAGGAATGTTGTACAAGCCGAACACCACGAAACTAACGAAGGTCAAAATGAAGATGTGCAACACAAATCTCTCGGGACGAGTCAACATGAAAAAGGGGAAATGGTGATAGTACAAGTCCCACGCCTTTCTGGGCGCACTTCTCGACTTTGGAGGCTCCGAGATTTGAGCGGTCATGACGAGATGTAGTATAGGTTGATTTTGATGAGACTGGAATTTGGTGAGAGTGCACTTTGGCTATACCGGACAACTGAATCGAGTAGTGGTGAAGATCTGGTGAACGTCAAAAATAGGGGTTTAAAAATTTCAGAGTTTTGAGTTGGAGGTTGAATTTGTTCTTACTCTTCTGACTGTTGGATTGTATATGTGTGCGTTTTTGATCTTGAAACTGGTGGAGAATCTATCCTAGTGTATTTTTTACTCTTGCGAGCATCATAACCAGAATATCACGAAATGAAATTTTTCTTGCGTTTTCGACAATTGAACTTAAGGAAAGTCTTAAGACAGGGCTCTGGCTAAATAAGCCTAAGAGAACTTTCAGACATCTTGTTGCCTATGACTATTGAGAAGTTCTACACCTACTGTCCTCACTCAGCCAAACGTCCATTACTTCCACTACGACGACGAATCTGTGCAAACAATATCATTCTGTATCAATTACGGCGTGTCTCCAAACAAATTCAGCGATTCTGGAAGATCACTTACTCAGCTTCAAGATCCGTTCGTCAGACTAACTTCCCACGTAAGTTGGGTCTTGTCAAGCGTCGTCACGTGAATTGCTGACTTATTGCAACCCCAACAACTAACTCTTCTTCTTTATCATGAAGATTCATCGAGTTTCTTGTTTGGCATGCCGTGAACGTAAAGTCAAATGTGACCGAAATGCTCCGCAATGTCTCAATTGTACGAAAAGACACCTGGTTTGCCGCTACCCTTCGTCTTTTCGCAACCACTCAATCTCTCTTCTGACCAGAGCTCTCCTTGAGAAGAACTCTCAGAGCGGTTATTACTATGGCCATAATTCAAGTGACTCACTTGAGCGCGGTCTAGCGAGATCTTTAGCGAAGAAGGATCCGAGTGGTCCAGTTTTGTATGAGTTGCCAGTTTTGGTGGAAAACCACCCGGTTCATAACGTGGCCATGATGAAAATGTTAGTAGATGAGCTTCATTTCTCGATGATGGCGCCGTTCTATCAGGAGTTTTTGGATTTCGACGACTTAAGTAATAAGGTTGTTCCAGACCAGCAGTCATTGGACCATGAAACCATTCTACTTTTGTATGGAGTGGCGCTAGTTGCCAATCGATACGTGCTGGTATTACCAGAGGAGAAGTTGCTAGAGCTAAAGGAAAAAATGGTGAGAATTATGGACTCATGTCCGCTTTCACAATCGAAGGTCAGTGCGCTTGTTTTGTTGATTGACTTTCACCATTTCCGTTTTGATATCAACGGAGCATATCGGTATCTCTTCGCTGCTGCCTCAGATGCTTATGCCTTGGGTCTACACGAGACAAATTCTCTTCCTTGGCTCTCGGTGGCGTATCTTGATGCTCTCATCTGTTCAAGTGTGGGTAGACCCACGGCTGTGAATATGCATCTGAGATCCCTATTAGCAAGAACTCCCTTGGGGCCGAACATGTCAAAGGTTGCTGATTTGGTTTGGCAATCCAATGCCCAAATGCAGCGGAGACCTCAAGAATATTCCAAAATCCTCGAACTCGATACAGACTATGACAATAGTGTTGATACACTAACTTCTGGAGATTTGAATGCTAGCGGTCTTGCGGTTATTTTAATTGCTAATCAAATCAAGATTCACTATTCATTTCTCGACCGTGACTTCTCCAACTACAAGATTCTATTTCTTCTCAAGAAGTTCCTTCGTGAACTAAGGTTGACTATTAAGCATTTGAAAGAGGAGAATGTCACTAAAAAGGGGTATCCAAAGTCAAGAAAGTTGAGGACACAATATCCATACGTCTGGTGCTTTGGCTATCAGGGTCTCTTGATACTTCTTGGTTTTATTACGAAGATTCAACCTTGCACTGAGAGTTTATTGGAGGAAACCGAATGCTTGCGAGTCTATGTTTCCGACGATACGCTATTTGAACAAGATCTGGCTTTCTCTGATATTCTTGAAGCGGTACACTCGGCATTGAGTGAATTACAGGACCCCAAAGTGGAAAACCCGGTTGTGTTTGACAGTATCCAATCGGTCAATTTGAACAACCCTCTCTTCTATCATGAGCTCGAATTTTGGTCCAACTTGGCTTCTAACGAAGCTTCCGTTTGAGTATCCGTTTCACTGCTTCTCATGAAATCTCTGAGAACAACTAATAGCATCAACACAAATCCTAATGGAAGAACAGTGACAAATAAATAGGTGGCATTCTGAACACGTTGCTTGATGACTTCTCTCGAAACATTTCGGGAATTTCCCATGATTGAGGCAATGATTGAAAACGCCAATGCCGATCCGAATTGGGCGAATGTCTGAGAAACTCCTGACATTATACCTTTCACTTCAAGACGAGCATTACCAATCAAGTATGTTTGGCAATAAGTGAAAAATATCGCCGAGCCACCGCTGATAAGCACCTCCGACACCAAAATTATTTTCCAGAACGAATTTTGTACTTGTGGCATGAATACAAGGATAATTGATCCCACAGTCATGATTCCATATCCAATAAGAAATGCTGCCTGATCTGTCAAAACATGATGCTTAAGTGATAATACGGTGGTGCCAACAATCATGGCCAAAACTGAGGGTAAGGTCTTCAATGCTGACAGTAATGGTGAGTTCCCCTCAACTAGTTCCGAATTGAGGGCAATCAACAATAAATGCCCGAAGACACCAATATAATTGAGCAACAATGCAATCAAAACTGGAACTGAGTTTCTTGTGGTCCAAATCTCCTTTGGAATGAGAAGGGAAACCTGTTTCAAGCGGGGATATCTTTCGGTTATGATTGGCAAATCGGCAACATAACTGTTCCAGGTGAAAAAGAGGAGAAGGAAAAAGACACCAACGATGAGTGGAGCAATGGCTCTGGCACTTTTCCAAGACTCTCCACCTTCTGTCAATCCACAGACGACAAGAACAGCACCGCCAACAAAGAGAAGACATCCAGGGAAATCCAAAGACTTTATTGAACTTCCAGATGGTTTAATGCCTTCGAACATCAACGACAAAATGGCGACAATGAAAACGAGTGCAAAAGAAACATAAAACACACCTTTATATCCCACTGTTGTTTCTTCAAAAGCTCCTCCGATGATGAACCCAATTCCAAAACTGACACTGAATACACTTCCAAGAAATGCCAATGCCCGATTTTTATGCTTTCCCTCAAATGTATGAGAGATGATTGCATACCCGGAAGGCACTATTCCAGCAGCTGAAACTCCTTGGAAGGCACGAAAGATGATGAGACCATATATATTGTTTATGACAGCGCAAAGAAGGGAGCAAAGGGCAAATGCGAATCCCGAGATGCTGAATAGAGTGGTGTGGCCCACAACATCTCCAACTCTACCAAGAAATGCAATGAATCCACAAAAAGTAACAGCATAAGCAGAAAGGGTCCATGAAGCCAATGCGGTACTGATGGAGTATTTGTTTGCAATAGTGCTGGTGCTAAGAATTGCAGCGCTGACATTGATAATATCAATGCCACACCCAATCAGGGTAATGATGAAGATGACCACTTTGTTGGAAATCCTAGGCAACGAAATCTGAAGCATTCTAGATAAGATCGTGGAATTTTACAAGCACAATGGGCATGGTTCACGGTCCTATATACCTTTGCACAATTTGTCATCATTTTGGATGTTCCATGGTGATGCCGAATATAGACATCCTACACCGAACACCGAGGCAAAATCTCGGTGTCTAAATTCATCACATCTGGCTTACCGTATACGCCGAGATAATAATTTAGTAATCATCCTTTCATTTCTAGGGTTCACGTGGTATTAACCTGGAAAATTGACTCATCTCGTCTCACACAATCTTGTGTTGTCTATTGTCTGTGCAATTTCGAGGAATGCTAGATGGTAAGCACCTTTGACTTACTTGAAATAGCAAAAGCGAGATTATACTCAGTTGACAAAATGAAGGTGTGTTATAGGGATATTTCAAGCATTTCAAAAAGAGCAGTAGTGTAGTTTTGTTTGCTCCTATGAAGTCAGCTATTGCCGATGGCTTCGTGAATGTTGCATCGAAAAACCAACAAACAATCGCTAAATGAAGCCACCTTTCGAAGCCATACTATGTGGAGGGCTTTTCTAAATTGAATAAATTCGTTAATGTGCTCTTCTTTGCTCAATCAATTGTACCCTAATCCGTCTTCTTGCAAAAAAGATTATCAGGTAAGTTGTCCTTGTCAATATTCGGGAAGCAATTGGAACCAAATCATCGTGGTAGAATCTTGCGAAGGATTTTATACTTTCGTCAAAAGAGTATGGTGGAAAGTGTTTCAGTTGAGACTACGTTGGGTTTTACCTACGCTTACCAAGTTGATACACATATGCCTTCTGAACTAAAATAAGGCCCAGTGTACTGCCACAGACGGACAAACACTCTTGATATACATCCATAATGTACTAGCACGGACGGGTAAACATTCTGTCAAAACCTGATGTGCATCCTCCAGCAAGGAGCACAAAGTAAGCAGCATCGATTAGTTATTAATGACAGCAAGACATGTCATTGCAAACTAAATTGTAGAAATTTTCGAGTGATTCCTCTAGAGAGGAACAAACATCCTCCAAAACATCCACTGCCACCATAATGTCGTTGATAACACTACTGGCAGTTGCTTTGGCATGTCGGAAATACTCGATTTCATAATTGGCACACCAGGCATCGTAGTTAGTTCTTCCGCACATCATGTGAAGCTCCTCTGACTTAAATTCAGGCAGAGATGGGTTCAACTCAAAGGTAAAGTAGTGATTGTATGAGTCGAGAACCTTCTTGACTGTATTCACACATGTTTGTGACTTTTCGTCATATTTTTCAATTGCACTGCTGAAATCATCGTTGATTTGAACAGATTGGCTAATTGCCTCGGCAAGCTTCTTCTTCATGACACAATGGTTTTTCATCTCCGTGATGATAGACTTCTTGACATCATTAAGTGCAGACATAGTCTTCGCCTGCTTGTGATCTTCCAAAAGCACCTGGTATCTGTTTCCAATGGCAAGGGAGATACTGAGGATCTCGCTGATAAGCTGACATCCAATAACACACTCGGTGGCATATCCATTAAGAGCGTGTGATCTCACCTCGATGATACCAATAGTAAGCTTCGAGAAGGTCAGCTGAGAGACAGCAATAAAGTTATCAATCAGCTCCTTATAGGCATCCTCGTTGTAGGGACTTGCCACAACGGTAGCTTCCAAGAACCTTTCCGCAAGGTTCTCGAACCATTCCGAGCCAAACTCAAAAGGAGTAGCAACGGTTGGTGAAGTAGGCGACTTCTTTAAGTCAGCCAACTTAAGACAGCTTTTGGGGCTGCTCAAGTCGTAAGACTCGGAATCAGAAGGCTGCTCAAGTTCATCTGGGGCCTCATCACCATGATAAGTGATGAATGTGTTGAAGTCTGAAAAAGACACAGATGGTTCACAAACCGACGACTCTTCCGCAGCAGCGGGAGCGGCACAGTAGAAGTGTCTGAGCATCTGAAGCTCCTCAAAGAGAGGATATCTTCTCAAGGACTCCACCATGCTTGCCGGGCCAACTTCTTCGTCACTGTCTTCATCTGTGGTTTTTGTGCACAGTGACGTCTCCTTGTCGCTAGCATCATCAGAATAACACAGCTCCTCAGAATCTTCACTCTCATCCGTGATCTCCTCGATAGTGCCAGTTTGAGGCTGGTGAGTTTGTCTGGCATTTGACTCCAAGGACCGATCCACTAACACTTCAGAAGTGTGAGCGCCGTCGTCATTGGACCCAGCAGCCGTCGAAAATCGACCATTACCCTCAGTAGGCATGGTACTGGAGGTAAGAGCAGCAACTAATCTCTCAGCAATAGCATTAAAGGTGATCCTGGTCAGAGCTTTGTTGTGAGGGTCACTCTTGGTTTTAAAAAGTAGAGTAGAGTCTCCAGCGACTGAAGTAAACACAGAATTCATTTCAAAAGGCAGCACTGACTGGAAGAGTGACAGCCTTGCAACAATAAACGAGGCATTGATTCCAGATATCGCAGACATTACTGGCTCGTATCTTTGCAAACTTTTGAACAAAACCGACATCGTTCCAAAGAATTGAGAGGAGAACTGGTTCTGAGTACGAGCAACCTCCCAATTCTTGGGCCTGACAATCACAGTATCGCTGCTGTTGTTAAGGGGCAGAGAGTAAAACAGAATGAGTTTCAGAGTGAAAACATCCTCGACATCAATGTCATATTCGTAGTCATACTTGTAGTCACTTTCATTACCAACAAGAGAATAGAGCAGAGGATCTTGCCAGAGAAGAGGCTTTACGGCATCACTATTGGCATTCTCGCAAGTGTCAACGATGGAGTTAAGTGCTTCTTCCGAGAGGCGGTAGACAGGGTTTGGAGAGTCGGGACAGTTTTTCAAATTCAGAGAGCTTTTCTTCGTCAAAGCCTTCAAGCGACGCTTGATTCGCATCTTCAACTTTCTGGCTTTCTCAGCAAGCTTCTTACATGGTCTGAATTGTCTAAACCGGTGCCGTTTTTTCTTTGTGTCACAAACCGAAGTGGAAGGTACCATGTCAGTTTCGTTCTCATTTGGGGTCAAATGAATAACAGGGTCAACATCAGGAGCAAGAGATCCCTCGCAAGGCTTGGGAAGCTCCGGCTGAGTAGTAGTCGGATCCGTGAGTGTGGCTGCAACTGCAGCCGAAACCCGGAAAAACGCTCTGGTGAAAGACACCATTTGGGGACAATTGTCTACTCAAAACTTTTGAGGGAGTTTGAGAGGGCCAATTTGTTCAAATGATAACTTTCAGACGGCTTTCAGCTTATTCGTGTGAGTAAACTGTGGCAAACTACTAAAAAAGGTTGTAGAAGAAAGTGCACAAATTGGAGTGAATCTCACCAAACTTTATGGTGCGAGTAGCCACCAGTCAGCATACCAAAAAGTGGAAATTTTCCAAAGAAGAAAATTGAGATTCGTGACACAGCTCAGAATCAGGTTTCTAGATTCGAAACAAATATCTATATTATGACCTAGGCACCCATCCACGAATTGTTTTCGCCTTGTCCAACTTCTTTCGCAGCCATTGCCAAATCTCGTTCCTGTACCATTTTCGATGCCATCTACTCCAACTCTTCCCATCGAAGTTCCAATGACAAAAGATGGAGACGGAGATATCGACGTGGCTAACGTCAAGAAGCTACTCATTGGTACGAAAGCTTCCGATATAACAGATCGGTCTGAGTTCTTGAGCCATTTCCAATCAACATACCAGCTTCTAATCGCGAAAGAAACAGTCGACAAGACCACGATCTTGCTTATAGATACGGTCACCATCTGGCTCCTTCGAGGCAGCCAGTATGCTAGACTCAAGAACTACAAGTTTGTGGAGCTGGAAGTTTCCCCGCAACTGCTCATTCGTCTCTTCCAGTTCATCTGCGATTACTTCGATACTGGATTGGGAGCATTATCCAACGCCATGACGGCACTACTTCAGAGATTGTGTTTAATTTCCGGTGATGTGGCTAGCGAAGGATTGTCACTAATCCATCTGCGCTGGCTCGATTCGGTCCTGGGATTGCCAATTACTCTGAAAAGCTACCATGTGATCGTGGAATCGATAGCCAAAGACCCAAAATTGGCAAAGATGTTGATAGAGAGACAACCAGATTTCGGCTTCAGATGCATAGATGCCCTTCAGTATAATGGATTGGCCAATGTGGTCTCCAAAGCTTTTGGTACTGTCTATTCGAGTGTCTATGGGAATGGTGAAGAATTCTTGAGTAGCTGGCAAGAACTTACAATTGAAGGTCTCCTCAACGACAAAACTCGCTCCAACATCGCATCGCACCTCCTTCCGAATCTATTTAAAGGAAATCCAAACCTCTATCTCCGATTTTTCCACCATATCCGCGGCCAAGACTACAATGATGATGTCTTTCTCGCAGTGGCCAAGATCGGACACACCATAGTGGCTAATTTCGACGAGCTCGATGAATTTGATACGTTCTTGCAAACTCTTTACAGCACTGATAGCCGAAAAAGACTCGATGCTCTTGAGGTGATTGTCGGTTGTGTGAGATCCACGAAATTAACCAATACAAACATTTTACAGGAGTTGCTGTCTCCTCAACTCCTCGACGTTTTCTTCAAGGAAAGCTCAACCCCGCAGTTGAGAAACAGGTTTGTCACTCTCATGAACAAAGCATTAATATCTTGGAGAGACTATGTCTCTAACTGCGAGAAACGCAACAAGAACGGTGTGAACGAAAACACCAAGGATGGAGTCGAGCTCACGAAAAACTCGATTCGAAGCATCAATGACTATGTTCAAGGTCAATTTGCTCCAAGTCGTTCATATTCCCAATTAGTATTGGCTAGCGACTTTTTGCAAATGTTCATTGACCAGGAATTCGACGGGGTCGCTAGACAGAAATCGAAGCATCAAAAGACAAAGGCCAAGATAATAGAAGTTTTCTCGCCTGGATTTATTCAAGTGATTCTTCGAATGAGTTCCAACAACTATGAGGATATAAGACTGAGGGCAACTCAAATGTTGAAAGGCTGTCCATATGATCTATTCTCTTTGTCCGGTCCTGAGTATAACCAATACTTCAACAACACAATGGATCTTCTTTCGTCCCAAAAGGGTCGTCAAAGTGACTCTGCTGCTCAAGTGTTTTTGACACTCACTGAGATTTACCAAAAGAGTGACCTCGGCAAAGTCGAACACATTCTTGAGACGATACACAAGGAACTAACCTCAAGAATCTCCTTGTCGATTTCAATTCATGGCTTCCTTACAGCGTTCAGCTATATTCTCAATGCTGCTACTGATAACCTATTGAAGTCGAAGCACACCTTCTTCAAGAGTTTGATAAACTCTCTTCTCGACACACTCGAGCTTTTGTGGAAAACTACTAAAGCCCAGCTAGTGACCGCAAGTTCCGAAATTGTGGATGCTCAAAGCAACCATTGGCGAGAGATCAAGGAGTCATCTGGGCTTTTAGAAAGCCTCATGAAAATCAATGTCAACAATAACAGCTCCTTTTTCGCGGTGGAACGTTTATTGTCAGTCTGCGATATTTTAATGGATCAATTGACCACGGTGACCCATAGAGGTGCCATTTCTGCTATTCATCCAACCTTTGTCGAAGCATGTCGAATTTGCATGGAAAGTGGTCTAAGCCGAAATCTTAGCGATTGGCTTTTGAAAAACTTAAACGTCATCAAAACCCACACTCAACTAATTTCTAGAAGATCGGGTGGTTTACCATACTTGATCACAGCAGTCTTGCACGGAATGGCTTTTGATCTTGACAGACTCCACACTGCTTTGCTGGACACAGTTGCAGAGCTTTTGACCATTTCTTCGGTGCCGTATATTTTTGACGGAAGTGAGACGATGGATATTCCTCAGGTCCACGCTTTAAACTGCTTGAAACATATCATTGGTGAATCATTCCCTGTTGCATTGCAGGACCAGCATATTAGTTCAGCACTAGAAATATCACTCCGCAACTTGGATCACGAGTCGTGGTCGATGAAAAATGCTGCTGTGATGCTCTTTACTGCGCTTCAAATCAAAATTTTCGGCTCGAACAAGATGGGCAATATTCTGCCCCAGATGAATGCTCCGTTGTTCTTTCTCAAATATCCAGGTGTCTCGCAAATCTTGCTCCACGAATTGGAGACCTCTTACAATAAGGTTGATGTTGTTATACCTATTCTAACCATCTTGTCCAGATTGGCAAGCCACAAGCCGGATGATGTGAGAGTCGGTGCGTTCATTGAGATTCTCGAGAACAGGTACTTGGGTCACAAGGTATGGAAGGTTCGAGAGTTGACCTCTCTTACTATTTCATCGCTTGTTCATCCTACAAAGCTTGAAGTGAAAGCAGTCCAACTTTCGAAAAAGTTTTCTGAAAGACTCTCCAATAACTACTGCCATGGAGTGTTACTCTGTATCACAAGCTTGACAGAGAGACTCTCACAATCTAACTTGGCATCAACCTTAGACATATCCCAAACCATCTCGGATGTTTTTGAGAAGCTTAGTTCATCTACAGAAATAGTTTGGCCCATCTTATCCGCATGCGCCAAACTTTTGGGCTATGGAGAACCAACAGAAGGAACAATTGTATTGGTGAGGGCATTCTTGACCAAACAACTTCAAAATTCTACTGAATACCCAGATGCACTGAGAAGACTATGTTTGAAGTCTTGCGCCGAACTTCTAATAAGAGTGGATTTTGCTGCTGATGATGTGGCATCCATGGTCACAACCACCAGTCTTGTCTTCCAGCATGAAATTGACTATGAAGTACTTTTCACGTACCTAGAATTTTGGGAGGATGCTACTTCCCAGCGCAACTTGCAAAACTATCTGAAGAGCTTCAACCTTGCTCATGTCTCAGCACTTGTCCAAACATTGGCCGAAAGATTGTTACAAGAAGGTTCCTGGAACTATGTCACCGAAAAGGTCCTCAACTTCCTTGTGAGTCGGCAGCTCCCATTCAGTTTGGGTGTCGCTACTTCTCATCTCAATCCTGAAGTCCAACGCCTCCTCTTCTTTCTCGACATCAATACTGGAACCTGCCAAGATTTGAGAACTGCTTATGACCTTATTGAGAAGTACGCCGGAGACGACCAGCTCGAGGATACTCAAATATCCTCGATTTATGCGGCAGACATGCTAATAAGACAAAGCAAAGACGAAGCTATAAGTGCTAAGGCTTTCATTCTCCTTTTCAAAATGCTTTTCGATGGCTCGTCCGATGTCAGAAACGCTGCATCTCATATTCTTGCCAAACACATGGACCTGGATTCGGCTGAAGTGGTCACTAACAGCAAAAAATTCATTGCATTCTACATTGGGAAGTTTCCCAGCCATTCCCAAGCGATCCTTGAAGAAGAATGCCATTCCATTAACAAAAACTTGGCCGATGCAAATCTCGACCTCGAATGCTCGCAGTATGAAGTGGAGAGCGATAACTTGTACATAGACGAGGTCGATTACCACAAGCTCGTGATGAATGGTTTGAGCAATTGTGTTTCGGACCATTACTTTTTTCGCTGTGCTGAAGAAATTAAACTGGTGTCTGAGCACATTTCAAGCAATTTGCAGAAGATCATTACTACCTGGACATACAATCAGCACTTGGATACTGCGATTGCCAAGGCCTTCAACTACGCAATTTTCAGAAAATCCTCCGTCCATATTGAGGATTCGTTACTTGAACTTGCACAGAAATTGCAGGACTTAGGGTATCCGGAGCCAGTGTCTCACTAAATGGGAAGGTATACCTAGTTTGCACCCTAATGTGTGGTGCCGGGTAACATCATCGCCAATATATAAGTGCGAAATTTCCTCCCAACTTTCCAAATTTCTAACTACAACCAAACGGTATGTGGATACACCAACTGTGTATACTGATGAATTATTTACAACGAATTTCTTCACCTGAACCATCGTGTGGAACAAAATAATATCAGAGCTTTTTAACCCTGACATACACAAAGATATCTTTTACGATCATCTACTAACATCTTAAGGTCGATCAGTATCGCTTACTTTACAGTATCGCTTACTTTGCTCTTGTAGTAGGTCTTCGGGCTCTAACTTTTTCTCCAGCACTGCTAGGAACATTTGTAATCACTTGTTTGGGGCTGTGGTGCTTCGATTAAAAGATACGAGTTGCTTTCTGCTCATATCACACTGAATTACCCAGCCATAAACTCTCATTCTTCTCTTGATTTCCTCTTGGCTTGCTTTTTCAGAAAGCCGTTACGGAGATTATTGACTAGCTACGAGATTACTGACCAGCTACCTGACTGGTTCTTCGCCCAAGGTTGACTACTACTGTATGCAACGCAGCTCATCGACTCCATCTCCATCTTCCACTATTCAATGTCTGACACTCCATCGCTATGTTCCCAGTGTTTGGGAGATAAAGAGCATCTCAAGATGATCCGACAACCAGGCGGCGAAGAGTGTAAGCTCTGTACCCGGCCATTTACTGTTTACAGGTGGAATATTCTGAGAGAGCTGAGACAACTGAAGAAGACCATTCTCTGTAAGACCTGCTCCACAGCCCGAAACTGCTGCCAGTCTTGTATGGCAGATGTCACATATGGAATTCCTCTTGACATACGAGACGCTGCGTTGAAGATGGCGGGCCTTCCGAACGAATATCTCGTTGAATCATCCACTACAAACAGAGAGGTGAAAGCCATTGTGGCCGACAAACTCGACGCGAAAGTCAAGAACTCAGAGCTGGCTGACGAGAAAAAGGCAAAGGCGAGGGCTATCCTTCTGAGCTTAGCTGCCAAGCTTTCAGCTCCTGGTAAGAGTATAGTCAAAGAGCGGCCTCTGGATATCAGTAACAAGGACATGGCCAAAATTGTGGGTAAGTTACCTTTTGGTGGCACTCTCACACCACCGGAGGACTCTACAATCAAATCATTCTTCGTGTTTGGATTTTCATCTGATATGCCCCAATATGTTCTCACCAACTACTGCGAGAAGATTGGTTCAGTTTCACTGACCAAAGTGGTCCACCGTGCTAGGTGTGGATTCGTCACCTTCGCCACAAGAAAAGAGGCTGAGGCCTTTGCCAGCAATATAGAAACGACTGGACTCAGCAAAAACTCGAAAACCCCTGGTTTGGTCGTCTTGGATGGGAAGTTTCCAGTCAGAGTGTCTTGGGGTACACCGAAACCACTTGGAACGACCAATGATGAGCACAACAAGATTGGGTTGGTTGTGGCGAAAGCAATGAAGCAGTTGGCGGAGAAGGACCTGGCGCCCACTCAGAAAAAGAAAAAGACAGAAAAGCAGAAATCATACAAGGCAGCTTCTGGAGATATGGAGATCTGATTCACCTACCAATATTTGCTTGAATTATAATCAAAAGAGATATTACGGAGTATCACGGAGTTAGGAACTTAATAAATAATAAGAGAATTTCAATTGGCATACCACTGTTGTAAGAAACCTTTGTTCGGTGCATCAAACTCAACCATACGTATTACCTCAGCCTTGCGATAATGAACATTTGTACCTAAATCTAAGTATTTGAGGGTTTAAAGTTAAGAATCAAGATGCAAATCGACGGCTTGACGGTCGAAACAACAGAGCTATCTAATTCTGTGAATCACAACTTCCACGCTCTAGTACACTATTATGGCGTTGTGCATGCGAAACAATCGAGATAGAACACCAAAATCAAACCCAAGTACTCCAATTCTTCACCAAAATGACGGACGCTATCTGCATTCTGGTAGTGTTAGTTCTACTTCCGATAGCATTGTTACTTCTACGCCTCACACATGTTCTTCCAGCTACGAAAACATACCAGAAAAGCGAACTAAATCGAAAATTGGTGGACGTGGCCAAGCCGTTCAAGATCATGATTCTCCTTGGATCTGGGGGTCACACTGGAGAAATCATGCGGATCTTGGGCCCAATTGACCTTGGTACCTGCAAGAGAACCTGGGTGGTTTCGTCTGGAGATTCCACATCGCTCGAAAGAGCTAAGAAGTATGAGGAAACTCACAACAAGGGCAAAGCCGAGTACATCCAGTTGAAACGTGCCCGTAAAGTGGGCCAGCCGCTCCTACTGTCCGTTTTCAGCACGTTGCACTCCATTGCCTCGACCATAGAACGTCTCTGGACTCTTCCCAAACCAGATGTGCTTTTGGTCAATGGGCCAGGAACGTGTATTCCACTTGCATATGTGTTGTTCTTGATGAAGTTTGTCGGTCTTTGCAACACGAAAATCATCTATATTGAGTCCTTGGCTCGTGTGCGGGCCCTAAGTCTCAGTGGCCGCCTCATCATGCCCATTGCAGATCGATTTTTGGTGCAGTGGAAACCGTTGGCGGAGAAGTATCACCGAGCAGAATACTATGGAATACTTGTTTAGTGAATCTCTATAACATTTGCATTACTCTTGAAGATGAGGTCGTAAAGGTCTGTTAAGTATGGTTTACATGACCAACTCTACTCTGTGCGTGATGGTACTCAACGATCTAGAGAAATTTTACTATTTTAGGTAAAACAAAGTTCATGAAAGAGAAAATTGATGAATTCATATTCAATTTTCTTGTCACTTTCTGTTTAAGCTTCATCGCTATGAAGCCTGGGTCCTCTCCAATCTCCATCACCAAAATGCGCATATACCTTGCACCTACTTTGCACCCAAAACGCGGTCTACTCTTTTGATTTCATGCCTCATGTCCAATACTTTTGATGGAATTTTGGGTGAGTTCCCTTTTATTGGCGTAGACAGATTCAACTCGTCTGCGTCATCTTTCCTACTAACTCACTGCCACGCAGATCATCTCACTGTGTTCGAGAATAAGTCATTCACCGGATTGGTCTACTGCTCTGAGGAGACTAAAGAGTTGCTTTCAGTCATTAGAAAGGATTCTCCGTCCCTCAAGCTTACTAACGCATTACCTTATAACGTTCGGACGCGTTTGGAGCTCCCCACAAACGTGGAAAACGTGTATGGAGAAGTGTTTGTCACGTTGATTAGGTCCTATCATTGCATAGGATCTTGTATGTTCTTGGTGGAAAACAGCAACGGGGCTGTTCTTATTACAGGTGACATTCGAGCTGAAAAATGGTGGTGCAACTCGCTTCATAACAATGCACTGTTGTATCCGTACTTGAATGGTCACAAGACTCTAGACAACATCTACTTCGATTCAACCTTTGGATACAGAGGAGAGCCATACATTGAGATGCCAGCGAACAATTCTGGCATTCACACAGCCATTTGTCTCTTAAAAGACTATCCAAAAAATGACCCAGAAGTGGCTTATGTTTTTCAAGACACGGTGCTTGGGTTTGAACAGGCATGGGCCTTTGTCTTGAGCTACTTCGGAGCATCTCTCAAGATTTCTAACGAAAAGCTCCGATCAGTGATTAGCATTGCCGCTAAATATGATGAAACAAATGGGCCAGCACTTAACAGAGCTTTGAGAAAAGCGCAAACTGGAAAGCACGCAAGAGGAGGATCGTTCCATACAAATCCTCCAAGTTTGTGTGAATTTGAGCAGGATCCTATAATAGTACGGATAAAACAGTGCATCAATTTCAACGTCATGGATTTCGCCGGCGTATGCTGCCCCATTCTTTTGGAAACCATGGCAAGACAAGAGAGACTGAATTTGCAGCTAATACAAGAGACAAAAATGGGAACAAAGCTATATCGAGTTCGTGATCGATGCTGGATCTTACCACGTCATGGCACTGAGCTTCTTCCCATTGACGTGAAGCTAGTGTTTTCCAGACATTCATCGTACTCGGAAACTTCGGATTTCCTCTCCATGTTCAGGCCAAGGCAGGTCTTTCCGTGTTGTTACTCCAAGACAAATTGGCTCAATGGCTTTTCCATGCGAAGGCTCTTTGGAAAATGCTGTTCAGGGGACATTTTTCATTTTGACTCACTAATGCTGTCACTTCATGGGCCTCCTATTGAAGACCTACACGAGAGACCAGTGGCTACTGTTGACAGATGGAATGCAGCTGAATGCAAGGAAGAGGAGAAGTTTGTCAAAGACATCGTTAGGGAGAATGACAAACTCAAAGCGCAAGGAGTTCCAGACAAACAACTTGCTCTCATCAATATAAGGCGAGTGGTTCATGTGCCAGTTTTCTGGCAAGATCGCTCGAAAGCAGATAGGGAGTTCATGCTAAAGCGATCAAAGGATTTCAGTCTCCAAAAGATTGTGGAGGGCAGACGTGACATTTCCTACCGCAAGTTCATCGAGTCACAGCAACAACTCTACTACAAAAAACACAATCTTCCTCAGAGCGAGAGAGACTTCGAGGCAAAGAAATACCAGCGCCATTTTGACTCGACTCTAGGTGGTACCAGCGATTATGATACAGATAGTTGTTCAAGTTCGTTGGATCTCGCAGAAATGGCAACCAGGACAACTTCGCCTGTTGCAATCGAGCAAAAATCAGTGATTTCAGAATCTCCAAACTCCTGGAATGGGAGAGTGCTGACACCTATCCAGATTTCAAACGTTGCTTTGCATTCTTCTTTCGTCAAGTCCTCCTTTGACTCGTTCGAAGAATCACAATCTCGCAAGCGACCACATCTCCTTAGGCATCACAGTCTGCAAACCATCTATTTCAATCCAGAAAAGAGACTGAATACCAAAAGAATTGACAGTTGGTCCCACAAATTGATGGAAACCCCATACTTGTGGAATCGCACTGGACTACAATGCACAAGATCCAGATAATTTGTTATTAATGCTGCTAGTATACAATGCTGAATGAATTTTGGGCCAGAGAGATGACCCCTGATATGAGTGAAGAGTGTGTCTCTCTAGTTTTCTCTCCACTGGTGAGAACATTTGGTACACTTATAAAATGTGGTCATTGGCTCATCCGCAGATCTGATTTGCAACTGGAAGAAGTATGCCTTATCGTTACCACAAGCGTCGATTGGACATTGGGCGGCGGTCTGGTCCACATTATCCCATGCACCATCTCCTCCCAAAACGTCGTCAACTGTTTTTCTGGGTAGAACTTTGCGATCAAACATTTGCAAACCAGTGATGCGGAACTCATATGGACAAGTCGGACAGTAAAGCTTGTTACAGCCGTCCTCTCCCTGCGCAATCAAGAGCATGTTCGAGCAATACGGACAGAACGAAAGCATCTTGGTGGAGGATCGAGTTGAAGTTGATTTGGAAAATGATACACAACTTTAGTGATGTGATCACGTGATATATTTCGATGGGCCACTAGTTGGGTAGTTACAACGAGGAAGATATACCCTAATTGAGTTTCACCTAAGTTGAAAGAGTATTTCTTTGGCCTTTCAGCAAATCGCACTTCTCTTTCCCAATTGTCTATGATAATGTCTTGTCAGTTTAGTGTTCTCTGACTGGAGTACATTGGCAGGAAAACACTGACTCAACACACACTCTTAGTTGAAGGGGAAAACATAAACCCGAGTTGGATTATGAAAACACAATACTCTTTATCTTGAAGTAATCCATTTTTGAATAGTTCCGGCCACCCCAGCGATAAATGCTACAGACTTCTAATCGTGTAAGTCACGTGCAGCATCAACAACTTCCAATACCCAGATCACTTTCTCCATTTCCAGGCGTCATGCCATTGTCATCCAAAAACGAGGAGAATCCATTCTTGGACGACTCGAGTAACCAAGACTCCCAAATTTCACCCTCCAATTCCCCGGTACCTACGCGTTCCATTAAAAAAGAAAGCTCCGTCACAGACAATGGAGAATCAATAACTTCCAATACGCCAGCTGAAGCCGTAGATCTGCCGTCTGGCGACAAAACTGCCGAGCCAGCAAGTACAAACTCGGTCAAAAAAAGAGTTGCCAAATCTTCTGCTCGGCTTATGGACGAAGATGAAGTGGAGGATGAAAATACTCTCTTGAGAAAACAAGAGATGCAGTTGGCAGAACAGCTCATCATCGAGTCGCAAAATGCCGCCAACGTCGCAGAAATCACCGTCATCAATGATCAGGCTGTTGTCCAGCTGCCAAAGAGAAAGCGTGGACGGCCAAGAAAGGAGGAAGTGGCCCAGAGACTTGCACAAATTCAAGAAAGCCCGAATCTGTCACCAAGACGCCGAGAAAGACGTGCTGCTGTCGAGCAAAGGGAAAAACTCGCAAAACTTAAGCAGGAAGAAGAGGAGCAAGAAGCACTACTTCGACCAAACAGAAGAAAATACCACTCTGATGATGCATTTTCCAGTGATGACGAAACGTTTGAAGTGAAGAAGAAGGTCAAACGGTCGCCCAGAAAGCCAATCAAAAGCCAAAGTCCCAAAGTTGCCGAAAAGGCTCCGACTCCCAGTCCAGAAAAGCGAACAAAAAAGGGCAGGCCCAGCAAACAAGACAATGTCACCAAAAAAGTCCGCAGTATCTTTCAGATGGACGATTCCGAGCTCTTCCAAGATAGCATTAATGGCTCGAAAGAGAACACTCCTACTGCCTCGCCACAAAAAGTCACCAACTTTCTAAATTTCGACAATAATGGAGACAGCACGTTCTCGTCCATTCCAACCATCAGCGGAATTGTTGCTCCTAAGGAAGAGGAAGCTGACAAGGACCAAAAAATCATAACAAAGTTCGAGGCCATGCCTATTCCAGATGTCGATGAGGAAGGAAATGTGACTGACAAGCAATTCATGGACAAATATTTCCAAGGCAACGATTTCGAAGCTGAGACAAAAGGCAGATTTACTGACGAAAGAGCATTCTTTCTCGAGGGAAGTGAGGGCTACTTCGAACAGCACGCCTTGAGATTTCGGCCATCATCGAGCTCTCTCACTTCCAAAGCTCCCCCTCTTGAATACGAAGAGTTCATTCCCATGGTTAATCTTGGGGCGCTCATCCACGCCAAGGAACGGTCTGCGCTTTTCAAATTGCATAGAGAATTGTATCACCAATGGTGCTTTGAATTGAGTCAGGGCTATAGTCTCAATTTCTATGGCGTGGGATCCAAAGCGAACTTCATTCAAGAATTCGTCAACAGCTACCTTCTCGATTGGTTCGAGGATGTGATGCAAGAAGATAACGAATACCCCGTGGTCATGGTCGTCAATGGATACAACCCTTCGACGAAATTGAAGACAGTTATTCACGATATAATTGGAGCAGTGATCACCCCAGAGGCTCGCAAGCTGCAGAATCTTAAAATGCCAAAACATGTGGCAGAAGCTTTCCCGTTCCTATTGAGCTATCTCAAGAGGATCCGCTCTACGGTGAAACACAACGGTCTAGTCAAGCCAGATCTCGTGCTTGTGGTGCATAACTGCGACGGTGAAGCGTTCAGAGATGAAAGATCCCAGAACTACCTTTCTCAACTTGCGGCGGTCCCCAATGTCTGGTTTGTGACATCAACAGACAACGTCAATGCCAGTCTTTTGTGGGATCTCAATCGTTTCAAGAACTTCAATTTCTTATGGCACGATCTCACCACCTACGAACCCTACAGTGTTGAAATGTCCTTTAAAGATGTGCTCAGCATGGGTCAGTCCAAGAAGTTCTTGGGTAGTAAAGGTTCTCGTTATGTGTTGGCTTCGTTGAGTTCCAACGCCAAAAACTTATACAAGATTCTACTCCAGGCCCAGGTGAAAATTCTTCGGGAAAGCTCCACCAAAGCCGGTCGTACTGGGCTTCGAGCCAATGTCAAAGTCGCAGTTGAATTTCGCAGCCTATATAAGCAGTGTGAGGAAGCATTCGTCACCTCCAACGAGATGAACTTCCGGAGTATTCTTGGTGAGTATGTTGAGCACAAAATGTGCAATCTCACTCGAAACAGTCGAGGCACAGAAGTCGTTTTCGTTCCTTTTAGTTACGACGAAATGGAGAAATTGCTCCGCGACGAATTTGGCATTGGCCTGGAATCCTCATAAGGTGTTATCTCCGCACCCAATTCTACATTGCACAGCCCCACCCAGAGGAACACTGAAAGCATGCAAAAAGAAAAAAAAATCGACAGAAGAAGATAATTAAAAATCTACGTGGCAATCGGCAAGTTTGCATAACTTTCGCCATATTTCACCGCTTCGTGCATTTTCCTCGCCTCCATTCTTATCGTTAACTGCCACAACAATATCCCTGTCGTGTGCGCACCACTATCGCCAGAGGCCAAAACTTGTCCTGAACCAAACCGAATCCGGAGCAATTCAAGTCATAGATTCGCCAACCGGAAGTTGCCAATTGACCCGTTACAAGTATGGCCAGGCTCGCAGAAGGCACGCGTCTTGCCGTTGGCAGCCACGAGGTCACGGTAGTACGTTTTCTACTGGAAGGCGGATTCTCCCAGATCTATGAGGTGGTAATGGAGCCCCACGAGGGCGATTCGGAAATCGGATGCTTGAAGCAAGTCATTGTGCCTGATAAGGCTGGTCTAAACACGCTCCGGAAGGAGGTTGAAGTGATGAAAACCCTCCGGAAGGCCCAATCAATTGTCCGGTACTATGATTCCAATGCGGAACGGTTGGAGAACGGTACCTACCAAGTGCTAGTGCTTATGGAGTTGTGTCCCAACAAGTCGTTGCTTGATTACATGAATGCACATATCCGGGAAAAGCTATCCGAGAAAGATATCTTGAAGATCATGCGAGACATCACGGTTGGAATCTACGAGATGCACAAGCTCAAATTGGTTCATCGTGATATCAAAATCGAGAATGTGTTGATTGATGCCCACCACCACTTCAAACTATGTGATTTTGGCTCAGTTTCCTCACCAATCCGTCCGCCTAAAGATCAAAACGAGTTTCGAGCCCTCAGCAACGACATCATGTACCAGACAACACCGCAATACCGGTCGCCAGAGATGATCGATCTCTATCGAGGGTTTCCTATCGATGAGAAAGCGGATATTTGGGCGCTTGGATGCTTCCTCTACAAATTGTGCTACTATACCACTCCATTCGAAGCGAATGGAGATATTGCAATCCTTCATGCTTCGTTCCAATTCCCACCTGCTCCTGTCTATTCGGGAGACTTGAAGAACTTGATCATTATAATGCTTCAGGAGAGCCCGTTGTATCGGCCCAACATTGTTCAAATTCTCATGTTGCTTTGCCGGATGATGTCTATTGAGTTCTCAGAATTGGGAGTGGACGATTTCTATCACGCTGGGGAATACAACTTCCAAGCTTTGCACGAGATGCAACGTCAGAAGCAAAATGAGCTTCTCAAGCAGCAGCAATATTATTACGAGCAACAGAAGCAACAGCAAGAAATTGAGTCTAGAAGACAAGAACTGCGTGCTAAGCAATCCCTACTCCCTGAATCAGGGACTGAACGTCCTTCGGCACATGCATCTGTTGTTGACTTGGCTCATAAATCTTCATCCAAATCCCCTCATCCACGTCCAGTCCTGAGGAACTCAAGTCCCCCAACCTTACAGATCGACACTCAAGCACAACAATATGCTCAGCCTATACAGCAGGAGCTTAAATCTCTGGCTACTCCCAGTCTGACTGCGGCCCAGCACAACTTGCGACTGGCTTCATCCAATTCTCACTTGCAAGCGGTTCAGCAGCAAGTATCTGCTAATCAGTCGGGACCAGAGCGTGCAAAGTATAATCTGCGTCCGAAGGAACATGAAACGACCGATATTGTGAGATCCGTCAGTCAGCTGCGAATTCCCGCGACCTCCCCTGAGTTGACGTCAACCAAATCAATCATCTCTGTGAATTCGATTGTTTCTGATAGCGACGAATTTGAAGACGACCTTGATCACCTCACTAATTTGGAGGAAGCTGAAAATAAGTACCCATCGTTGGATGCCTTGGATGGTGCAAAGAGTTCTGATGGCAATACCGCGGTCACCAATGATAAGGTTCCCGGTATCAACAATGAGACTCCCAACACCCCTCAGCTCAAAATTCTGCGGGCAGCCAGTATTGAGCGCAAGCTAGACGAGCAACCACCCTCGCAATTGTATGGCCTCTCAGCTGAAACTCCCGGCCACAACAGGCACTCTGAATTCGAAACCATTGAAGCATGGAAGAAGCTGTCAACGTCGATCAATAAGGATGCTGAACGCCTTGTGGAGGAAATTTTCCTATCGCGAACCACCACCAATGAGCCAACATCCAAAGTTCAGTCAGAGCCAATGAAGAGCGCTGGTACGTCACTGGACTCCGTGGAAAGGGCCCGCAATTTCGAGAAAGCTGAAAATGGCTCTGCTCGGGAACCTGAAAAACCTCCAGTTAGACCGAAGCATGGAGAGTTTCCTTCGTTTACTGATCGCTCGTCTACACCACAACAATTGCAACTGTTGAGCTCTAACGCTGCATCATCGCAACCTGCCACATCGAAGCCTGTTCAGCCTGTGAATTCCCAGTCTGTGACCTCTCAACTCGTGGCATCTCAGCCTATGCATCCGCAACTCCTGAACTCTCTCCACATGGGTGGAGGTGGTGCCGCTGAAGCTGCTTCCTCGTTTCCGTTTCCTCAACAGCAGTTTCCTGATCAGCAGCAATTCACTGAGAACAAAAACTCTAATCCATGGGGTGACGTGATTCGCAGAAAGGAGCCTCAACGGTTTGATTCTAGCATGACACATTCTTCCTCGTTCTATGGAAACTCCTCAGCTTTTGACTTGAATCAACAGGTTCTCAAGCTAAATATTGACGAGGCTCCAGCTCCCACCCACAAGCCTTCGGAAAATCTCATTGAGTTGGAATCGGGCCTCTCGTCGTTACATCCGGGAAATGCTCCCCCATTGCCTCTGAGGCCGCCAAGCAGATATCAGGATATTTCGCTTCTTGATTTAGAAGTCGACGAGGAGTTGGGCAGGCGTAAAGATGGCAAGCCTCTGTTCAAGAAAAAGATCTCTGATATCCAGAACCAGCCTATGGCTTTCCAAGAGGAGGTGATTGACTTTGCTTCGGATGACGAAAACAACAAGTCCGAAATGAGTAGGATGGCAATTCGCAACTCGCTTAGGAAGCCAAAGTCTCGGAAGCTGAGCGACCACCACCCGAGCCACAAGAGAAGCGAAAGCAGCAATGCTGAGCACCGCAAACGTCTTTCGTTTTTCGGCGGGAGCCAAGACTAAATCTACTGCTTGCTCCGTTGGAACATCCATCTACAATTACTAGCCATCATATATAGACTAAGTTAGACCCGACTGTACATGAGAAAAAACCATCGCGGCTCATCTTCATACACTCATCTTCACATTTCACATATAAGTTCAGAACATCTAATATCATGGATTCTGCCACCAGGACTCTCCTATCGGAGTTGTTGCTTCTCGTGGATCCTTCCAATGTTGCAGAGTGTACGTTTGAGGACTCAGAGTGGCAAGTTGCCCAATCTTTAATCCAGTCGATTTTGGCTGGAAAATCGAGTCAAGTCATCACAGACTCTGCAATTTCTCCATTTATCCTTGGAGATGCTGCTCAGTCAATTCTTTCCAAATACCCCAATCAGGATTTGAAGACGACTTTGCAGGAATTTGTGCACCATCTCGTGCATGCGGTTTCTCCATTACCGAGCCAACTTATCGCAATTGCATTGCTCCAACTTTACATCCAGAGCAACTTCACAGGTCCCGAGGCCGATTTCGACTCAAGCAATGTGTGGTTTCCAAATGCTGAAAAGGAAAAAATCCAGGCAGACTGCTTGGACTTGCTTCGTATCGAAGGAAAAAGCGCATACGATCTCATGAACCAGCCACTCTTCCTTGTGATTTCGCTTTACCTATTCGAATTCTTGCAAGGCACATCTAGTTTGTTGGGAACTACTTCTCATCTATCCATTGAAGATGTCACTGCTGAGAATGTCAACTCTCTTGAAAAGTTGAATGTTGCTGCCGAGCCTGTGAGCGCATCTTTGCTTTGGTGGAGAGCTAGAGCATTGCAAGTTCACTTGAGTGTGCTTTCTGAGCCTTCTGACATTTTGGCTTCCATTTCGTCCATTCTCTTGAATCAGCAAGTCGTGAACTCTCTTGCGCCAGCTAATGAGACCGACCTCGATCTCCAGAAGCACGTTCAGCTTGTGTTCCTCTTGGAAAACGCCAGAAACGGCATTCATGCCCAAACTGAGCACTTGTCTGAACAATTCTTGCACAAGGCAGCCCAAATTTCCCAAATGCAATTTGTGTTGTCAGGAGCCAAGGCCAAGCGGACGAAGTTCCAGAATTTTACCACCGCATCTTTGATTCTCCTTGCAAAGAGTAAGGACTCGCTGATCTACAAGACCGAGACAGCCGAGACTCGCGAGACGCTCGACTTGAATTCTGATTTGCTCTTAGAGAAGCCTCAGTATGAGTCGTTGGACAACTTCTCTCTGGAGTTTGACCAACCGGACGCAAAGAAAATCAAGCTTGATGACTTGTCTCATCTCGTTGACAGTGAGGAAAAAAGACTATTCCCTATTGCCATGACCCAGGACGATATCCCAAGCGATTTGTTGGAATTGGATCCAAACAACCAGCCAACATTGACTGACCTCGACAACATCCAGCTTCTCCTTCGTCTTACCACTTTGAGACAAACTTCCCCATCTGGAAACGCTCTTGTGAACGAGGAGTTGTCGGCTGTGGTGAACAGAATTGTTTATTCTACCACAAAGAGTATTAACTGGTCGGTATTCGGCCGTGCATTGTGGGAAAGATCGGCCCTCGAGACCAAGAAGTCTCGTACCGTGGAGAGAGGAATCTTGCAAATGACAGCATTGGTGGAAGAAATGGGAATTAATATCAAGACCAGAGTCCTCCTATCGGACAACTCCGAATCGGAAACAAGCTCGGTTGCCTCTAGACTCAGGTTTATTCACCAGCTTCCTCTTATGGCCAACTGGACCATGGATGCCAAACTTGCTGAGAAATACATGTCTCTTGGAGTTTTGAAGTCTGCCATTGATATTTACTTGCGTTTGAATATGGCTGTGGAAGCTGCCTTGTGTTACGCAGCTGTGGATGATGAGGCTGAGGCTGAGAGATTATTGATTGACAGAATCCAGTCTCATCCAAATGATGTGAGAGCCATCAGCATTCTTGGTGATATCAAAGAGGATCCCCTGTTGTGGAACAAAGCCTGGGAGATTGGAAAATATGCCAAGGCCAAGGCCTCCTTATCCAGATACTACTACAATCCTCCTCAAAGTTCTGGATTGTCTAAGAACTTGCAGTTGGCTATCGAGAACATGCATGAGTGTCTCTGTAGCAGTCCGCTTAGTTACGAGAATTGGTATTTCTACGGTTGCTGCGGACTTGAAATTGAGAATTACGAATTGGCTGCTGAGGCATTCACCCGTTGTGTTTCGTTAGACGATACAAATGCACATGCATGGTCGAATTTGGCAAGTGCTTTACTCAGATTGGACAAAACGAGACAAGCATTCACTGCACTCAAGAGAGCATTGCAACAAGGTGAGGCCAACAAGAGATCGTGGAGAATTTTTGAAAACTATCTTCTTGTTGCTGCCAAGTTGGGTGAATGGAACGACGTTTTGTACGCAACTAAGGAACTCATTTCTCTCCGTCAGGAGGATGGAAGCGCTACAATTGTTGATATTCCTGTCATTGAACGCTTGATGCAGATCTTGGTTGAGGAGCCATACCCCGAAGATATCAGACTCACCCACTTCCAGAAATCTTGCATGGACTTGATCTGTAACATCTTGCCCAACGTGATTAACAACTCGGCCAGATGTTGGAGAATTGTGAGCAGAGTCGAGCTTTGGAGAGGGAAGCCATGGGCAGCCTTGGAATGCCACGAAAAAGCATACCGTGCAACTGCTCTGAGACCAGAGTTGGAACTGGATGAGGACTTTTGGAACGATGCTGTGGAGGCGTGCTCAGATCTTGTTTCTGCTTACGAATCTCTTGGAGAGTTGCCAGGAAAGCATGGTGCCGGTGATGTTGTTTGCAAAGACTGGAAATACAAGTCTAAAAGCTGCATTCGTTCCCTCATGTCGAAGGGTAAGGCCATGTGGGAAGATTCTGATGGTTGGAATACCTTGCAGGACTTGAAGGAAAGTGTTGCCAGCCTTTAGAGATCTTTTATCACCTCGACTGGCATAATCACCGATGACGCAATTCGGCTTCTGGAGTTCATGTTATCAAAATCCACGTTACGGGTACCCGGTTTGGTACTTGGAAGTAAGATACATGAGTAGTTCTGTAGGACAAGAATACCCCTGTGAAGATGATCTGCGCTTTCAAATTGTGATGTGAAGCGAAGAAAGTGGTCGATCAGTGTATGAAAGCAGGAAGTTGCAACAGCAGACTGATCGAGCCGATTTAAGAGAAGAAGGGCGAATGAAATTGCTGAAGTGAAGGTACCAGAGCCATCCCAGATGTCCATCACATAGTAGAGCAAGACGGCAAAATCAGCATACACCGCCAATGCTAGCATGGAAGGCTCCACCTGGCACAAGATGGGCATCAATACCTTGAACCAGGTTGTGCCCGACTTCTGGATCAAGAACGTCGACAAGTTAAGAACAGAATATACGCAAAAAGAAAATGTTTTGACGAGTCTTGGATTGGAGAATAGACTGATCGCCGCCATCCAGAACAAGGTGAAGTTCTCGGAGTGGAGAATCCATGATAATGGACTTCCCTCGCTTGACTGGCGAAACCCATTCACTAAAACAAAGCCTTGGCGCATAACCATCAACATATATGTGCAAGCAGCTCCCGAAAGACATACGTAATACCATACATCGTTGCTGGTAGTAAAGAACATAACTGCTCCACAAGCACATATATAGTGAGAGAGGGCCCAGCAAATGAGAAGTAATTGGGCATCAGACGGTTTTTTGATCTTGTGATACTTTCGAACAAGCCACAATCGGCAATCAAAGTAGAATCTCGTTATTGATTTCATTTCGGGAGCATTTACAAATGCATCAACTATCATCTTGAAAGTGATGGGGACGACTTTAGGCATGGGTGCAAATTGGAGAGGTGCGAAATGATACAGAAGGCGAGGAACACCAATGGCCATATATATACGCTTAATCTAACAGAATAGAAATTGTGGTGATTTTGCTTTTTTAACTTTCTGCTGAAGATTTCAAAATCCCCTTTTCTACTTTTTCGCCGTCATACTCTCTATTCGAGTGATATTTCCCATTTAGCCTTATTACTCATTTTCAGATCGGTACATCCACACATCGCCATAAGTATCCATCTCGCTTGGAATCAGCACAAAAACTACTCACCATGTCCGAAAGTTCGCCGGCTCCGGCCAAAACAAAGAAACGAACTCACAGAAGAAATAATAACTCGTCCAAGAAAAACGCTCTGGGTGAATCCAAAGACTTCCGCTACCTAGAGATCGTGAAACTCATCAGAGCCCATCTTCCCATCACCATCAACGGAATTGCCGTTAGCAAGATCATAGACGCCCAACTTCGAGCTCGAGAAGAAAACACCGAAAGTGTGGCCAAGCCAAATGAAGAGATCAACGAGAGCTCTGCCCAAAAGAAGCCAGTGAAGGTCACCAAGAAACTCAAACAGCAGATCGTGGCCAACCACATCCAGGCCGTTTTAACCAGAGACGCTCTGCAGCCCATCTACCTCAGTTTCGTGGTGCCTCCATCCGATCCGGATTTCCCCTTTGAGCTCGATCTGCTCAAGTTCAACCTCACTATTCCCAGTGGATATCCACGTAATGTAAAGGCTGTGCCTTCACTCATAGTGTTGAACAGCGACATTCCTCGAGGTTTTGCCGTGAACATCGAGCGAGGTTTCAAACAGATTGCACGGCTCACCAAGTCGAAAGAAAAGGTGTTCTTGGACGACGAGCTGGAACTCACTCTTGTCGATGGAAAAGGTCTTCTCTCTCAAGTGCAAACTCTAGACAAGTTCTTGGAAGCATTCCTCAAACAGGAGAAGCGACAGACAATGAAGTTTGTCACTTTCAAACCTAACACTGCTCTGGGCATCTCATCGCCGCCTGAAGCCACTCCTCCTCCACCTTCTACGCACAAGCCAGAGTTGAAGATCCCGAAAGAACTTCCTCCCTCGGTGACAGTCGAGGGGCTCAGGAAGCGTGCACAGGCTATAGAGGAGATGGAGACCAAACTCGCTGCCAATGTGAAATTGTTCAACAAGTCTGCGTCGGAGGTTCGCTACAAGGTCAATGTTCCCATCACTACTAGTCGCAACTTACCCCAGTTGTGGACTTGTAACAACTCCACGGTGGATATTTTCATTTCGGTGCCGATTTCGTATCCCGATGCCGGTCCTAAAGTGACGCTACCTTCCAATTTCAGTACAAACTTGTTGGTGGCCAAAAAGGCCCAGTTGCAAGACTGTGGGAAGTCTATGGTGGAGCTTGTTGAGGAAGCCAAAAGAGCAGAGAAAAACCTACGGGCAAACGTCGAAACGAAGATCGACAATGCTGGTGTTGAATTGGTGGGTCTCCTCAACTGGATCGCCAACAATTTATCCGTTTTGGTGTTGGAACGGGCCCAATTTGGTGAATGGAGAGCCAACATTAGTGCGATGCAACCACACTAATAAGCGAGAAGTTTGGAAAGACCAAAAGCACCACAGAAAACAACGAGAAAAACAATGAAAAAAAAAAAAGTTGAAAGAACATATAAACGTCGTAAGTACAAGGGCCGTCCACTCTGCCTATTCTTGCCCTTAGTCGGTTTCATCTAAAAATGCCTCCCCAGCCCACGTATCCAACACTCTTTGTCGGTGGTGTAGAGATTCCAAAACCTGGAATGACACCTGCACACCACCCGATATTATTCCTGATAACTACTCCCATCACAACTACAATGGCAGCCGTCAACGAACGTGAAATCAATTTCCAGTTCGCCAACGAATGCGACCTCGAGATCCACTGCTCGCCGTTTGGCCTTAGTGGTGTCTACATCAAGATCAAGGGCACCAACATCATGGGCATTGGTTCCACCATGGGGCTAATCACGGGAACCTCCAAAGGTTTGATCCACTACAACGACTCCGCCGACCTCCAGGACCAAAAGTACAAGTTGTTCGTTGTTGTGGGCGACGATGGCATGCTCCGGATCGATTTCACCAAGATCCAGTCGATTCACGGCACCAGCGAAGACAACGAGGCGGTTGCGGCCGAAGTCAACGAGGAAGGCGAGGTTCCCTCGCTAATATTCACCGGTGCATGTCCCGAGGGCCGTCCCGACAAGGTTGATCCGTTCATTGGCATTTTCTCCTTCGAGAGAGAAGAGTAGACGGATCTGGGCCACTCGACGACACGCGAACAGTGGAACGATCTGCGGGGGAACGGAGGAGGGTCTGTGCATGAGCAAGTGGAAGATTGAATGGCGATGGAGCGGCTTCTTGCGGGACGGTCGCTCCTACGGGAGGTTTAGTGACGAAGAGAAGGTGAAAATTCGCCAGTCTGGGCGACTTCCAGACGGAGGCCGCTCGAGCAGGCGCTACACTACGTGCAAATCAACGTTCAGCCCGAGCGGCTCACTGGCTACACATGGAATATACAGCTTTCATAGAGCCATGGACGAGGTCCAGCCAGTGGAAAATACACACACATAGAATAAACACATTAAACGCAGATGAGAATGAAAAAAAAAAAACTCAAAGTTGACCGGCCCGGCTCCAAAATCAGAAGCAAGCCCAATTGTCGCTGATCTCCATGTCCCACCTCCAGCTACCCCATGCCAGCCAATCTCCCATCATTGCTGGGTTCCCACTATCAGGCCCCAATCTGCACATTGGCGGTGGCTAGTATTATCACAGCGCATGTGAAGGTACGGGTGTGTCTTGAATGCCATGTGCGAATCCCCACATTTGGCATTTGCTTTCCGCGGAACCTATTCGGCCCTCACCAGCCGACGATACCCCAGATTCCGAAACGTCCGCTCGAGAAATTAGACGCCGGAGTCGGGCCATGTCGGCAGCACGCATTTGCCCCCCACGCCCCGCCCCCAAAATCCGCCACATGACAAATCAGACCCGTTAATCTAGTGCTGCGCTCGGTCATCCCAACGTTGGCCCTCGGCACTTGACTGGTCTGCCTGCAGGCCGTCCGTCCGCAAAATGCGGAGTGGGTGCAAGTGAATGTGACAAGCCACTGGTATATAAACCTGCTCCATCGTCGGTTTTTTAGGTGACTTCCCATCACATATTACTTATTTATTATGGACAGATTAAACCAGTTGGCCGGCCAGTTGAACCCATCCACAAAGCAGGCGTGGGCCGAGAAACACCCAGATGACGTTGTCATCATTGGAGCATACAGAACTGCCATTGCCAAAGGTGGCCGTGGTTCGTTCAAGGACGTTGGATCCGACTGGATCTTGACGAAATTCTTGGAGCAGTTGTTGAAGAAGACCAACATCGACCCATCCTTGATCGAGGACGTTGCCGTGGGTAACGTGTTGAACAGAGCTGCTGGTGCTTCCGAGCACAGAGGTGCTTGTCTTGCTGCTGGTATTCCAAACACCGCTGCCTTCATTGCCCTCAACAGACAGTGTTCTTCTGGTTTGATGGCCATCTCTGAGATTGCCAACAAGATCAAGTGTGGTGAGATCGACTGTGGTATTGGTGCCGGTGTCGAGTCCATGAGTGGCAACTACGGAGCCGGTGCTCTCCCAAAGGTTGACCCGGAGTTGCAGGAAAACCCGGAGATGGCCAAGTGTTTGATCCCTATGGGTATCACCAACGAGAACGTCGCTGCCAAGTACCTGATCCCAAGAGCCAAGCAGGATGCTTTCGCTGCTGAGTCTTACGCTAAGGCTGTCAAGGCCATCGAGCAGGGTAAGTTCAAGTCTGAGATTTTGCCAATTGAGGCTTACCTCAGAGAGGACGACGATGATGATGACGAGGCTGAGGCCAAGATCAAGACCATCACCGTTGACACCGACGAGGGTCCAAGAAAGGGAGTCACCGCCGAGAGCTTGTCTAAGTTGAAGCCAGCCTTCAGATCCGACGGTGTCACCCACGCTGGTAACGCTTCTCAGGTTTCTGACGGTGCTGCAGGTGTCATCTTGATGAGAAGATCCTTGGCCGAGAAGAAGGGCTACCCAATTGTCGGAAAGTACGTGTTGTGCTCTTCTGTGGGTGTTCCTCCAGAAATCATGGGTATTGGTCCAGCTGTGGCCATCCCAGAGGTGTTGAAGAAGTCTGGCTTGACCGTCGACGACATCTCCGTCTTTGAGATCAACGAGGCCTTCGCTGCTCAGTGCTTGTACTCTGTGGAGACCTGTAACGTTCCAAAGGAGAAGTTGAACCCTAACGGTGGTGCCATCGCCTTGGGTCACCCATTGGGCTGCACTGGTGCTAGACAATACGCCACTATCCTTCCATTGTTGAAGAAGGGTGAGTTTGGTATCACCTCCATGTGTATTGGTACCGGTATGGGTGCTGCCTCCATTGTTATCAAGGAGTAGATCATCTAAATAGTGTAATGAACTTCAATGCGGAACCATCATCGTAGAGACTGTGACGAAACTCCACTTATACCTTGCCGTTTCATTGAGACATTTGAATGTGTGAAAACTACGTTTCTATACTCTTGGCTGGTACGCAAACCTTCGAGAGCCTAACTTTAATTCTCACAAGACTATTTATCTAACCTCGACTATCACAAGATCGTATTTGAGTCTCAACTGAAACAATCACCGCGATCTCCCCGATTTCAGCGACGCGAATGCAATGAAATACAAATCTCAGGTAAAACAACCGAGTTCTCGAATTTATTTTTAAGGTACCAAGTGATTTCAGAAACCGGCAGTTCCGGAACATGATCGAACGAAAGCTGCACGCTACTAACTTAAGAAATTTTTTGGCGATAGCCTCGCAGAGATCTACCTCGGGTCCAGATTGGGCACCGTTGTCACCGCACTACTTGGCTTCGGACGGCTGATTTACTGTTTTGTCGTTGCAAACTGTCAATGCACATATAGGCGAACTGCAGGAGCACTCATGAGCGAGAGCTAGACACATCCTTCGTGTTTGACAGTACAATTCGCCGCCACAAGCCGGAGCGGCCCTCACCAATGAGGAAACTCCAGGCACAATCGGCCCCATGTTATGTGCCGGAATCAATGCCGTGGTTGATAGCGGTGGTCCCCTCACTTTTTTTTTTTTTTTCGCTTGGCCCAGAAACTGGATTTCGCGAAACTGGAATTTTGGTCGGCTGATCATTCAAGGTGGAATGCCTGACGTCCTAGGTTTTGAGTTTCGAGTTCCAGAAGGCGAAAACTCGGGCTGGGGTGATAGCAAGTTTGAGTTGTGATTGCCCAACGCGCAGAGTCCTGCAGCATGATACGAGGTTATGGTTATCTTTGGTAGTTATCTTAAATTCGGACAGTGATAAAGGTGAAATGATCGATTAAAGATTGAGATTGTGGAATTTGTCTAACCCTCAATCGCCCTCTACTCTCTACTTGATGCTCCGCAACCACGTCGCGTCCCCACACCATCTCGACGCTGTATGCAAAAACTCAAACCCGGGGCACAGCTCCATATATTCCGAGCACTGTAGTATCTCAGACAGCAACCACTTTGAAGTGCAGAGATAGATTCACATACTATGGGCAACAATAGCAGTCCATATTAGAGAAACCGGCATGTGAGGACGGCATTCCGCTGGCCATTTGATCTTTTGAACTTTTGTCCTTTGTGCTTGGGTTTTCGCTCTCGTAAGTTCTGGTTTTTTCTGTTTTTTCTCTCGATGCAAATTCGGAGCGACGGAGTTCAGCATCTTCTCTTTTTTGAGATTGCGTCCCATATTTTATCTTCCGCAAATGCCGGCCACCTTCGTCGGCCGTTGCAGCAACGCAAATAGCGTGAAGTCGATCACTCGATACCTTGACGGGCTCCTTGTCATGCACGGACTGCACCGCCATCTGCAGCTTCTCTCACAAGACCATTAGGTCCAAGTTACCGCTTCATGACCGATTTGGTAATATATATCCTGGGGTATTTCCCACTGTAGTCCAGGGTCATGGCGAGAATCCGCCACCAACTTCACTAATCTATAATGTCGATACTACGCCGCATGCGAAGAAACACAAAAATCCTACTTGTGGCCTCGGCCATGGCAGTGCTATACTTATCTCTCTTTACGTTTTTCACCACCCTGCTATCTCAGCAGTATCAACGTCAGGCGATGGTGAAGTTTCGCATGCTATTCAAGCGCTTGACCGAGAAAGATTTGGATCTCGACTCCAATCCAAACTTCATGCTACGATTGCAAGAATTATCTCAAGAGAAGATGGACGACGATCCTCATAAACAATTTTACTTCCTCCGAGACGATTATCACCATCCTTTATCAGTGAACATACTGCATACTTCCTCGAAGAATCCATCCCAAAGCCAAAAGTGCAGCCTTTCGATGCCAGGTTCACCTTGAGTATATACTTGACGTGGATGCGAAGAAATTCTGATCTAGCCGTTCCCTTCCATTGGTCGGATTGGACCGACCTCCTGGCCCTAGATAAGTACATCTTGCTCCCCGCAGAACAGAAATCAAAATGCAAGCAACTTTTTGACATTTCTGGCCTCAAAGGCTTAATCACCGACTCAGACATGCTTCCTGTGAACGAATACTGCGAGGACAATGACTCCGACCTTGGTTTTGCAATCACAAAGTTTCCCAAAGCACACACCAGAGGGTCTGCCAAATTACTAGCCAAACTGCATTTATACCTGAAATTTCCTACTCCAGCCAAACTTGTCTTTCTCACCAACAGCAAGGGCTCCTACTCGATGGAAGTCCAGTCGAGGGAAAACGACCCGAGGTACAGCCTCTTAAATAACGGAATGGTTGAGGAATTGTATGCTGGGTCATCTACGAAGTCCATAAATGTCTTGGACAGTTATAAATTATTGCTCGAGAGAAATGAGCCCAGCACTGCTCCTGCTGCAGATCAGGCAGAAGTTGATCTTCTGCCTGAATGGTTCCACGTTGATTACAATGCCACAATCGCCCAGCTCCGGAAGCTGGAGGTTACTGTCATGGAAAAGCGGTATTTGGAGTCCCTTGAAAACTCCATAAATACAAAACTGCCAAGCAAATCCTTCAATGAGGCCAAATTGTTGAACACTGACAGTGGTCGTGTTTTCGGTGACCACTACGACTGGAGATTTTTCAACGGCATAACGCTACATACGGACGCACATACTATTGCACTCCACCGACTCCAGAAAAACTACTTGCAATTTTGCCGTACTCATGGTTTGGTAACGTGGATTGCACACGGGTCGTTGCTTCTGTGGTATTGGAATGGAATGTCGTTTCCATGGGATTCCGATATCGATACTCAGATGCCGATTCGCGATCTCAACCGGTTGGCGAGAGAATTTAACCAGACCTTGGTTGTTGAAAATATAGGCCACGATTATCCAGAAGGCAACCATGATGCGCTCAAACTCAACGGCATGTCGGCCTACTTTATTGATGTTGGAAACACCATAACTCACCGTGAGAATGGCAATGGGAACAATAATATCGATGCCAGATTTATTGATATCCACACTGGACTATATGTGGACATCACTGGTTATTCTGTAAGTGAAGAGAAAGCGCCAGCTCGATATGACTACATTACTGAGTTTGACAAAGTTATGAAGGGAAACTCCCAGGTTGGAATCAGCGAAACAGAGTTGAATATTCGGAAGCAAACATACAACTGCCGCAACAGACACTTCAGCTCATTGACAGAATTATCCCCATTAGTTATGACGGTCATCCAGAACCAGGTTGGTTATGTCCCCAAGAATTTTGGGATGATGTTGAACAACGAATATAACATCGATGGCTTGATAGAGAACAATTTCGAATACTCGTTTTATCTACCAAGCATGCGACTCTGGGCAAATACTGATATGTTGGTCGCATACTCTGATAATAAGGAAGAGTGGAAAGAGAATCCAATGAGACATGCCGTTCGCAAAACTCGTGAAGCCACTTACGAAGAAAAAAACCAAATTAATCAGTTCAAGGCTGATGATCACGCCAATCTTTTGAATTCGAACTGGATTTTGCGACAGTATCTTGTCGGCAAGAACTTTACCCTATTCCATGAGAACCAGATGAAGTTACTTCTCCGCAACAATATGCGCAAGTATAACCAGCGCATGTTCGATTATATCCATAGTGGCAAGTCGAATCGGCCAATGTGGGATGATTCCTTCATGAGCAAAGTGGCCATCCATGGGTGGGACTACGATGCGGAGGTTGCACGTCTGCGTTCCTTGTCAGAGATGTATGCTACTGAGGCCCATAATATGGCGCAAAAATTTCAAGAGGAAGAGAAGCAAAGGACAGAGGCATTGGAGAAGGAGAGTGACCGGTTGATATTATTTCATGAGGAGAAAAAGAAAGCACAGGAGGAGAAGAAAAAAGCTGAGGACGAAAAGAGGAAAGCTGAGGAAGAGAAGAAGAAAGCTGAGGACGAGAAGAAGAAAGCCGAGCAAGAGAAGGAAAAGTCAGCCCTACTAATTATAAATTTATAGTCATACAACGAGAGAAATTAAATTGACGCTACTTCAATAGCGAGCAAGGTTACGCCTAAGTAACTTACGTACCAGCGATCTCGATGGGGCTATTGACACCGATCTAGTACGGGCCGAACGATCGAAGTGGCAAAGCCCCGATTTAGGTTTCGGGCTTGTCCGACAAGGAGCCAGTCCAGAAATCTGGCGAATTGCCCACAGTACCGAAGCCGCCAATATACCGAAATTGCCCAAATTGCCAAATTGTTCTTGTATTCCCCGCGTCCAACATCCCGGAATCTTAGCAGCGCCAATTTGTGCCTGGTTGCAATTTCTGGGTCTGCCGGAGAAGCTAACCGGAGCATTTATGCGGCGCTTTCGGTATTAGCCACTGCCACGTGCACGACCCAAGATGATCCACTGGAGTTTCTCCTTCCGGGTGCACACCCCCACTACAAGATTCGCGCTAGATGATCCGAGGGTCAGATGAGGTGACACCACCATCAGCAAAGTGTGGCTATGAGTTTGACGTTGCTTATAATTACGGTTAATATTGATGAGGGTGCATGGGCAAAACCTGCAATCAGATCCGGTGCATAAGATGTGGAGGAGAGAAGAAAAAAGAAGGAAAAAAAAAAAGAATCGCCACGACCACGGAAATTCTTCGCTCCTAGTAATTGGGCCGGCTGTCAAGCGCACATAACGAATAGGGGACAATTTTTCGCACCGACACGGCCCCACGCGTAGAATGGTCCGGCGATTTTTTTTGAAGATTTACCAACTTGTAAGTCACCATGGCAAGTCTATGATGGAACCTGAATGTTCCATTGCTAAATCATACGTCAATAGGTGTCTATTCCTTCATATGATTGTCATGGGGCAAAATTCTCGGTACAAAGGGGGCACAGTATCAAAGTAAACTGATGGCTGGTTGCATAAAAAGAAACGGTGCAGTTCTATTTTTGGCACGCAGTTCCGACAACTTGTGGCTCACCTCACCAGCTAATAACCGAGTTCTTAACATTTTTCCGTGAAAAAAATTGGGTAGATCCAGTCACCAATTAGTTTCTATGCATTTCCATCGAGTAGATTTACCCAACTCTCATAGGTGACCAACCACGTTAGATTTTGCAAATTGAGGTCCGGAGTGAGGCGTTTGGCACTGCCTTGTCTTGCTATCTCTATGTACAGGTCTTCACCACTAGAACCCAAAAGGGACGAGTTTTTCTGGAATTGGCACCGTGTCCGTGCAGGTCAATATTAGTCACTGAGATGTGGCGCAAAATCCGAACTGCTTATTCCTCGAGTTTTCCGGCGCTAGAAGATGTGTTGAGAACAGATGCTACCAATGTCGCGTCGAGATGTAATTCTCTTGCTGCAAAAACGTGTTTGTAGTCCATTTGGTGCTGATTTTCACGCTTATGGTTATCTTATTTGGTCGCCCCACCTGCAGATTAGAATTGCTTTTGACGGCTGTGTGCACCCGCGAGATGGTGCAGGAACTCGCCTAGCGACACTATATAAACCGTCCGTCCCTTCGGGAGAAAAAGTTTTTTCCTTATTACAACAATCAAAAATGCAATTCTCCACCGTCGCCCTTGCTTTGACTGCTGCTACCGCTGTTACCGCTGCTAACGCTTCTAACGGCTCTAACCACACTAACGGTTCTAACCACTCCTCCTCCTCCTCCAAGGCTGGTGCTGTCCAGGTTGTTGGTGCCGGTGTCTTCGGTGTTGCCGCCGCTGCCGGTGTTGCTATGTTGATCTAAGTGACCTACTGATATTATAATTTCGCATGCTTTTATTTCATGGTGTCGTAATTAGATATTGGTTTCCCCCGTCATTTTTATATTAACTTGGTTGAGGTGCCAATACCCCAAAACCATAGCACACTAATCTTTTTTGTTTTATTATTAGGTAATACACTTATAAAGTTTTTTTGTCGATATCGTGTAGTGTCTCCGGATGTTCCGAAGCGAAGTCTCGCCCTCGGTTTGCCGGTCAAATAATATGTCTAAGGCGCCAGTCACTTCCGAAATGACAAGAAAATCAACAAGGAAAATTTTCCTCGGCACGTGACGGTGGCGTTCCTGAAACCAATTTTTAGAAAAGAACTGGTCTGAGTCAGTGTTGGCTTTTGGTGTACGGGTTTATCTCCCACCAAGATCACTAATTCTCCGTCTCTACAACCTCCACAGTTATGTTTACCGGATTAATTGAGACAATCGGTACGATCTTGGAGTTCAACGAGTTGGACAACTCCCAGTCGGGAGGTAATGGTGTTTCTGCCATAATTGGCGACTGTCTGGAGATTTTGCTGGATGTTCACTTGGGTGACTCGATCAGCACCAACGGAGTGTGCCTCACTGTTACGGAATACGATGAAGAGAAGACCCAATTTAAAGTTGGAATCGCTCCAGAAACACTCCGCCGGTCCAATTTAGGCGATTTGCGCCAGGGATCCAAGGTGAACTTGGAAAGAGCAGTCACTTCCGAGGTCAGATTAGGTGGTCACGTTGTGCAAGGACATGTCGATACTATTGCCACTATCACTAAAAAAGTTGCAGACGGTAACTCCATAGCGTTCACCTTTCAGCTTCGAGAGAAGGACAACATCAACTACATTGTGGAGAAAGGATTCATTGCGGTTGATGGAACGTCATTGACGGTCACGAACGTCAACTACGCTACAGGAGAATTCTCCATTATGTTAGTCAGCTACTCGCAGGGCAAAGTGATCTTGCCAGCAAAGGATGTGGGTGACACCGTGAACATTGAAGTTGACTTCACCGGAAAATTGGTTGAGAAGCAGATCGAGCTCACGCTTGAGGGACAGTTGAAGAACGAGAACTCACCTTTGGTCTCTTTTATCAAGAGAATTGTCGAGGAGAAAGTTCAGGCCCTGAGGTGATTGACACGAGTGGACGATGAGACAAAGGCGTTCTGCGAACACACCGAATACGACGTTTATGTATATACACATGACTTGACCAACGCAGTATGAAATCATGAAAACAATGACAAGAATTGAAAATGTAGAATACAATTCAAATTACTAGTGCCATACTAGATAAACTTGCGTACCCGAAATCGAAAGCAACTGCGAGATTATGATTCTCGCACACCGTGGCAAATACTCGTTCTCCGTTCAGATACTCAACTCTCCACCTTATCGACACCTCCAATCGCCACAATGGACATCATTCTAGGCATCAGAATCCTGGACGCCACTATCATTGCCACGTCAAAAGCCGCCACTCGTGGTATTTCTGTATTGAAGGACACAGATGACAAAACAAGAAAGTTAAACACTCACAACTTAATCGCCTACACGGGAGAATCTGGAGACACAGTTCAGTTTGCTGAGTATGTCCAGGCAAATATTCAGTTGTATTCGATGAGAGAGAACGACTTGGAGTTGTCACCTAAGGCCACAGCATCGTTTGTTCGTAATCAGCTAGCCACTTCCATCAGATCCAGAAAACCATACCAAGTCAGTGTGTTAATTGGCGGTTTTGACACCAAAACAAACAAGCCATCGTTGAATTGGATCGATTATTTGGGCACCCAGGTGGAATTGCCCTACGGAGCACACGGCTACGCTGCATTCTACTGCACGTCGTTATTTGACAGACACTACCGTCCAGATATGAACTTGGAGGAGGGTCTCAAGTTGTTGAAATTGTGCTTGGAAGAGTTGGAGCGCAGAATGCCTATTGACTTCAAGGGTGTTTACGTGAAGATTGTTGACAAGGATGGCATCAGAGACCATAATGAGTAAACGGGAACGACCAGCAACGACGCAACACCGCCGACTCGTGAAAGGTCATGCGCATGCTACTAATGAGAATCGAGGTATTCCCAGGCAAGCGTGACCCCCTGTGTTGGCTTATATACTCTAGATCGAAAATATCACGATTCAAGCAATCTTACTTGGTACCTGGCCTGGTGAATTGGAGCAGCACTACACCTGATCATACTGATCCCAGTGGCACACGTCATACGCTCTCAAGTTAGTAAAGAAGTATAGTAAATCGAAGTGTGGTTAGACTCAATCATATCTCTAATCGCAACACCATGGCTCGCGGGAATTAGCACAGCTCAACTTGTGATTCTTTTTTTTTCATATTAGGATGTTTATAAATCTTCTCATCAAGCACTCAGATCGAAAATAAATCTTTATTTCCCTCTTTATTTCTTTGCATCCTTGCATGGTTCCATCCCATCTCCGAACCTACATACATCGCACTGATAACTGAACTCTAGTAACCAACTACTCCACATGACAGAAAAGAACAGTGGATTGCTCAATAAATTAGCAAGCCTAATATCCAAACATTTGAGTATCCCTGATGAAGAATTCACACTATCAAAATTCGTGTTTAGCTTATACGAATCCGTGGAGAATGTTCAAGATCAGAAATTCAAATCGTTTATCACAGCAGTTGAAGAGAATGGAGGAGAAGACTTTCCCCAGGAGTTTTTGAAAGACATTTTCAAAGTCCTAGATACTCACCTGAGTGGAAACTCGGATATTGTGATCAAAAAAGAGGAATCCAGTGAGGTCTCCAGCCATTCTGCGGTCAAGTTGGAGAGTCCACCGAAAGCATCTACCGCTACCGAGCACACAAATGTCGCCACTTCCAATCTAGACACCTCAATCAAAAGAGAAGACGATGCCTCTAAGCTGCTACGATCAGAGAACTTGCCAGCACTCAGTCTTCCTAATAGGCAAGTCAAACTTGAAGAGCCAAAACAAGGGCCATCGCTAGACAAAAAGGGCCTGAACTTTCGGAACCGCATCAAGTATAGCGTGGGAGGTGTCCACAAGGGATACGTGAGTAACATCGCGCCGTATGGTGCATTCATTCGCTTGGAAAGTCCCACTTCATTCACTTCAGGTCTTTGCCATGTATCCAAGATGCTGTTTGATGGGAGAACTCGAGTACGGCATCCACAGGAAGTCGTCAAGCCAAACCAGGAGGTGTTTGTAAAGATCACTCAAGTTGAACCCGACGGAAGAAGAGAAAAGATCTCGCTCACAATGGTTGGGATTGATCAGCTCACTGGATTAGATAGACTGGATGAAATCGTCAGCGAAACCAAAAGCCGAGGAAGGCCAGAAAAAGTCCAGAGTGCTCCCAAACGAAGACGTCTCACTTCGCCTGAAAGATGGGAAATTCGCCAACTTATTGCATCAGGTGCTGCCTCGGCTGCAGACTACCCAGAGTTGAACTACAATGGAGACGACGAGTTACAATCCAACATAGATGACGATGTGCAGATCGATGTTGAACTTAATACTGATGAGCCATCCTTCCTCAAGGGCCAAAGCTCGCGAGCTAGTGGTCCTAATCCACTTCTTATCATGAAGAATCCAACGGGTTCAATGAGTCGAGCAGCAATGAGTGGGTCGAAATTGGTCCAGGCTGCCAGAGAAGAGCGCATTCAGCAGCAGAAGCAGATGGAAAAGGAGGCGAGAATGACACTGGATTCTAACGATCCGTTGGCAAAACTAAAGGAAAAGGTTTCTGCCAATCGGGCACAGACCGACTCTGTAATTTCTGAGTGGAGAAAGAGTCAGCAAAATCGCAAGATCGAGTATGGAAAGAAGACCAACCTCCCGATTGATCAACAGAGAAGGTCTCTTCCTGTTTATGGAATGAGGGACAAGTTGGTGACTGCAATCGAGGAGAATCAGTTTTTGGTTATTGTTGGTGAGACTGGTTCTGGAAAAACTACACAAATTGTTCAGTATGTGTACGAAGAAGCTCTCAATGTTGTGAATGGTCAAGAGAAACTCATTGGTTGTACTCAACCGAGAAGAGTCGCTGCTGCTTCGGTGGCCAAGAGAGTCGCCGAGGAAGTTGGTTGCAAGGTTGGTGAGGAAGTCGGATACTACGTGCGTTTCGAGGATATCACCAGTTCCAAAACCAGAATAAAGTACATGACTGATGGTATGCTCCAGAGAGAGGCGTTACTTGACCCCAACATGCTGAAGTATTCGCTCATCATGTTGGATGAGGCGCATGAGAGAACCATTGCCACTGATGTACTCTTTGCCTTATTGAAAACTGCGGCCAAACAGAATCCAAATTTGAAGATCATTGTGACCTCGGCTACTTTAGACTCTGCGAAGTTTTCGAAGTACTTCAATAACTGTCCTGTGATTCAAATACCAGGCAGAACATTCCCTGTCGAGGTTCTCTACTCCAGAGAGCCGGAACCTGACTATATGGCTGCTGCTCTTGATTGTGTAATGCAAATTCATATTTCAGAAAGCAGCGGAGACATCTTGGTGTTCTTAACTGGACAAGAAGAGATCGATACGAGTTGTGAAATTCTCTATCAGCGAGTGAAAACTTTGGGCAATTCTGTCCCAGAACTTATCATATTACCAGTCTACTCGGCGTTGCCCTCTGAAATGCAGTCAAGAATCTTTGAGCCGGCTCCAGAAGGTGCCAGAAAAGTTGTTTTGGCCACCAATATCGCCGAAACTTCCATTACAATTGATGGCATCAGGTATGTCGTTGATCCAGGATTTGTGAAAATCAATGCATACGACGCCAAATTAGGGTTGGACTCGTTGGTTGTGGCACCAATCTCTCAAGCACAGGCAAATCAAAGAAGCGGACGTGCTGGTCGTACTGGACCAGGCAAATGTTTTCGTTTATACACAGAGGCAGCATATAACCACGAGATGCCACCAAACTCCATACCTGAGATTCAACGCCAGAATTTATCACTCACCATTTTGATGTTGAAGGCAATGGGAATTAATGATTTGCTCAATTTTGAGTTCATGGATCCTCCACCAGCGCCAACAATGATCAGTGCGTTACATGATTTATACACCCTTGATGCGCTAGATGACGATGGGTACCTAACATCGGTTGGAAGGCGCATGGCCGAATTTCCTATGGAGCCCGCTTTGGCCAAAACTGTTTTGGCATCCGTCGATTTTGAGTGCTGCTCAGAGGTTTTGACCATTGTTGCTATGCTCTCAGTTCAAACGGTGTTTTATCGGCCCAAAGAGAAACAAGCTGCTGCAGACCAGCGTAAACAGCGGTTCCACAGTATTCACGGCGACCATTTGACCCTCCTCAATGTCTACAAGGCTTGGGATCTTAGTGGACGATCAACAGCTTGGTGCAAGGAGAATTATATACATGAGAGGAGCATGAAGAAAGCTTGGGATGTACGCAAGCAACTCGCCTCTATTGTGGCAAGATTTAAGCTTCCAATCGAATCTTGTGATGACATGTCGACAGTGAGGCGTGCATTCTGTTCGGGATACTTTAGAAATCTGGCAAAGAGAGACCCCCAGGAAGGATTCTACAATACTTTAGTGGATCAAACACCAGTGAACTTACATCCTCTGCTGGCGCTTTTCGGGAAGAGCGTGGAATATGTCATCTATCACACCTTACTTCTCACCACCAAAGAGTACATGCACTGTGTGAGTGCAATTGACCCTAAGTGGCTCACCGAGCTTGCCCCTCGCTTCTTCCGAAGAAGCGATCCCAACAATCTCAGCGAAAGAAAGAGGAGAGAGAAGATTGTGCCACTCTTCAACCGATTCGCCGACAGCCAGGACGCATGGAGGCTCACTGCACAAGTGGAGGCGAAAAAGAAGGCCCTCAGTCAACTCCACCAGTAATGCATTTTCCAGCTACGGCGCTTTATTTTTATTTTTTTTTTTTTTAATCAGTCGTAATGCAACCCCACGTTAATCACTCTATTTCTAACCTTTCTTCCGATTTTCATGGCCTTATCCCATATCTGTTGGGAAACGCATTCTCAAGAGTATCAAAGCCACCGGACTCACATGCACAAGTAACGCATCATGACAATGCGCAGCCTGCACTTGGGCTAGCAGCCATGCGGGGCATATTCAGTACTTTTAAAGATAGAACTTTTCTCTAGTGGTGCCATTCCAGGGTATGTCTCCAGTCATTTCGGCAATTAAAAGTGCCAAGTATGCACGAGAAGCTATTACGGAACGGCTCAGTCTCTACAATAATGTTCCCGGAATTTCCTCCACGGGAGCAAAGCCACTCCGAAGGAAATTCGGGTCAGGAGAGCCTATAACCTCTCTGGAGAACAGCGGGAATCTGATTCTCGAGTGCCAACCGCTCCATGTCGAAGAGGGACATTTGGTGGACCAGGACGGCCGCAAGAGAGTACTCAAGGGCATCAATTTGGACTGTGCCATGAAACTTCCCGTCAAGCCGTTTATGCCCTCGTACGAGGGAAACTGTGGGGATGAGTCCAACATCTTTTTCGAGGGCGATACCGTATCGTTTGTGGGGAGACCGTTCCCGCTAGATGAGGCCGAGCTGCATTTCAACAGGATCAAGCTGTGGGGTTTCAACACACTTCGGTACTTGGTGACTTGGGAAGCTCTTGAGCACGCAGGCCCAGGAAAATATGATGAAGACTTCATCGATTACACTGTGGAAATGCTCCGCATTATCAACAAAGTTGGAGGTCTCTATGTGATTTTGGAGTGCCACCAGGACGTTTGGTCAAGATTCTCTGGTGGTTCTGGTGCCCCACTCTGGACATTCTATGCTGCTGGATTGCAGCCAACAAGATTCGCTGCAACCGAAGCCGCCATTTTGCATAACAGCCCTCGGTTCGAAAAGGGAAGAACTGATCCAGAATGCTACCCAAAAATGCTTTGGACTTCCAACTACAGACGGCTTGCGCTGTTCACCATGTTCACGCTTTTCTTTTCTGGAGCAACTTACTTTCCGCACCTCAAAATCAACGGCATCAACATCCAGCACTACCTCCAGAACAGTCTCAATGCGGCACTTCGTCACCTATGGGAAGCTGTGGTCGCCAAGTTGCCGGATATGATTGAAAACGGCACTTTACTCGGCTTCGAGCTGGTGAATGAACCCAACTGCGGTCTCATTGGCAATGAGCATCTAGCATACGTTCCCGCTGGCCAGCAATTACGTATTGATACGTGTCCTACCGTCTATCAGTGTTTCCGTCTCGGAATGGGTCTTCCTGTTGAGGTCGATGTGTATAAGATTTCCGTGGCTGGACCACAGAAGGATGGAGTTCGATTGGTCGATCCACGAGGTGAGCGTGCTTGGCTTTCGCCCGAAGAAGTAGCTATTACTGATGCAAAGTACGGATGGAAAAGATCGGGCTGGAAATTGGGCCAGTGTATCTACGCGGGGATCAAGATCTGGAGGTGGAACAAATTTGCAGACTGGGACAAACTCAAAAATTTCTCACAAGATGTCAGATTGGAGTTCAGTTACAGCGAGTGTGAATTGTTGTCGCCGAACTTTTTCAATCAAGTGTCGCCCAGAATCTCGTTCAACGTTGCAGACGAGAAGCTTCCACGAAAAGTTGATATCGATTTCTTCATCAATCATTTCTTTGTGGACTTTTATCAACAATTCAAAAAGATGATTCGAGATGTCGCTCCGAACGTGTTTGTTCTCATTCAGCCTCCGGTTCTTGAGCTTCCTCCAAAGTTAAAGGACGATCCAAGAGGAATTATCGATGAAAAGACAATTTATTGTCCGCATTACTACGATGGAATGTCATTGATGTTCAAGAGTTGGAACTATAAGTACAATGTTGATACACTTGGAATCATGAGAGGACGTTATTTCAACCCGATGTTGGGAATTGTGTTCGGAGAGCGAGCAATTCGGAACTGTATTAAGAAGCAGTTCATCGAAATTGCAAGCGAAGGCCGATCATATTTGGGAAATATTCCAGTTCTCATGTCGGAAACTGGTATGCCATTCGACATGGATGACAAGAAAGCCTACGAAGACGGCAGATACACGCAACAAACTTCGGCAATTGATTGTCTTGCGAATGCCTTGGAGGGCCTGCAAATGCATGTCACTTATTGGTGTTACAGCAGTCTCAATTCCCACAAATGGGGTGACAGATGGAACAACGAAGACTTCTCATTCTGGTCCCCTGAAGATCGGGATTTGGCATTTGACGATGCAGAGGATGATGGAAATCTTTCAAGATCTCCATCGAGAAGGAGTAGTGTGACCCCCTCACTCAAAACGATTAGATGCTTGAAGGAGACTGGAACTTCTCAGGTTTTAAAGGCAAAAATCGCCTATCACAGGCAAAAAATGATTCCTTCATTATTCAAAAAATCGTTTGGAACTGGTACAATTGAAGAAGATAACTATGACTCGGACGACTCTTCCTTTGCTTACGAGAATTCAACCTTGATCTCGGTCTCTTCTGAGAACCTCCGTTACAGGCATTTTAAACAGTGTTATCCGTCACCTGATGGCGTCAGAGCTGTCAGCGCTGTGATCAGACCTTTCTTAGTTTCCTCTTGTGGAGTGATGAAGGCATCCGAGTTCGACATCAAGACATCCAAATTTGCTTTGACTTTGGTCATCAACGACGACTTGGATGAGGCCACATTGAAAAACCAGCCGACCATTATTTTTGTCCCCAAGTGGCACTACCCATACCTTAACTACAGCGACATCTCCTTGACATCCGGTCATGTGAAGTACAACCAAGCCTTGGAGTATTTGGAGTGGTATCATTACGATCTTGATGATGATACTACTGTTGAAAGTACAAGTTCTTCACTGGTACGTCCCACCAACGAGGAAACTATAATAATCAAGAACAACAGCGGCAAAATCGAAGACTTGGAGCCAAAGGACGACTTTGGTATCGGAGATTGCCCAATCAGTTGAATGATGCTTTTGCATATTTATCAGAATGATAGAATCTGAAACCCCTTATTTATTGAATTATAATCAAAAGTCTATACTTTCAGCGCCTCTCTTAGCTTCTTTAAGATCATCTTTGATTATTCCGTTGACAAAAGATGCAAAATAGTCAACATAAGGCTTCAAGCTTGTTTTCTCATAATCAGGAACCCTTCTTTGTGAGTGTCCCTCCTCGTCAGACTCTTCAGGCGGTTGACTGGAATCGCGATTGACTCTCTTGGCTTCCCAAATATCAACTTCATTCTGTAACTGTGCCAAGTTAGGCGAGGTCATTGGGTTGAATCCGTACTCGTCATCTTCATGGTTGCCGGAGATGTTACGAAGTGGATCGAATGGCACACAGACATTTCCAGTACCAGGATGGATGCAGAATGGCGATTTCAACAAATGGATCATCTGTTTGGAAACCTCGATATCTAATCTCGGGTACAAGTAGTAAATGATGATCTCCTTCTTTGCTTCGTTCAATTGATTGACCTGGGTTCGGTTCTTCAAAACCTTCTGAGCAACATCGTTGAGATCATCCCATTTGTTTCGAGAAGTGGAGACCGAGGCTTGTTCCTTCCATTTTGTTCTTAAAGCAGACCGAAGGCCTTGGTCGGGAATAAAATTTAAGAGATCTTCCGTGTGATTCCAATTCTCAGGAGAGCCCGAAGTCGTGAGCCAAGGGTTCTGCTCTTCCAATATAATGGTCTGGAAGTGGTTTTTTAGCACTTCGAGAGAGCGCTCCACATGTGGGTGGAAAGGCTTGCGCAAACCAAGCAGGGTCTTTCCCAGCTTCAGTGAGCGTGCTCCAAGAACGTCAAGATACTCCACAATGCTCTTTCTGCTGCCTTCGTCCAAGCTGCGGGCACGAGAATCACTGACCCAGCAATGTGCACCTCTTCTTCCCGAGAACACCCACACGATGTTCTTGAACCCAAAGTCCTCTTTCAAGGCCGATGTCACAACCTCGGAGGCCACTTGAATGAACTTCCAGCACTTTTTGCAAATATCTGTCTTCGAACAACATGTTCTGATCTCGTCGTAATCAGTCAAATCAATATCAAACACCAACTCTTTTGATATCGGCCTCATAGCGCTCTTTGGCAAGTTCTTTCTCTCTTTAGGATTGACGGTGTAAACTGCTCCGACCTCGAAACGAGTTGGATTGGCGTTGACCACGGATTTTTTGAAATCCTCGACCGAGACAAATGAGTTATATCTCTGGTAGGCTCCCAGCCGGAACTCGAACGCAAACTCTCTCATTGTGAAATCCTTCGTGGCCTTGGGAGAATGACTGAGCCACTGGAAAATGTATCTGAACGGGAGCATGCGCTCGTAGTAGAAGAGCATATCAGCCGAGGAGGGTTTCCCCGGTTTTGTTTGCGAGTCCTCTGCCGAATAGTTACCCAATCTAGTTTCCTCTGTCGTCATGTTTGTTTTGGCGGGTGACTTTGTAGAACAGAATCGATGTACGCGTCTGAGATGATACTATGGTGTGTACAGTAATTATGGCATTCTCATTGACCGGGACGTGTTGACTATATTCAGGTGATCTGGGGAAACCAGACGAACTTGATATTTTAAGAAAGAATTACATTTCTTCATGACATAGTATAGACTGGATAGAGTTCTTTCTCGGATTGCGTAGTATATAAATTTCGTGCTTATGGGCAAAATCCATATGCGGAAAAGAACATCCCAATATGAAGTTGGATCTTCTCATTCCACGATTCTTGATAATCTGTGAATTACCCACAAATTTGACTATATCGCAAACCAACGAAAAATAGTTTTCCATTTGAAAAATCGAAAAGTGAAATTCTCGCCTACTCAAGCACATCTTGACTCTTGTCTAATTTCTATATTACATTACTCATGCATGAATACCAAGGAAACACCTTCGTCACCAGCAGTAACGAGCTTCTTACCGCCGTCCATGACCACAAAGTCCAAAACTCCCATATTGTGACCGACACCGAGGAAAATCTCCTCACCTGTACGGGCGTCCCATTTGTGAATCTTGCCATCCATACTGGAACCAACGAGAATAGGAGTGTCGTCGATAAACTCGAGCTTGGTAATGGTATCTTCAACCTTCAAGGAACGACGCAATCTCCATTGCAATGAGTCGAACAAAAGCAAATCTCCTGAGACGAGACCGACTGCTAAAAGATTAACAGTTGGGTTTTCACACCAAGCCAAAGCCTCGATCGAAAGATCAGCAATATCCTCGACATTGTCAATGGTCTTGACTGTATGCACAAGCTTTCCAGAGTCCAAGTTGATGATGGCCAACTGGCCGTCTCTGGCACCTGTGGCAATGACGTTCTTGTGGGTTTTCACCGAAACCCAAGGGCTTTCCACGCCTTTAAAGTCATCGTGAGGCAGCAATTTATAGTTAACAGCACCAGTAAATGCGTTCCAGTTGATGATGCTTCCGTCTTCAGAAATGGTCACCAAAGAAAGCTCCTCAGCGTTATCGGTGTTCACGAAAACTCCTCCGTTACACTCCAAAGTGTGAGAGAATCCAGACATCACTTGCTCCAAGGACTTGTTGTCCTCGTCAATCTGGTAGACCCATACAGATCCATCTGGTGCTCCAAATGCAAAGTATGGCAACGAAGGGTGGACAGTGATCCAGAGCACTTCCTCAACCTCTTCCAAGTCACCAAACTTCACCCACTTTTGGCCTCCCTTGGCGGCCTTGTGCACCTGGATGAAACCGTTCATGTCCGCGGTAATGACAAATTTGCCATCACCAGTAAATCCACCACACACCACCGATTCCTTGTGTCCCAGCAACTCTCCGACAAACCTAGGTGGTTGAGTATGGGTGGTCCACATAAAGGCGGTGTTATCACCTCCACCGGTCACCACCATAGGCAAAGAAGGATGCTTGAAGATGGTGAAGATCGAATCCTTGTGCTGGTCGAAGTAAGTCCAAGAATTATTGGCCAAGTCGATTTCTAGAGTTTCATGATCGTCCATGTCCATATCGTTGTCGTCCTCCTCAGGAGCCGGTCCAAAATCTTCAGGCACCTCTTCTGCGATCTCATTGATATCCACGAATTCCTCGTCCGCCTCGTTGTAGTTGGTAAGGTCCGACATCTTTGAAAAGAGAAGTTTTAAGATGGAGATGAGTAACGGTATTAATCAGCTTTAGAAATTTGGCTATGTGCAGGATACAGACCCCATCTCCATCGGTGGCCACAGCAAGGGGAGGCAAAATAGATAACAAGCCTTGGTTTAATTATTTGAGTTCTTTGAAATCGCCATGATAGCTCGTCTTAATTTGGTGTACTTCCTCGGTTTGTGTGCATTGAAAAGTTCTATAATAATAATGTCTGGATTCCTAAGCTGTGAGAGTATGGAAACAGCCAGATGAAAATTCTGTAGTCATAAATGCCGTTTTTGGTGCCCTGTTGCTCACTTCATCTCAGAGAGCCATACCTGTGATGAGTTCGAGCTGGCTAGCCAAGTCTTGCTCTGCTTTCTTGGATTTGAGTTGAGTATCTTCATCTCTCTTGAGATCTTCCTTTAAAGTTTTGGAATCAAGTGCATTGATCTCCTTGGTAGACTTGGATGTCTTGGCCAACTCAGACTGAATATCCGTAAACTGTTTGATGTCCTTGTCGAGTTTTTCTATTTGTGCTTTGGTGTGTTTAGACTTCAGGCTCAACCTGGACCTCAGTAGCGGCTTTGACACCTTTGGTTGTTTACTCCTCAAGATCTTTCCTTGCGATGATCTTTCTCTTGACTCCTTCTTTGCCATTGCAGTTTTATATATGGGGATCAGGAAGATGTGGTTGTATCCGTCAGTCCTAGGTCACATGACTTACCAAAAAAAAGTAGATGAGCATCTTGATAATTCCAACTCTGCTAGAAAAAAAGCTACTCAACAATGGTTTCTACCCACAACCGTGACAAGCCTTGGGATACTCCCGATATTGACAAATGGAAAGTTGACGAATTCAAGCCTGAAGATAATGCTTCCGGCCAACCTTTCACCGAGGAGTCCTCGTTCATGACTTTGTTCCCAAAATACAGAGAAAACTACTTGAGATCAATATGGAGCGATGTGACCAGCGCATTGGAGAATGTCAACATCGCATGCTCGCTTGATTTGATCGAGGGTGCTATGATTGTGAAGACTACCAGAAAGACCTTTGACCCTGCAATCATCTTGAAGGCCAGAGACTTGATTAAGCTTCTAGCAAGATCTGTTCCATTCCCACAAGCTGTGAAAATCTTGCAGGATGACATGGCATCTGACGTTATCAAGATTGGAAACGTTGTCAGCAACAAAGAGCGTTTCACTAAGAGAAGACAAAGATTGGTCGGGCCAAATGGTAACACGCTAAAAGCTTTGGAATTGCTTACAAAGTGCTATATCTTGGTGCAAGGTAATACTGTCAGTGCCATGGGACCTTACAAAGGTTTGAAAGAGGTCAGAAGAGTGGTGGAAGATTGTATGAAGAATGTGCATCCTATTTACCATATCAAGGAGTTAATGATCAAACAGGAATTGGCCAAAAACCCAGAGTTGGCAAATGAGGACTGGTCTAGATTCTTGCCAATGTTCAAGAAAAGAAACGTTGCCCGTAAGAAGGTTGCTGACGATCAGAAGAAGAAGAAGAAGGTGTACACTCCATTCCCACCAACCCAGATGCCAAGAAAGGTTGATTTGCAGATTGAGAGTGGTGAGTACTTTATGGGTAAGCGTGAGAAGCATTTGAAGGAATTGCAAGACAAGCGTCATAAGCAAGAGGAAGTCACCGAGCAAAGAAGAGACGAAAGAAGTAAGGCTTTCGAGGCTCCTGAAGAATCTGCCTATGAGAACAAGTTGGTGGAGGAAAAGAAGGAGAAGAAGGAGAAGAAAGACAAGAAGGAAAAGAAAGAAAAGAAGGACAAGAAGGAGAAGAAAGAAAAGAAAGAGAAGAAGGAAAAGAAGAGAAGCTCCGATGATCTGAACGACTCTGGCAGAAAGAAGAGAAAGTCTGAAAAGGAGTGAAATTTATAGCATAGTGTCAAACATAAATCTAACAAAGATATTTGCAAGCCTTTCACACTGTAAGTCTCACCAAAAGCGCAGGTTGTGTTTGGGTCATGTGACTTTCATCACGTTTTCTCAGGATGTTTCATCCAATTAAGATTTTCAGAAAATGCGCTTACCGCCAGAAACCATCACCGGAGTATCTACCCAATATCGAATATTCCCCAGAAAATGTTGAGCAGAAACTTGATGAGATGTGCCGTGCGGTACCAGTCAACTCTCGCTGAGAAGGCTCAGGCCACTGCTACTGGCCTCACACTCAAAGAATTGGCAGATAACGAAAACGCTTTGCAAGCCCCCAACAGAGAAAACACATGGTCTCAAAGTCAGGCCGCCAGAAGAGATGTTATCTCCAAACACCCTCACAGATTTGTCCAGAAGGATTTGAGCGCACAGCCTCAGCCATATGCTGCTATCGAATTGATCGCTCAGGAGCCAGTGAGATACTTGTCTGAGGGAAACATCGCTGTGTGTGACGGAAATAAAGGATCGACTTTGCAAGGCCACCCCAAGGTTTTCATCAACTTGGACCAGCCACAAGCCGCTACTTGCGGATACTGTGGCTTGAGATATGCCAAGGAGGAGTTCAGAGAGATCATTGATGGTAAGGCTTAAATGGAATACAGACAACAAGGAACCATTCGTACTCATTGGATGCATGATAGCCACGACTACGTTCCTATTAAAGGTATAAAGTTGCTGTTCCAATGGTCCTAGTCGTTGTCTAGCCGTGTCCTAGTACTTACAATGCTTCATTCGTCCAGTTGATGGACTCATCGTTTTCTATGCATATTTTGATATTTCAATGCAGTTGGTGCTAATGAGCGGTAGTAATTGTCAGTAGGTTTTTCTTTTGTTTTGTTGTTTCTCTGATTCTCTCTCCCTCTATCTTTTGTAGCCACTGAGTTTGTCCCAATTGGGCCCATATTCGGACAAACCACAATGAGGCAACCAAAGTTATTGGCTCTCCAAACTTCCTTGAGCTGCCAGATGATCATCTCTGACTTCTTTCCGGTCCTCCGTTCCGGACCCGGCTTATCATGTTTCCTCGGGTGTGCGTTATCATTGGCACGCGCATTTCGGAGTCAAGGTGTATGACTTTTCCATACCCCGGATTTCTTTGCTGTCACTGGTTTTAATCATAAACAGCCATGTCCGTCTTTCGCAACGTCACCAAGGGTATATTCTACGGGATCTGGTACTCACAGCATCATATAATCCATTCATTCCTCATCATCCCTACTGGAATTCTCGTTCTTTTCACAATCTTGTATGGATTCAACGTCCTCCTTACCGATGTCCTTAAGCTCAAGTTCCCAGCTTCCGTGCTTGGGATGTTAATCAACTTGATCTTCCTATGCATTTTGAGCGGCTTATCTTCGATTGGGGATCCAAATCCTCTGAAAGAGCGGAACTGGAGGAATAGCATTGCGGGCGGTTCCCAGTGGATTTTGGAGCATTACCTTTTGGTGATCAAGCCATCAATGAATTTCACTCTCAAGTGGATAAATGTATTCTTCATTCCCAGCTTTATCATGTTGCCCTTGAGCGAGCATATAACCTTTATCGAGGTCTTGAAGATTGCTGCGGTGTTTGTCGTGGGCGGCCTTCTGTTGATGGTGTTCGATGTCTACATGATTTTGTTCTTGAAGCTGATCTTGAACTATATGGGGGTATATTCCTTTAACATAGAGAAACAAAATGATAAGGCTGATGAGGCTGAAACCAATGATGAGGAAATTCTTTTGTTTGATTTGAACAGACCTTACATTTCTGCAAGGGACGATATCACCACAATCGACATGACAACATTGAGAACTGTTAGAACAGAGCCAGCTCATAAGACTAGAACCTTGTCTACGACCGAAAATCCTTTTGAGGATCAGAGACCAGCTCCAGAAATAAGAAGGGTGTCAACCTCCCCATATGGAACCAATGGGCACGCCGGTAACACTGGCTTAAGTGAGGCCTCGTCTCCTCAAAACCAGCTGTCAAGCGCCTCTTCGACCGAGTCTGTCAGTGAGGCGGCATCATTAGAGCACTTGTCCCCCCTCTCTCAAAAAACTGCAATCTTCGTTTCAAACTATATCGATTGGTTTCTTTATTTGACGCTCTTCATTGTGTCACTCCCATTTTACTATGTCAAATCCATTCATGTGATGTTGCCATATCATTTGGGGCTTACTGTTATCGCATACTATATTGCATTGCTTATTCCGTTGAAATGGCCCCAAACCAAGAAATTTGCCCATCCAATCTTGGTCCTGACGGCAGAGATTCTTTTTGTCTGTTTTATTGGGTCTCTAATTTATCACAAAGGCTCTCCCAAGGGGTTCTTGGAAGACTTAAAGTATTACAAAACCGGAAAGAATTACCTCAACTTGTTCAATAACAAGGCTCTCTGGAATAATGGACAGCCAGTTCCTGACTCTGTGATTGCAAAGCATTTTACGGCAGAATTTCTCTGGCCGGGGTGTGGAGACTTTCTCTCCTCTCTTATGGACATTTCAATTGTCTCCTTGTCCTTGCCAATGTTCACCCATAGGAGAGACTTTGTGAAGAATTTCTGGGTTTTGGTGCCTCCTCTTCTCATTTCCATGGCGCTCACTTTCTTCTGCTATCCAATCATTTGCTACAAAATAGGAATTAGCTCTGAAAGATCTATTGGTTTTATTGGCCGGCTGGTAACTTTGGCACTCGGCACACCTTTGATCAATTCTCTTGGTGGCTCCGTTTCCTTGATGGCTGTTTGCACAATTCTCAGTGGAATCTGCGGTGTTCTCATTGGAGATCTATTCTTTAACTTATTGAGAGTCCCTTCAAATGACTTCGTCACTCGAGGAGTTACTTTAGGGATCAATTGTGGTGCTATAGCCACTGCTCACCTACTTAATGTCGACCCGAGAGCTGCCTCCATGAGTTCGTTGAGTTTCAGCGTCTTTGGCACAATCATGATCATCTTGGCCAGTATTGGGGCCGTTCGTGATCTCATACAAAGCTGGGTCGGACTTTGAATAAGGCCATAGACTCAAACTCTGAACGCATATAATACTATTTATTGTCAATACAAATACTACTGAAATGCGCGTTGGAATTTTGAACTTCGGCACGCGTAATACCAACTCCAACCTCGGTGTCATCATGGAATACGATGAATCCACAAAGCTCCTTATCCTTCCAAAGGGATATACGTCATTCGATATTCTTGAGCTACCTTACGGAGATCTGAGCAAGAAAATCTTGGCCACAGAGGATCAGTTGTTCGAATTAAAAGAGGTTCATGGATCAAGTCAGCACGACACTCACCCTGAGCCAGAATTGCCCTCAGGTGGGGCTGTGAAGTCAGTTATTATCGAACTGGCTGACTCTTCAGAGGGTGCGGTGTTGAAAAGTCCGCGTCTCGTAACATGTACCCCGTTCAACATTGTCTTCTATGTGTTGAACATGATGCATAATCTGAAAGAAGTCTACATGTCCAGATTTCACACCTTGGATGACATACTTGAAAACTTCAAGCTTCACATATCTAACAGCACTCTACGCTCAAAGCTCGAAGCTTCCATGGAAATTGTTTGCACATCTATCGAGGAAAACAATGAACTATTTTTCAAGTTGTCAATGGAGAAGAGCTTTAAGTTCTTATCCAGAAAGATTGAACTGCTCAAAAGTTTGATTCTCAGCTCGTCTGAATTTGCGGTGGCGGGAGTGATCAAGGGATCTTTACGTCAGTCCAATTCCGTTGATGAGCCACCAGCCGAGTTCGAAGAATTGCAGACTATCAAATATAGCATTGATATAATATTCGGCTCCTACTTGTCCGAGGATTTAAAGTCTGAATATTTAGAATCTGCTAAGATTGATTTCAGCCCTTTGATCGAGTATCTCGAAAAGCAGCAAGCAAACATTCGGGCATTGGCTGCTATTGACGACAACATGGAACAAGTGGTACAGACGACCGAGAAATCGAAAAAGGTTAGGCAAAAAGCTAGTAACGTGAAGACTACCAAAAAAGTGGTTAAAAAAGTCGCTGTTGGTAAGGGTGCGTTGGACAGTTTCTTCAAGAAATCCTAGATTATCTATTTAGAAAGTTATCTTGAAGCACCCACCTCAAGTAACTCCATATGCATACTATCATATCTTTCCTTTTCATCCTCTTTCAATAGACGCTTAATCAGCTCTGTTAAACGTTCTGTGATTGCGAAACTGCTTCTTGCCAAATCTAATAGAACTGAGCTATCGATTGGTAAGCCACCATTCTTAGACAATTGAATGAGCTCACGGTTCTTATTCATGGTTATCACCAAGCTTCCATCTCTGATGTTTTCCTCCTTCAGTGTTGCATCCATGATAGCAATTTCTTGATTCAAGGCACCCTTGATGTTCTCTTCCTTATTTCCAGGATTAAAGAATGAGTAAGTGACACAGATCGGGACATGAAGAACACTTAGAGGTACAGGCTGGCGCTGGTTGAAGTCGTGAATAGTAATTTCCGTTCCTCTAATGGTAATATCTGGCTTCTTGAAATGCTGAAGAGCTGTCATGACACCAATGCATGAAGCATCAATTAACCCTCCGTCAAAGTTCAAGAAGTTGATATCAACACGAATGTGCCAAACCTTTTCACCGGCAACGATACACAAACTTTCAAGATCCAACGCATTTGATCTTCTAACTGCCTTTTCAATCAATCTGGATATAAGGACCTCTTCATCCGAACTTTTTCCGCTTTCGAAGAAGGGCGAGGCCATGGGGCTGACTTCCGAATTGATCGTGAAGATCCCTTCGAATGGTCTATCTGAAAATGGCTTGCTGATCTCGCAACTAACCCTCACCGCCAAATGGGTTTTACCTAGTTTCACTTCAACATAGCCATATTCAGTCTTGGAGAGGGTGATGATGGGATCTCTCATCTCGTCAAGTTTCCGGCCATCGAATCTGATGCCCTGCTTTAGGGACTCGATGAGAAATGCTCTCTCATTAGTGGAGATTTCACGTTCTTTGACCATCTTGAAGCGACATCTAAACTCATCTCTCGAGATATTGAAGGTGAGTAGACTCGCACGTGACCATTTTTATTACACTGCAAATGTTTAGACAAGGAAGCAACTACAATCCTTGAAAAGAGTGGGCCTACAAGAACTGTTGTGATATTTAAGCCTTCACTGGCGCCTATTTTGTTAATCGTAGCAATTTTTTTTTTTAAAATCATTCGCCAGGTGAACGTTATTGAGCGCCAGCCATCTTCGTTTTTCATCGATGATAAAAACCAAGATCACCGAAGAGGGTCAAATCAGATCTTGAATGCTACTTGATTTCCGAAGGTAAATTTACAAAGCAATGCTGTTGTCATTACTTCAGCTGCCGGTCTCCTCTGATTGCAAGGTTGTCCATGGTGTGTGCACGACTATCACATAGAACCTGTCAGCGCCATTTTGCCCTCTCATTTCTCCACACACTGCTCAACCTCGCAAAATGATTGCTAGATCTATCAGACCCACGATAAACAGCATCAACTATGTGCGTTTCTACGGGTCCTTGAACAGCATGCGTCCGGGCTCCCCTGCTTTGAACTTTTTTCAGAGAGAGCGTCTTCCAGCAAACACAATCATCAAGTTTGTTCCTCAACAGACGGCTTACGTCGTGGAACGTATGGGAAAATTCCACAAGATCTTGCAGCCTGGTATGGCCATTTTGTTGCCAATCATCGACAAGATCACTTACGTTCAGTCGTTGAAGGAAACCGCCATTGAGATTCCCTCTCAGAACGCCATCACCGCTGACAACGTTTCCTTGGAGTTGGATGGAATCCTTTACGTTAAGGTTCATGACGCATATAAGGCTTCCTATGGTGTTGAGGATTTCAAGTTTGCTATCAGCCAATTGGCTCAGACCACCATGAGGTCCGAAATCGGATCCATGAATTTGGACTCGGTTTTGAAAGAGCGTCAACTTTTGAACTCGAACATCAACAAGACCATCAACGAAGCGGCAAGAGAGCACTGGGGTGTTGAATGTTTGCGTTATGAAATTAGAGATATCCATCCACCACAGAACGTTTTGGATGCTATGCACAGGCAGGTTAGTGCCGAGAGATCCAAGAGGGCCGAAATCTTGGAGTCAGAGGGTACAAGACAATCCAGAATCAACATTGCTGAGGGTGAAAAACAATCCTTGATCTTGAGAGCTGAGGCGACCGCTTTAAGTATTGAGAAGATTGCAAACTCGATCAGAAAGACGCCCGGAGGATCTGAAGCAATCAACCTTCAAATTGCTCAGGAGTATATTAAGGAATTCGGTAAGATTGCGAAGGAGACGAACACTGTTGTTCTTCCTAGCAATTTGAGCGACATGAACGGCTTGATGGCTGCTGGCTTGTCCATTTTCAAGAACATGCCAAAGGCAATTCCAAAGATTACTGAAACTGAGGAGGCGAAGAAAAGCGAAGAAAACTAAAAATACCATGTAAATATTACAAATTGATCAACGTTAGATATGCATTGGTAATCGTGTAGCGCAAGTGAATGTCAATGATCGACAATAAAATCAAATAAATTCTTCCTGAACATGGTCTATTATTTTGGAATGGCGTAATGAATGACGGTGTTAGTTGGCTCAATTATTTGTCTTGGGAACTCAGACAGATTCTTCTTTCTCAAAATCAATGTTGATTGGAATGTTGGAGTCCTTCCTAGATCTCTTCTTGACCACGCTCTTCAACTTCAATTTGGTAAACAAGCGGTCGAAAAACTTGGAGAAGTTGGTGCGAATGCACCATTGGTAGAACCACCATTCCAACAAGAATACCAATCCGGCGATTAAAAATCCTCCGAAGACGGCCAATCCAATGTGGTTAGCAAGGGACTTGATCAATTTTGCGTCATCTAAGTGCCAAGAGGAACCCGGGGCAATAGAGAAGAATGACTGAGGATGAGCCTTGTAATCCTCCTGCAAAAGAACTCTGACCTTTCCGGCCTCCGGAACTCCCTTACGCTTGTACTGAATCAACATGACGGAAAGAAACAATGGACCGGTCGAAAACATGATCGTGATGTACGGAACCAACCAATTCCGTTGGTACTTTTTCAAGCTCTCGATGACTTTAAGGTAAAAAAGATGTCCAGGAACAGCTCCCAAAACATCATTAGAGATTCCCGTTGGTTCTGTCTCACGAACAAAGGCGGGGACGGTCAAAAGGGGGTCCAACGTTCTCATGCAGCCGTCATCCAAGTCGATGTAGATACCGCCATAGTGGGCGAGGGCAAAATAGCGAATAGCATCAGCTCTCTGAATTGGATAGGGGTAGGCATCCCACGTCTTCAAGAACCATGGGTACTCTTCAGCGATGAAGTCTCTGGCCATGTCATCAGTCCAGAGAATGTACTGGTAGTCCGGATGTAAATCAACACAAGCTTGTTGTCCTGGCTGCCAGTGCTCTGGAATCTCCTCGGTTTTGTATGTTTGATGGATGATTTTCGGAATAAGCGGACGCTTATCTAGTTTACCGTCAACTGGATTCAATTCAATATCGAGCAAAGCGTCAGCAAAGGAATCATCAAATATGAGGCTGATGAGGTCAAAACTCAAGTAGAACAAAAACAAAATGACGGCAGCATGACCATATAAAATGTATTTCAATTCTTTTCTCATATTTCCAACCAATGGGTTACCAAGTCGTCAGACTGAGTATGTTATTCAGGACTGTTGATTCTTTTCGACTTCAGAAAGAAGAACTGTAGCTTTTAATTAAAGTGAGTTGACGAACTTTCACTTAGTCTCAGGAAAAGAGGATGTTGGGAGTAAGAGTGTGGTAATCTGGCAGAATATAATAAAAAGCAAAGAGTGGGCTTATGAGGGAGTGAATGGATTCACGACAGGAGAAAAAGGGAACGAAAAAAAAGCAATGCGCGCTGATACTCCATACTGAAGAGAATGGTCGAATTGCCAATGTGTGACCCGCCAGTCTTGCTCTAGCGCCAAGTCTCAGTTGATTAGCGAGTCTTAAAAATTACATTGCTTCGTAGGTGATGAAATACCCTTGCTTGATTATGCGGTGGTGCCAAAATCCATGTCTGGCCATACAGGCAGGCTGAGCACATCACTCGGGCTGTTGACATGTTGATGCAGTCCGGAGGGAATAGGGGTAAACCCCACGGGCTATTGGGGCACGAGCAAAATAGATCGTCACGATCTTAAGGGGCAAGTGACGGTTGCGAAAAAATATTGTTGCGATCGATCTGGCGAAATCATTTGAATTGCCTGTTAATTCAAAACCTCCTATCAGCTTGATACCAGCAGTATAACTCAATCATGATACTCAAAACCGAGCAAGGAAGCCAAGTTGAACGAACAGGAGAGATATGAATAAAGCCTACATCACGTGTGTACGGCCTAGTTAATGTCGAATTCCTAATGAAATTTGTCTAATCATAGTTATAATCTAGCTCTCATCTGGATAATCTCCCTGTCAGGAATCTTATCAACGATGTCGATCATGTAATTGATGGAAACATCATCCATTTCACTCTTAAGAATGAGTTTGTCAAAAAACTTGAGAATGAACTTCAAGTCCTTTGTATTCCGAATTATGACGTAAGCCTTTGTCTTAGACTTGTTCTTGAAAATCTTGATGAGCTTCAAATTGTTCAAATAAAACAAAAAGGAAAGCAAATATTGCTTGTTGTACGTCTCGATGTGGTAGTCGATCGTCTCGCTGTTAAAATTCTTCATATTATCCTTCTGAATGATCCTCAACAACGACTTAGTTGTGGGGTAATCCTTCAGCATCAAGGAATCATTAATAAGTTGTTGCTCGGTGATCTCATTCCTAGAATTCTCATAGAATCTCCCGATGGAAAAATTCAAGTTTTCGATGAGAATTAGGAAAGACTTGATAAATGGTTGAATAATCGTTGAAAGTACTTTGTGATAATGCTCATCGATCACCTCATATTGATCAGAAAGGACGCCTATGCTTTGGAAATGCTTCAAAATGTTGGACAAATTGTTGTCTGGGTTGTAATTGTAGTCGAACAAGAATTCATTCTTCAAAAAGCCCGTGAAGATATAATACAACTTGTTGATTTGATTCAAGTTCAGCGTTTTCAACAAGATGTATGATGCCAAGCACTTGTGGATGATCAAATGGATGGTAAGGTTCTTGTAATAAAGAAGCTCAAAAGAATTCTCAATCTTGATGCGATTTGTCTTTGGATTAACCCTAGTGTACTTGAAAAAGTGAATGATTTGATCTTTTATCAAGTTAACCTTCTCTGTGTCCGACAAATGTTTGATGTCGTTCAAGATTTGCAAATTTGATTGACTCAATTGCTCTTCCAAGTACACGTCGATCAAAAAGTCCATCATGGGAAGTAAGTTCGTGATTGGAAACTCACGTTCGCCATTTAGGTAGTAATAAGTTTGGATTGTAATTCCAACAACTGCGCTTTGAGGGAGATAGGATGCCCGATTGATAGCATGTAAAACTTTGAAGCCTAGCTTCTTCAAATTCACCTCTTCTTCAGTGACTGGAACGTTTCCATAACTCTCGACTCGATTGGACTCATCCTCGACATAGGACGAAAGAGTAAACCTATCAGCGAGAGTCACGAAGATCTTCCCGTGTAATGTGCGGTCATAGTTATTGACAAGACCGTCTTTCAGGTACTTGAGATTTGCATCTTGACGGTCGACACCGTACATGAGATTCCCTAAACCATTTGAGAGAATGTTGACAAAGCTTTCCTGTTTCTTATCCTTCCCAATCAATTCATCAAGGTAACCTTCAGCTTCATAAATTCTCTCATAGGTGATTGACACTGGTTGCAATAACATATCAAAGTTCTTATTGCCTTCTTGGTTGCGTTGCTTTAAGTAGATTGAGACAAGAGTCTTCAAGATACCATACTTTGGAAGCAAAAGTTTTCCATCTCTTGAACGGGTTCCTTCAATGAACACTTCAAAATGCAATTTGTTGAGAAACACAAATTCCATATAATTAGTGAGATTTCTCTCCGTGTAGAGCTCGTTATTGAAAGATCTCTTGATGAAAATACCACCAAGTCCTTTCAAGATACCTCCAAAAACTGCAACATTTAGGTTTTCCCCTGCAATAACCGTCGGGATTGACAACAGGAACCTAATGAAAATCAAATGCATGATCACATAGTCAAGATGAGACTGATGATTTGGTAACAAAACAATTGAAGTGGGGTTCTCAAGGTACTCTTCGAAGAGATCACTGAGTTGTTGCTTGTTCACCCAAACACCCTGAGGAAACATCTTCGAAAGTGTCTTCATCACAGTGACGTAGCAAACTCTGAGATAATTCAATGACATGAATTCAGGGAGATTCTTCTTATTCTCTTTGGTGTAGAACTCCACCATGAACTCCTTGACCTCCTTAAATCTCTTAGGAAAATCTTTCGCTTTGATAAGGTTCATTCTCAACTCCGAGTCCACGAGATCATAGACAATTTCATCCAATCGTTCATCGGATTTCTCCAATCTCTCTTTCATGTAAGCCGCTGAAGCATTATTGAAAGATTTACTCAACTTGTTGACAGAATACCTATGCTCATTATTAGAGTATATTTCATTGAATTTGACTCCTGACACAAACTCTATGAAATTTCCTAAGAGTTTCAAGCTTGTTGACACCTTTTCATTTGGCTTCAAGTCGATGTATGTTTCTTTGTCTGTTGGTAAAGGAAACGATAAAGAAACGTTTGGATTGGTATTTGCATCCTCAAGGATATTCACATCGAAGTCTGCATTAGCAATTGCCTCGCTCATATTGAATAGGGCTGTTCGCTCGCACCTAATTAACTACGGCGATTATATATGTTTACTCATATGCACCCAACAATTCGCACCCCACAAGATAGTCAACTGCATCTCAGGAGCTTTTTCCTAATTGAGGCATCTTTGAGAAAGTGCTCAAACTGTACATGTTTCTATCGGAGATTCACACTTTGGCACGTGAATGGGCCTTCAGAATCTGATGGGTACCTGATTAAATTAATAGTTTATCTTGTATAGGATATCATGTTCATCAAATTCACATGAGGAGCAACCGATGTTGGGTATGATAAGTCCGAATCGTGCTCTCGATAATTGGTTTGGGCCGAATATCCCAGTGGATGTGAAAAGTAAGAATCAGTGAACCATTCCTGATTTATTTCTGGTTGACATCATCAAGTAGGCACGTCAACTTGATGCGCCCCCAGTCTTACACCAATCCCGGCCCCTGCTTACTTGTAAATCGCATAACCTAGTCTCCAACCACAAGTTTACACATCCGGCTATCATGATGCCACATGAGTCGCTTATACCAACGGTTCCCATTGAGAATTCTCGCCTGCTTTTTGGAACCTCTTCGCTTACTGACATAAACGTGTTCACATACAGTAAGCCTCCGAGAAGACCTTCGTAAAAGACGAGCACTAAAAGTAGCCAAACGCTTGTAAAAGGGATATCAAACAAAGACTGAATCAAGGTTATAGCAACATTAATCACTTGTAAGAGACTCAAAAGATAGAGCTGGCGAACTCGGAACCCGAAAGTCATTGAAGATCTGGAGACGAACACGCCCAATTGGTAAAGAAATCCATAAACAACGTAAGTATCACGGTGACTTTTGATAAGCCAACGAGGTACTTCATCCAACGGAAAGAGAAGTGTCGGGGATATACCTTGGTTTATCATATACTCAGCAACGTAAACTGTGCAAAGTGGAACCATGTAAGGCCAGAATAGTGGTCGAATCAAATTGATGGTCCGTTTGATATGGCTCTTCCACTCAAATGGATAGAATTCTGTGCTAAGATCAACTTCACTCGCGTCAATTTCGAGTACAGTGTTGGGTCCAGTTGGCAGTGTTGATTCCAGCTCATCTATCGTTTGATATGTTTGATCAGACGACAGCTGGGGTAGCAACAAAAAAAAAGCACCTGCAAATCCCCAAGGTGCTACGGCAAAAGACAACAATGCTGTTGAAGTTTGCATCCCAATGATGTTTGTGAGGAGCATAAAGAGGAAGCTCCCGAGAAGTCCTGCTCCTCCGGTACCTGACGAAAATCCTCCGATTGCCTCCTTTTCGTTATAGTAATGTGTAAGTTGAAGGAAAGATACTTCACCCATTCCAGATGAAAGGGATGCTAATGTAATTCCAGAAACTTTCCGCGTTATGTGATTCTGATCGGTCAAGCTAATAATAAGCATCCCTGCTGACGAGAGCCCAATAAGAATCCAAATTCGTAGTTTGTATGGTACAACATGCATAAAGAACGGAGCGAGTACCTTCACTGACAACGATGGTACAATGTCAGCGAGCAAAACAACACCTTTTGGCGTCGATGCTCCAACGAGATCGATAGCAGCAGACAAGATGACAACATATAAGATGTTGTTCAAGAGACCGAAAACGAAGAACGCTAGGAAAACTCTCCTAGACTCTCGCATCAAAATAATCATAGAATACATCAACTATTACTTAAATTGATAAGGCTGTGGGGGCGCTGCATATGAACCGAAGCATAATAGATCATCGTTTGGCATATAGTTAGGGCACTTCATAGAAGGCCTCACGTGAATTTCGGAGTTTCGATTTTCCGAGCTATGCAATTTCGATGTTGGAGGCGTGTGGGGGTTCTTTTCAAGTCGGGAAGGGCACTAGTTGTTTCTTATGGCTTGAAATTGTACCGCTTTGCTCTTTCTTGCTTTAAGACTACCCATGTGGGCGTTGGCATTAAGCAGTGCCGTATCCGATGTTTTGATTACAGCACGCATAAAATTTTTCAGTGACTCACAGAGTGATATATATTTGGCTTGTTAGCTTCAGAGTTTCTCTTCAACTTAAACTAATTAATTACAATGAGCAAAACCCCCATTCCAGAAGAGTACGATGACACTAGAATTTTGGGTTACAACCCATTGATTCCACCTGCATTGCTTCAAAATGAGATCCCTGCAACGAAAAAGGCTTTAGATACTGTCATTCAGGCAAGAATCGACTCGTCTGAGATTCTCGCCGGCACCGATGACCGTTGTCTCGTCATTGTGGGTCCATGTTCGATTCACGACACTGATGCTGCGTTGGACTATGCTAACCGCCTTAAAAAGTTGTCAGAAGAGTTGAGCAATGACTTGGTGATCATCATGAGAGCTTACTTGGAGAAGCCAAGAACTACTGTCGGGTGGAAAGGTCTCATCAACGACCCAAATGTGGACAACTCTTTCGACATCAACAAGGGTTTGAGAGTCTCCAGAAAGTTGTATGCTGACTTAACCGGACAAGTGGGAATTCCTATTGGTTCCGAGATGTTGGACACGATCTCACCTCAGTACTTTTCTGACCTTTTGAGTTTCGGTGCTATCGGAGCTAGAACTACTGAGTCGCAATTGCACAGAGAGTTGGCTTCTGGCTTGTCTTTTCCAATTGGCTTCAAGAATGGTACCGATGGTAATATCGGGGTTGCCTTGGATGCTGCACAGGCATCTTCCAAGGGCCATCATTTCATGGGTGTCACCAAGAATGGATTGGCCGCCATTACTACCACAAAGGGTAATGAGAACTGTTTCGTCATTTTGAGAGGTGGAAAGAACTTCACCAACTACGATGCCGAATCTGTTGCCAAAGCCAAAGAAAGTATTGCCAAGAGCTCGAATCCAAACATCAAATTGATGATTGATTGCTCGCATGACAACTCAAAGAAAGACTACAAGAATCAACCAACAGTCTTGAATTCTGTCATCGAGCAAGTCACCTCCGGAGAGTCGACCATCATCGGTGTCATGATCGAGTCTAACATCAATGAGGGCAAGCAAAGTATGCCACCAGGAAATGAAGGCAAGGCAGGGCTCAAGTACGGAGTCTCCATCACTGACAGTTGTGTTTCTTGGGACACCACAGTTGATATGTTGCAGGGCTTGGCAAAGGCTGTCAGAGAAAGAAGATCAAAACGCCTGGCATAAGTCAGCTTTCAGATTCAGTGAGCAACTGCATCCGTGCACTTTTTATAAGTATTCAAAAATCTAATGTATATCAAAAACACATATCTAAATCTCTAATGAAAATAAATGAAGTCATCAAGCATTAATGATTGATATATCATCAAGCGAACTTTAATCTTGCCACGGGAAGTTTGGGATATTTCTGATATCCTCTGCCGATTTGGATGGATCAAACTGCTCCATGGCACGGATAAACGACTCAAGCTTAGGATTGCTAATTGAATATCCATGTTTTCTAAGGAAAGGGTCGCGAGAGGCTTTCTTCTTCAAAAGCGGACCACTGATTCCGTACCAATCAATTTCAAAGTGGTTACGTGCATGCCGTTTTTCACTTTCCTCTAGTTCAGCGAAATACCTTGCTTGTGACTCTTCACTCAAGCCCGATGGGTTTGGCAGGTTCCCAATATAGCAAATATTTTGCGATGGAAATAGGAGAGCTTGCTTCAAATGTTGCTCAACGAATCTTTCACGTTTGAATTCAAAACCGACAACAGTGATAAATTTAGGATAACTGCTGTAAATTTCGAAGAATCTGCAAATCAGGAATAGCACGTTTTCGAAGGAGTCTCTGGCAAATTCTTCCAAAAATATCCTATTCGAATAAGTTTTGAAGTCCTCTGGCAGGATCAGGCGCCCTAGTTGATAGTACGAGTAAGCTTCCAGGACTGGGCCACTATCTCTTTTGGTCTGACCGCCAGAAATTACCAACGCAGCTTGGGCATCTGCTTTCAAAACATCGAGGCCACGAATTATATGTTCTCTGAAACACAAGTGGTCATTTCCCTCCTCCTGAAAAGGGGCTAACAACCATTCATCTCTCAGTCTCCCCTGAGAATTCCCCGGGGTCCAGATTGAGTGGCATGGGACCAATATGAGTTTCTCAACAGATTGAGAAAAAGTCATTGAAGGATTTACCTAGCGTTATCTTGCATTTTGCAAGTGCTCAAAGCACCCAACAAGAGCCTTCCAGTGACAATATGCAGCGACGACAACCATCACGTGAAAGATTTGATGCGAATGTCCTATTAAGTCGAATGGCCCACTGTGACCTTGCCCAAGTAATTGGTCGTTTACATCTGTGTGCGTAAATCTCTCTGGCACTCTCATGGCGTATAAACAGGCGCCAAGTATGTAAAAGATACCCTCAGCAATCAACCATACTGCATTTGACCGATCGAACGCTTCTCCAAACCCAAAAATGCTCACAGCAGTGACAATGGGTAGTGCACCTGAAAGACCAAATAATATGAACATTAAGGACCGAAATGGTCTATAATGGGGAGTCGAAAATTTTTGATCGAATGTGACTTTCGTGCAAACACCCCCCAAGAGCAAGAATAATGCCACATAGAAGTTTCTCCAATTTGGGACGTCGTTGAAAGCAAATAAGATTATGGAGATGAGGGAACAGGTAATCATTATAATGATACCGAAATAATCGCATTGGTTACCAAACTTGCAAACAACATGAGAATGACTTTTGAACAAATGAAAAGAGGCCGACAGTGTAAGACAAAACGTAGCAGCGAATCCAAACTGCACGAAGTTGAACATCTCCCAGTTACTCAAGATGTAACCGAGCTTTTGCAAATCTAAAACCAAAAATTTGCTTACAATACCCGAAACTAGGATAGCAGGAAGCAAATGAGAGTATATGTTTCCACTTTCATTATGAACATAAGATAATGACTTCAAGCACTCCTTGTAGCTTGAGGTCTCCTTCACGTACCCTGAGAGGATAAAGTGATTGTCCTTTTGCCACTCAGGAAGTTCATGATAGTGATACAATCTTCTCAGTTCTTCCGCGACCATTTGCTCAGTTGAAGAGACTTTACTCTGTCTTTGCCGTAAACTCATTGAGCTGTTTGGAAGCAAATGTTGGTCAAATATCCTTAAATACCCAACAAGCGATCACGAAATATTACCTGATGCGGTTATCAGATTCTATTCTGCATAGATTATTTAATCGGAGCAAACGAGGGTTCAATTCTCTCAACTAGCTCCGCATACATTCTTAGCCTCTCTTTGATGTCAACTTTATCCAGTTCGCTTCCGTCCAATTTCGTTCCCATCCTTCCATCAAAAATTTCGCCTGTGTAAAATAATTTCCAATTCGAGTTCTCAGCGCTGAAGGAGCCCCGGCATCTCTCGAAGTACCATTTATTGACCGGATTTGTCTTTCGAGAGCGCCAGGTTAGCTCCGACTGGTGCGATCGAGATATGAGTTTGAAAATAATGTCTGCAAGACTTGGTAAACCTTGATTTTTTGCGGAGATTGCAAATTTATCCAAATAAGCCACCTTTTCTCCGTTTGACAATAATTCCCATGTAATTATTGCAGCACCGTCGTAGTCACCCACTATTATGACCGTTGCAAGAGAATCATTGATCCGCTTCAAATAAGTTTCTGTTTCAAGTTCTCTTTGAAACGAGTCGTTCAACAACTCGAAAAGTCGAGAGTCGTCGACAAGTCCTGATGCAACCAAATTATTGAAATTGAAATGACCATTGAAGGAATGCTTGTCATATACCTTCACGTCAAATCCTTTCTTCAATATAGATGTTGAAAGTTGGGGCGTCCTAAAACGCGACGAGGGAAGGGATGAAGAGATGATTGGTCTGTCGGTAAGAACATTGTAGACAATGGGGTTGAGTTCGTCATCATTCAAAGACATTATTTCAGGTGTTGTGATGATTCCAGTCGTCTCATTTGTGGCGGATTTTGATGAGGCCAAGGAAAGGATCTTGTCCATGCATTGTAGATTGCTCAAGTGACGGTCCCTAGTGGTTGGGTCAAGAAACCCAATGAAAAGCTCGGATACAATGTCCAGGTACTCCTGCGATAAGTTTATGAAAACATGGCTGGTCTGGTTTCTTTCGATTGAGGGTATTCCGCCGAGCTTGTCGATTATTATTACTTTTTCCAAAGTCAATAAATCCGGGTAGTCGAGCAAATCTGAACAGACGGCGAGAATGCATTCCTCCGAGCTCACAAATCTTTGAGCTGCGTCAAGAACATCGTACTCGACCGGTTGAACAATCGGAATGATTCCTTGGTATAGAGGAATGAGAAGTTGCTCCAAGCTGGTTAGTTTAATTTCCCCACTTTTCCTCAGGAACAAGGATCTCAATAAAGTCGAGCCTATAATTGGTCCCTCGTTGCTAATTCGAGTGAGGTGTCGCAGCAATTTGTATCCTAATTTCATTGCAAATGCTGCAGTGTTCTTGAAGTCGTTCTCCATCAGGGTATCGGGGTCCAATAAAATCACGGGTGATATTCCGAGCGTGACTAATCTTTTGAATGTTTCTGAAATTCCATTCCAAGTTTTTGGCGATTCGTCTGACAATGATAGTTTGATTAAAGCGATACGTAACGGTATCTTCGTGAGTTTGGTGTCTTCATCCTGATAAATGCTAACAAACGGGTTCCGCAGATGCAAAAACCTGTTCACAAAGAGCTCACGTTGATTGCTAAAATCCGATAATGGGTCTGAGGTGCTCTCATTTCCGAATGTTATCTCGCTTGCGTTGAATTGATTCTGGTATTTTCGAAGGTAATTCTTAGCCTCACGCTTGGTTGTGGTCGACTTCAAAATCGATAGTACAAGATCTCTCTTTGCTTTGGTCGTGAGATCTGTGGCCTTGAAATTGGAGATCAATTGAGTTCCCAAGTTCTTGAGGTTGCTCATTGTTTGATCTCTCCTTACATGATGATTCACGTTCAGGTTCTTTTTCAATAAAAGTCACGTGGTCAATCATTCCGAATCTGATTCGATGTTGTCATCGTCATCCAATTCACCGTCATCTGTTTTCACGCTTCGGTGAAGTTCAGACAACTTTTGCATGACATTGAGAACAAATGGGCGTAATTCGTTAATCTCCATGGAAGAAAGCCCGTTGAGCTGAATGTTGGATTCATTCAATTCACGCAATCCACGTCTGGCTTTCAGCTGACGCATTTCTCTTAGATCCTGAATCAATGATCGAATCTGACTATGGGAGTCTGAAAGATCGTCAGCTGCTCTTGTGAGTAGAATGTTCGAAATTTCGAGCCAGTTCCAGGGTAGGTCGGAAAACAGTTCGGTATATCGTTTCTCTTCCTCGTACTTCTCCCTGAGGTAAGATACTGAAAGCCACGAAGGAGGGACGATGTTGCATTTGTCTTGGGCCCTGAGAATGAGTGCAACCCATAGTGGAACCTCTATCCTCCTCATTGCCTTCAATGACGAGACTTTCAGCTGAACAGTTAGTATGTTGTTATGGGATTTTTATCGTTCCGAATCGAATTAAATCTTGCGAAACATCACATCAATAGAATTGGCCTGTTGCTTCAATGTGATGGACGTGAATCTTGTCTGTAACATACCCCTATCAAGTCCAATCGCTTCATCGAATATCTTGGAAGTATTGTAATGAGCTCATTTTCGGACAAAAACTGAACTTCTGATGGCAAGAGCCTTTGGCGTAATGACTTTGGTAAAACCATATTATGAGCTGATACCTTATTTTTGAGGCGTGCTCTACTATAACTTCAACAGACGTCCGGGTCTTTTGATTCAACTTCTTGACTTGTATTTTTACTTGGTGTATGGGTGTAAAGCACTGTCAACGCGCAGTCGCGTTAAACCATTGCACGAACTCTTCAAAGACCATTTCCTTACAAGGCTGGTCGTCCGATACCACAAAATCGCATCGCAGATGTGAAAGAATGGAACCGAAGCATTGTCTTAAGGGTTTGAGGAGGTCTCTTCCCTCATTTTGAAAAAATCCGAGCTCAGAAGAGTAAGGGTTGTCAGTATCCAGAACTCTATCTTGTCTTGATTGTCTTGATAACAAATGAGGAACCACAATCGTGTCTCTAAATGCCAATAGAAGAGCATTTTCAATCTTAACATTTCTCAAAGATAATCCGCTTCTCACGTAAGATTGTTCATCATCGTCGAAATGCTTTTGTAATTGCCGGAAGGTATTCAAGACAAAATATCTCACTTTCAAGTTGAAATGCTGCCAGAGGGCTTTAATGGCGTACCACTCTTTAAGGTAGTCATGATCGTTATTTTGGTTTCTCCCCGCTTGGTTATTATCACGTAAAGTTTCCTGGTCATCTCTTGCAACTTTCATGGTCCTAAAGGGGGCTGACTTGTATGTGCAATTCGAATGAAAATCCTCGATCATGTCAGTGAAACATTTTTGAAATAAATCAAACAATTGTTGACCCACCTCCTTCCTTCTCAAATCTCTGATATCTTCGTCAAGATGTTCATTCATTGAAGTGACGTCTTCGTTAACTTGAGTATCATGAGGTGACGTAGCGCCAGCGCTGTTCGTCGCAGTTTTGGACTTCTGTAATGACTGTGCTGTATTAAGAATGTGATCTTTGACAAAATCCTGCGCTTGTTCCATGGTCAAGGCCATATCTGGATTGAGTCGACCATTCGCAAGGTGCTTTTGTTTGGAGATCAAATAAAGTGGTCTCATCAATTCGTAAAGTGCTGCGAATGACTTATCAGTTCCAGTTGTCCCTTCATTAGAAATACGAGAAGATTCAACCTTTCGTACCATTTCGTTGGAAGATCCATTCTCTGCTCTTTGGTGTCTGGAGGGTAGAAACTGGTCAGCAGAGGTCATATACATCTTGTGAAAGTCCAGAAACAACACACTTTCCGAAGCTTCGCTAGTCTCTGTGACTGAGTAGTCTGGATTGGTAAAATTGTAGAGTGCTGCCACACCAACTTCGGAAATAGTCGAGTTGGAGCTCTGCGATGACAAATTTATTGCCGTTCTGTTGAACTTTGAGTGTAATTGTCGATTTGATGAGTCATCAATTCCAATTTGCAGATGTTCCAACTTGGTTTGATTGTGTGGACGGTGAAATAGACCTCGGGAGATGGGTGAGGAGACATTCTTCTTCTGACCGAGCTCATCCGTATTCGCTGAGCTTAAAATTTTCTTCGGCACCTTCAAGTTGTGATGCCCTGCCGTCAGAATGGTGAGCTCCGGTCTGGCCACCGCTTTGTTGCCGAATTTCAATTTCGATCTCAGCTTTCGAGACATTTTGAATATGCCCGAGCTCTTCTGCAAGTTGCCTTGATATTCCTCCTCAAATATTGATCCTCCATCTGAAAAACTGACTGGAAGCGTCGAATCTTGATTGACGTTCAGTGACGACCGATTTCGTGTGAACAATTTACTTATGGAATTGGGTTTACTGGTGTTCGCTGTACTTGAACTCAGCGACAGGGAATTCGTTGTTTGCTTCTTCAAGTTATTGAAACCAACACTCGAGACTTGGGTAGGTGCTTTCAGAAGCTGAATTGTTGACAGCAGCGAATCATTGGAATGTAGATAAAACAGAGAGGATTGATGTGAAGAGGACATAACCATGTAAATAACTTGGGACCTCAATGTGCCATTCCCTTGAACAAACTATGGTGTACTGATGTTAGAAGTACAACAAGAAGTAAAAGTTGCACAAAGGGATTGGTTGCAATCGAAATTGAGTAATTTCAGTTGTCCAAGTTTGATAAACTCACCTAGCATTTAAGAATCATCTCTCGACTCTGACTCACCGAGAAAAGGTCGAGTATTCAAAAGGGGTTCTGAAGATAAGCTCGGAGAGCACATTGTTACACATCAAAAACACTTGGTATGAATCGGGAGAAATTAGATAAGAGGTTCATCTAATCCAAACGGACACTTTGATGATGCTGTTTTGTATTTCCCTGTGAAGTCTCCAGTACAAGGAAGTTTGATCAACTGGTTGTGACTTCGCAAAAGTTACACCATTACGTCCAACATATGCAAATTTCAACGAAATTCTAAAATACACAGTAGAAACTGTTTAGTCTTTCGCGAAGCTTCTCATGCTAGAGGGGATAATGTAGAGAATTCATCAATATTTGTATTTTCACTCGTGACGATTGCTTCAAGATCAGAAGTAATTATGGGTTCCGGATTTGGCAATTTGTAAACAAATAAACAAAGGGCACAAAACCACATAAGTACCAAACTGTTGACCAGCCTTGGATAGCATTCCTTCTTAGCAGCATTTTATCATGGTGAACCCTTTTGAAGATGATCCATTCCATATTGCAAGCGAACCGTCGCTTCCCAATGCTGCTTTCACAAGCGATAGAACATCTCCTAAACGATACTATCAATTAGAATCTGGGGGAGATCATCTGGATGAGGAGTCAACATTTATGGGAATGCCAGCTTCGGTTCAAGGCTCTCCACAACAACGTCAGTCTCCAAATATTTTCACTAGAAGCTCAAATCATGCACGGAAGCAATCAGCTAATTTGGCGGGAGCTCCGACGCCCTCATTGGGTTTTCAAGGGCTGAACACTTTGCGAGGAAAGTTCACCGCACAAGAGAGCCCTAAAAGGCAAAGAGAAACCCAATTATCGTTAAGTCCACAGAATACTCCAAGGATTGATGGATCACCTCGAAACTTCTTGACAAGATCCCAAAGTTCTAACACTAGTGAGCGCTTTTTGGAACCTCCACAGCCAATCTTTTCTCCAGAGACCTATGCTGAGGCAAACACAAACAGTCATGAAAAGTCCCAGCTTAAATCAGGGGATCAAATAACTTTAAATCTGGACAACGGTGACTATGGATACCAAGTTTACCAAAAGGAATACGATGACGCCGAGACTTTATCGGACGGCCAAACTGTTTACACCTCATCCTCATATAACCTGACACCTGAAAGCGACTACTTTGGGTCTTCAATTGATCGGGACGTCATGAAAAATATCGAAGGAGGCTACGTTCCAAATAGAGAAAAGACGTTGACGAAGCGAAAGGTGAGAATAGTTGGTGGAGAAACAGGAAACCTTGTCTTGGAGAACAGAATCCCAGAGGAATTGAAAAAAGTGTTGACAAGAACAAATTCTCCGTTTGGTGAATTCACAAGCATGACTTATACGGCTTGCACATCCGAGCCAGATGACTTTATTAAAGAAGGCTTCAGCTTGAGAGCTGCCAAGTACGGGAGAGACACTGAATTGGTGATATGTGTGACCATGTATAATGAGGATGAGCTTTCCTTTACTAGGACTATGCATGGAATCATGAAAAATGTTGCCCACCTATGCTCGCGGACAAAATCATCAGTTTGGGGAAAAGATTCATGGAAGAAAGTTCAGGTCATCATCGTAGCAGATGGAAGAAACAAGATTAACGAAAATGTCTTGCTGATATTGACTGCAACTGGATGTTATCAAGACAATTTGGCACGGCCCTATGTGAACAAGAAGAAAGTCCAAGCTCATATATTTGAGTACACGACTCAAATTTCGATTGATGAAAATTTGAAGTTCAAGGGGGATGAGAAGAGCTTGACTCCCGTTCAAGTTCTCTTTTGCTTGAAAGAAAAAAACCAAAAGAAGATCAACTCCCATCGTTGGCTTTTCAATGCATTCTGTCCAGTGCTTGATCCAAACGTCGTTGTTCTTCTCGACGTTGGCACTAAGCCTGACAATCACGCAATCTATAATCTATGGAAAGCATTCGATAGAGATTCAAATGTTGCTGGAGCTGCGGGTGAGATCACTGCCATGAAAGGAAAAGGCTGGATAAATCTCCTCAATCCCCTTGTTGCTTCTCAAAACTTTGAATACAAATTGTCAAACATTTTAGACAAGCCGTTGGAGTCAGTTTTTGGATACATCTCTGTTTTGCCTGGTGCGTTATCAGCCTACAGATATATTGCACTCACAAACCACGCAGATGGAACTGGTCCGTTAGCGTCATACTTCAAGGGAGAAGATTTGCTAACATCGCATCACAAAAAGAACAGCAAGACCAATTTCTTTGAAGCCAACATGTATTTAGCCGAGGATAGAATATTGTGCTGGGAGCTAGTTGCAAAGCGAGGTGAAAACTGGGTTTTAAAATTCGTCAAACTGGCCACTGGAGAAACAGACGTTCCAGAATCGATACCCGAGTTTCTTTCACAAAGAAGACGTTGGATAAACGGAGCGTTTTTTGCCGCTCTATACTCAATGTGCCATTTCAGGCAGATTTGGGGTACCGACCACTCCTTCGGCCGGAAGTTTTGGCTCTGTGTGGAGTTCTTCTACCAGTTCATCAGCCTTGTGTTCTCGTTCTTCTCTTTGAGCAACTTCTATCTCACATTCTATTTTTTGACCGGTTCTTTGATCAACGACAAAGTGCTAGGCGGTGGGGGGTTCTGGATTTTTACAATCTTCAACTATCTCTGCATCTGTTTACTCACTACTCTTTTTGTTGCTTCCATGGGAAACAGGCCCCAAGCTTCCAAGAATATTTTCAAGTGCTCGATGATTTTGCTTACGGTTTGCGCATTGTACGCTTTGATCGTTGGAATTTACTTTGTTTGCGATACAATCCGCCGATTCGGTGTCGGTGATTCTTCGAACTATGTTTTCGTGAGTATTGTGGTTTCTCTCTTGTCGACTTACGGGCTCTACACTCTCATGTCGATTCTCTATTTGGATCCGTGGCACATGATTACTTGTTCATTGCAATATTTTTTGATGATTCCATCTTACACATGCACGCTCCAGATATTTGCTTTTTGCAACACACATGATGTTTCTTGGGGTACAAAAGGAGATAACAATCCTAGGGAAGACAAATTCAATCAATATATCATCGAAAAGAACGATGAGGGTGAATTTGAGGCTGTTGTCTTCGACTATAATATTGATGAAGTCTATCTCGAGACTCTTTACAAAATTAGAGCACAGAGATCTAACAAGAAAGTCAGAAATGAGACCAATCAGATTGTGACGGTCGACGGTGAGGACTATGCTAAGGATGTGAGAACAAAGGTGGTTCTTTTGTGGCTCCTCTGCAATCTCATCTTTATTATGACTATGTTGCAGGTCTATGATGCGGGTGAGACTAGCCGCAACTATTATCTTGCATTTGTTCTTTGGCTAGTTGCTGCTCTTGCTTTTTTTAGAGCAGTTGGATCCATGGCTTACCTTCTTCAAAATCTTGCAAGAAAGGCGGTCGAGACTTACAGCAAGTGGAGACATAAAAAGGAAGGCTACGCAATCACCCGCGCCAACGCTCTCAATTGATATCAACAATTAAATAGAAAATCGTCTTTTTACGGTCTTTAGTAAAAAAAAAGAAGCATTCACTGACTTGACTCGATCAAGAATGCCTGTTCTCCATGAACATCAACATTTTGAATCGACCAAAGCTGCTAAAGTCGGCGATCTGTACAAAAAACAAATAGTTCACTCATGAATAGACAAGAGGAACATGTACAGAACTTTGAATATATGGAAAGACCTGTTATACAATCAATATTTCTCTTGTTGCAAGGTAACTTCTCCGAAACGTGATGACCGCTTGGTCCATTTCGCTACTGCACACACTATTCACGCTGATATCCAGAGCAAAAAAATCACTTTTGGGAAGTTCAGTTCCAATGGTGGCCTTGAAACGAGAGAAGCGTGCGAGCTCTCCAGAGAGAAATGGAAGTGCTAAACGATTGAAATCAACATCGTCGTCAGTTTTGCATTCTTACTCCAGATTGCAAAACATCAATGAATTCCCAAAAACGAAAACAGACCCGTTAGAAGTTTTTGTCTGGGGTACTGGCTCTATGTGTGAGTTAGGATTAGGACCAAAGGCAAACACGAAGGAAGTCAAAAGACCAAGATTGAATCCATATCTAGCTAAAGATAAATTGGGTGCAAGTGGGATCGTTGATTTCGCAGTGGGTGGAATGCACGTTCTTGCATTGGATTCAAAGAATAGGGTGTGGTCATGGGGAACTAATGACAGCAAAGTTTTAGGTAGAGACACATCCAAGGCTAAAGAAGTTTTGAAATCCATGGACGGTAGTGACTCAGAGGATGAAGATGGAGACTTAAACGAAGCCGAATCAACGCCTGGTTTGGTTGAAAACTTACCTAAAATTGATGGTGAAATTGTGCAGCTAGTGGCAACCGATAATCTCAGTGCTGTTTTATACAGCAATGGCGATGTCTATGCTTGGGGAACATTCAGATGCAATGAAGGAATTCTTGGATTCTCCAGAAAGGAAACAATTCAAGAAGTTCCCAAGAAACTCGAACAGCTAAAAAATATCGTTCAGCTTGCCGGTGGAAAGGATCATATGTTAGCGCTTGACTCGAAAGGCATTGTTTACACCTGGGGTAATGGGCAACAGTTTCAATTGGGACGTAAAGTTTTGGAGAGACACCGCTTGAGCGCTTTAGAGCCACAACAATTTGGACTTTACGATATTAAGTACATCGCGAGCGGAGATTTCCATTGCTTTGCTATTGACAAAAATGGGGTAGTATTCACTTGGGGACTTAATCAATTTGGCCAGTGTGGAATTACGAACGAAAATGGTGACCTTGAAGACGGCTCCTTAATTGTGAAACCAACTGCCGTTACTGAGTTGGAGGGCCTAGAGATTCAGCAGATAGCTGCTGGTGAGCATCACACTTTAGCTCTCACCAAGACCGGGGAAGTCTATGCTTGGGGTCGATATGATATGAAAGAGGTCGGTATTGCTGAAAATGAACTTCCATCCTGGACGTACATTGACGATCACGGAAAACCAAGATCAGTTCCAAAACCTTACAAGCTAACAATTACTAAAAGTGCTGAAATTAAATTCAAGATGGTTGCCGCGGGCTCTCATCATTCATTTGCAGTTACGAGTGACGGTGTGGTATATGCTTGGGGATTCGGTGACACATATGCCCCAGGACTTGGACCGCTTGATGGGGACGTGGAAAAGCCCACAAGGATTGTGAACACCGCAACAAAAGCAATCAACATTCAGCTTATTGGAGCTGGTGGTCAGTTTTCGGTAAGTGCGGGCCAAAGAATTAAAGACGAAGATGAGGCAGAAGATCGCCTCGAGAAATATGAGGAGATAGACGCTTGAGCTTTCCAGGACAGATCCTTCCATTCACATCCGTATTCAGAACCTTCATTATTCACACCTAAAATCCATTACTTTTTTACTAGAACTGAGAATTCAGTCAGAGACAAATGTAGGCAAGCGGAAACCTAAGTTAAGAAACACCCCTGGTGTGATGTCATCTACTATGCAATTTGTGTGTGGGCAAGATTTGTTAAAAAATTCAAAGCAACATAGGCTCTGTCTGACGAGTACATCATTCGACTAGATTGAAACCAGCTTCTACGTACAATTGAATGTTCCAACTACACCACGTCAAAGATTTCCGTCTCCTAACAGTTTTTTTCCGACACCAAGTTGCCTGCGGTAACAACATATTGAATTCCCTGTTAAAATCAAAATGTTTTCTCGATTTGCCAAAATCAGTTCCTAATTGGATATTGAGAAAAATAATTATTGGAAGCCAAAAACAAAGAGATCACACACGTCATCCAGGAGCGTTTCGCTCACTTTTTCGATGAAATCAGTGGCATTGATCTTGAGCTTTTGACAATTGTACGTGAGAAGATAAAGTGGAAATGACATCTATAGTCACTAGCCACAACAAGTGACCTTCAAAGACTTTTCATCCCATACGTTTAAGTCCGATTAGAAGTCACGACAATGAATGCCCTATTTGAAATAGGGGACTATAGAAGAATCTTGTTTCAAATTAAATTGAAAGATTCAAATTGATCTTTCTGAAAATTAATTAACACTCATACCGAAAGAAGCGAGATTGAGAAATAAAAAGAGGATATTGCTTGGAGTACTCAAATTCGCAAATTTAGGTTTCTGAAGTTAATACGGCTGATTAAAAAAGAGAGAATTTGTTGAAATGAATTTGGGAGCAAGCAAATTCTCAAGCTGTCGAATTCAGACCTCCTCAACTATACCAAATATTAGCGTGATATTTCAGAACTAGCTAGACACAATCATAACTTTCCCATACTCCAATCTGCTCCATTGTGACAATCATGGTCATCATACAATCCCAATAGTCAATCAAACTTTAACGCAAAACCATCTTGCCTTCATTTGGTCGAAGACACAGTTAGATCCGGGATATGCCAAATGGCTGCGTTGCCGGGCTTCAAGGCATTCTAGCGTAGATCTCGGGAACATGATTATTATTGTGGAAATTGAATTGTTGGCGGTATCAATCCTCCCATAAATTGCAGTGCTGTTCGTAATCAAGTTTTATAGTTAAGACTTTTTAGTACTCAACAGTTTGGCTTGCCGGGTAAAGTTATATGAACCAATCTCGGAGAGAAACATAATTCAGTTTTAAGATTTGCATTCCGGTGATTTCCCAATAATGTTGCATATTTAATGAATCGGCAATTTCAGAACCAGAATGATATTGCAGGTTGTTAGAATTTTTTCAATTCTCGTACTCTCGCAATGTTAATGACTCTAGAACTTTGATTATTGTTTCATTAAGAATCACAATTTTTTATGACTTTGAAGATATATGACAATGCAATATGTGGGAAAGCTTGCTGATTTTAGTGTGTTTGATGAGCAGAACATTATTTTGGTTTCTTGAGTTATCATATGGATGTGTTGTAGAAAATAAAACAAAGACTAGATTGTGAATATTTGTTTTTCAGGAGATATCAGGAAGCTACTTGAATTATAGTTTAGAGGGTAGTGAGATTAGAGGTCTTGTATTCGGATTCATTCTGTTAATTAAAGTGGTACGGTCTTGGGGAGAGTCCTTTCTGGATTTGTCTCTTATTAGATTAGTATTGTTGCTATTGATAAAGAAATTGATAGGGGGCTTAATAGTTTGTTGTGAGAAATCTGGTGGTATATATGACGGTTGTAGCTAGGGTTGGAAATAAATCTTCCAGTGATAATTTTCCCGTTATTTACTGTGCCTATAGGAGGCCGTATCCTATGGGAAATTATTTTCAGGTTCGTGCGGATAGCTTGTGTATAATATGGAAGTGAACGTGGTAAGAGCAATGAAAATTGATTTTGTTCCTTGTGAGGGTTAAGTCAACAGGAGGCAGAATCGGAGGTTCGTTACATAGCAGAAATATTCGTAATTTGATGTCAATATTTTATTTCACAAGAAGGTCGGTGAGATTTATTTACAAGTGAAGGACCATTGGACTGTTTTATTATCTCACATTAGTGTTGACTCCACTATGGTTATTTTAAGGTCGACAGTTGAAGTACGTCTTTATTAAGATATTAAATCTGTAATCTCACGTAAAGAAAAAGAAAGAGAATAGCTAGTGAGAGTTACTAGAATTAAATTTCCAGGGGGTTTGTGAGTGGGAGGTTGGACACAATCCCAAACATTGAGTATGGTTGGTACAATAATCTGTACTTGGACAGCTTTGAAGAATTGGAACAGCGCATATACAGGATAGAATATACCAGGCGTATGAAATCTGATACTGTTTGGGGCGGATAGGACTGGAGTTGAAGGGCGTCATGCTTTTAGTCGTATGTTCAATCTATCGAGATAGACTGGTTCAGACTGAATTGTGACATCTCCACTTCTACTCCCCTGTCGAAGAGAAGCTATGGGGTAAATTACGACCTTTCAATCTCATTTCGCATTGCTGTGGCCCTTCTTCACTGATCAAATTCGATAAATACTTGTTTGTGGTTTACAGGTTACATAACCTGCGACCAAAGCAATGTCTGCTCCTCGGAACAACCTTCTTTTACCTGATGACAAGGCATTAAAGAGTTATATCTACAATTACAACAGTACTGTTGAGCCGGAACATCACCGCGCGAGTTACACAAAATTAACACACAAAGGGATCTCACTTCACTTCCCCTGACTAACAGTTATACAAAGCTGCAAAGCTAATGTATAATCTTAACGTATAAAAAAGACGAGCGATTTAGATTCATGATTTATGTTTGTCATACAGGCGCGTGGAAATGGATCAGGAATACGAGTCGCGCATATCTGAAAATTAGATTCAAGAGGTTACCACTTTCTTTAGCTCATGGTTTCTTGGCTGGGCATCTTGTGGGCATTCCTTTTACAGATTGCTGGATATGCCGTTTTCTTGAAAGGGTTTTTCCCACCAAAGGTGACCCTTCAGGATTACAATAGCTTTCTGGATGGGTCGTCACCTTTTGCAACTAATGAAGGGCCGCTATTTGATCGCATAATTGTCATGGTTGTTGATGCAATGCGGTCCGACTTCATGTACTCGAGCTCTGACTCCAGCATGCTGTTTTTACACTCGCTCATAAGAAATGGATCGGCTATTCCATTCACTGCATTCTCCAATCCTCCCACTGTGACATTACCACGGTTGAAGGGAATAACAACGGGAAGCACACCAAGTTTCATTGATGCTATCTTGAACGTGGCTGACGATAAAGATAACTCACAAAGTCTTGCGAATACGGATTCATGGATTAGACAATTCAAAAACCTCGAAGGCGGACGGGCAATTCACTTTTACGGTGATGACACTTGGCTCAAACTATTCCCATCGTCTGAATTCTTCGAAGCTTCTGAAGGCACCAATTCTTTCTTTGTCAGCGATTACACTGAAGTTGACTTCAATGTTTCTCGGCATTTGGACAAGGAGCTCTCCGACCCAAAGTGGGACGCTCTAATCTTGCATTACCTTGGAATGGACCACATAGGTCATAAGGGTGGCCCGGGGTCACCATATATGGAGCCAAAGCAAATAGAAATGGACTCGATCGTTGAGAGAATTTTCTTGTCTCAGGTTGAAAATTCAGAGTCGACTCTCATGGTTTTAATGGGTGACCATGGGATGAATGAAGTTGGAAACCACGGGGGCTCATCGAAAGGGGAGACCAGTCCGGGAATGGTATTTATATCTCCCTTGTTTCGCCAAATCACAGAAGGACAACCATGTCCAGTTCCCGAGAGAAAAGATTTTGATTTTTTCCTCCCAATATCGCAAATTGATATTGTGCCAACCATTGCAGCTCTCTTAAACTTTCCAATACCGCAAAATAATCTAGGAGTGATAATTCCAAGCTTTTTAAACTTATGGACTTCCGAAGAGCAAAAGCAAAAGGTTTTACTAGAAAATGCAGAGCAGTTTCTTCAAATACTCCAGGGAAAATTTGCGAAGACAGATCCTGAACTTATGGCTTTCCAGGAGGAGCTAGAATCCCTCAAACAGGACATTGACTTGAACAAGTTACTGGAACTTCTCAAGCGGACTCAAAGAATTCTCACAGAATCGGCTACCAATTATTCATACTCGGAAATGTTTGCTGGGATAATACTAATTGCCTGTGGACTTCTTGTGACCTCCTTACAATTATTCAGGTATTTTAAACATGGTTGTAAAATGAGTCTATCTGAATTCATTTTGTTCCCTTTGTTTTGTGTCGTTTACGCATTGCACTTTCATGGGTCCTCATTAATTGAGGAAGAACACCATATTTGGTGGTTCCTTACAATTTTGAGCTTGGTTTCACTTCTCCTAAGTCAAAAAATGGCAGGTGGGACTCTGATAGTTTCTTGCCTTTTCATTTTACGTATTGTGAAAGCATGGAACAACTCGGGCCAAAAATTCTCCTCCCCGTTCACTATTGCGTCATACTTATCCGCTTCACCAAATATTCTCTGGGCGCTCATCATCATTTCTTACCTCACTGTGACTGGCTTATTTTATTCGGAAGGTGAATGGATAGAAATATTCGGTCTTCCTGGCATCGTGGTACGAAAGCATAGATCTAACGACCTCCCAAGTCTAATTTCGTTTGTGGTGGCATATGTGACGGGATCTTTGTCATTCCTGTTCAAATTAAGTCAGCACTTCACCGATGGGAATGAACTTCCATCATGGCTAGAAAGTTTTCTTAAGTTCGTCCTAGAATCGTTTGGAGCCACTTCCCTCGATGATAAGTTGGTATTACAGTCCATCAATATCCAAATATCTAGATTATTTGCGATCGGCATTGCCAGTCTCTTTTCGGTTCGAATTCTAGGCGGAAGAATTCGCAACAAGAATGATTTTCTCATCACAGACTTGTTAAACCTTGCCACTTTGGCTCTCATGCATCAGTCACGAGCGGAGAACATTCCAGTTTTTTTACTCTTCAATGCTGCCCGATTCGCTATTGGTCGACTGATGAAGTCTGAGGCAAGTTTCAATGCTGATTTCACCCTACTTTCAGTGACGGCACTCCTGCTATGCTTGCAGAATTTTACTTTCTTCTCACTTGGAAATACTAACCTGTTGGCTACCGTTGATTTATCCAATGCTTACAACGGGGTCGCAAACTATGATGTTCTTTTAGTTGCAATATTGACTTTCATCTCGAATTTTGCTTCTTCAATATACTGGTCATTTGCCACTCTTCACCTCCTTTTTGAAAACGGAAGCTCGCGAAGCAGTCTGGTCTTAGTGAAACTTGTGAGGGCAAGAAAGGCTACTTGCAAAGAGTTACTTAGCAGGAGAACATTGATATTGCAATTCTTCTACGGCGTTTCGATGACAAATTTAGTTATGTCTTGCGTCAACTTAAGATATCATCTCTTCATTTGGTCCGTTTTCTGCCCTAAGTTGTTGTACTTCTTGAGCTGGCTGGTTTTGGTTAACTTTGGTATCGATTTTGTTCTTGCTCTACTAGTGCTCTCCGTCAAATAGAGGGCAGGCGAAATAGTCTGATGAACTTCTTGGTATTATTAGTCTATTGTAGAAGTGGGTCCCGGAAGTGAGGCTGGTTATTGATGAATTTTGCGGCTCTGCGATCATTAATGTCTTCCCGCTTCTTCTCTCTGCCCCATGCTCTCTTTTGAGCTGCCACCTCATACTTGGACCTTGACGTTAAGAAATGACGTGATTCAGCAGCAATAACAGTACCTTGACCTTCAGATAATACTCTTTCTGGAGGAAGGTTTTGACGATAGAACCTAGCGAGGGATCTGTGGCCAACAACCGCACCCGATGGTAGGACAAGTTCGGTCCCAGTGTTGACAATTTGACCATCAAGCACATCTTCGAAGTCATCAATGTCTTCATTATCATCGCTGACATCCTCCCAATCTTCATCTGCTCCATCAGCGACTTGGTTAGCATTGTCAGCACTAACCGAGTCATATGTGGAGGAGAAATCGTAAAAGTCGGAAATCTCTAGCTTCTCGTCCTCCGACTCGTAAGGAATACGCATATGTCTCTTCGCTTGCATATGCTCCCTAACTGCTGGTACATCACGACCCTGATAGTTGCAAACTAAGCAAATATTTCCGAGACCTATCTTCTCCCCTAGGTATCGAATGAGACCCTCTTTATCGACTAGGTAATTGATCTCAGGAATGTATAAACCATGCTTCTTAAACATGTGCTCAATGTTTTCCTCGATAGATTCGAAGGTTGCCTTTCTTGTATCAGGGCAAAAGAGACAGGTAGTCACGCCAAATTCAACTCGATTCAAAAGTTTCTCCTCGATAAGCTTTTCCTCAAATTGCTGAGAATCCATGGGCTCGATAATCTCCAGGTCATTCTCAGATTTCGTATCCTGAGTTTCTGTTTTTCGTATTATATCCTGTTCACCATCTGTGACCGTCAATGCACTCATCTTCGATTGGATGGCCTTCCTTGCTTCGAGAAGTTCGTTTCGTTGTTGTTGAATGGCCTCTCTTTGTTTTCTTCTTAATTCTTTCTTTGTAATTTGCTTTTTAGGCAAATCTGCCGACTCGTCTGCTTGAGTTGAGTTCGCTGAAATCTTGGAGTTGAAAGTCAACTCATCGATGGGAGGAAGTTGAGCAACTCTTCTCTTGAGGTTATACCTGTGCCACTCAGATTTCATATGATCCCTCTGACCAGTAACATCCTCGAAGGCCAAGCCACAACTCACACAAGTATGATTCATGATGGCTGCCGTTTCAAGTATGGGATTATTTGCGAAGTCCTGGAAGGAAGAGACACTTGTTGCAAGAGCAGTTCCTGAAGCCATTTTTTTCCCTTTTCGCGCGCGATGACCTACAAGAACAACCCTCAAAAAACTCATCTCCACACTATCCAATGAGTACTTCCAATCTGAGTTACAATGAAGTCATTCCAAAGGTTATTCAGACAATCAGGGCTGCTTCAGCGCTTGCAGCACAGGATATCAACTTCCACACGTCATTAGACCGAAATATTGCATCCGATTTGGAGGAATCAAGTAAGTCTTTATTGTCTATTGCAAACATGATGATGGGCGATATTTCATCCAGTTTCGTTCCAATTTCTTACGGGGAAGATGAAGTGCGGAGAGGAGTGGCATGGAAGAGTATTGCCAACACTCTTGATGTGTGCTTTGAAAAGGTGGATGTTGCCATGGATGCGGTCAAGAATCCGAACAAAAAAGAGGCTGAATTTAACCGCCACTTACAAGATGTCGACGAGCCCACACCTTCTGAGGTTAAGGAGAAGCCACAGGAGAAATTTCGGATCAGAATCGATAATTCAGATTTGAGTCCGTTCAAGCCGAAGTTGACTAGTAAGCCACACGCATTGCGCCAATTGCACGAGTCTATCCAATACGTCAGCGAAAGTCCAGATCAAACTTCCCCTCATTATCAGCATCCTTACGAGTACGAAATCATGAATCAAACTTTTCCAGACTCACAGCTTGTTCCATGTGAGCCGATTCCACCAACCGATTGGGATACCACCTCTGCAACTTGGGTGAGCACATCCGAAGATCTTAGGAAGATGATCGATGAATTGCAAACCCTGACTGAGATCGCTATTGATTTAGAGCATCACGATTTGCGATCATATTACGGCATAACCTGCCTTATGCAAATCTCGAACCGTGAGAAAGATTGGTTGATAGATACTTTGGAACTTCGTGATGACTTACAAATTCTCAATGAGATATTTGCTAATCCTGCAATAGTTAAGATATTTCACGGCGCAAACATGGATATCATTTGGCTACAAAGAGACCTCGGCCTCTACATTGTGTCGTTGTTCGACACTTATCACGCATCAAAGAAGTTGGGATTCCCGAAATTCTCTTTGGCATATCTTTTAGAGACGATCGCCCACTTCAAAACGTCAAAGAAATACCAACTAGCTGACTGGAGAATCAGACCTCTTACAAGAATGATGTCACAATATGCAAGAGCGGACACACACTTCCTCTTGTATATTTATGATGTCCTTAGAAACAAACTTATCGAGAAGGGAGTGTTACAAGATGTGTTGTACGAATCTCGGCGAGTCGCTAGCAGAAGATTCGAGTTCTTCAAGTTTAAAAGTGACTGGAATGATTGGCCACGTTCGAACTCCGGAATCGCTTCTCTGAACTGGCTAATTTCTCAATATAATTTGCCACTTACAAAGAAGACCTTGCTCGATGCCGTTTTGAAGTGGAGAGATGACATAGCAAGAAGGGAAGATGAATCACCGAGATTCATTCTCTCCAATCAGTCATTAATCAATTTGTGTACTCTTTCAAGTCCTGTTGATGATGACAAAATTGATTTAGCTATCGGCAAGGGGCTTACTATTGCGAAAGGTGATATTCAATCGCTTTCAAACATCATGAAGGAAAACATAAGCGAGACCACGGATCTGGACACGAAATGGGAACCCTCTGAGTCCTTCCAAGAAAGTGTACACTTTCTGGATGCCTGCGAATTGAATGATTTGTTTGCATCTCTTAAGCACGAAATTGTGAAGACTAATTTACTGCTAGTTGAGGGAAATTCGTCTTGCTTCTCCGGTATCAACCTGGCTGCACAAAACCTTGCAATGAGCTTCGGACCCTCTCGGGACATAACTGTTGTTACGAAAGAAGTCATGGAACAAAGAATGATATTCTTGAAAAAACAACACAGAGAAATCCTGGCTGAGCAAATAGCGACCATTAGAGAGGAGCCGTCATCAAAACCAGAGAGTATTGATGCCAATAGTGAGGTGCGCACTGAAATCAAGGTTGGAGCGGATCAGTCATTGTCGCCCCAGTTGTTGACTTTGACGAAGAGAAAGATTCCTGCTAGGGCGCATGTCAGAAGCGAGTCACCCTCTGAGCCAGTTTTCGATTATAATGCTCCCGATAATGCGAACATTTTGGGCTCTATTGCAACTGAGCTGAAAGGAAAGAAGCGGTCTTTCGATCCGTTCAGCAAAGCTGGAAATGGTGGGCCAAGAGCAGCAAAGAAGAGCAGAAATGTTGCCGTCGGTAAATCAACATCATTCAAAAATAAGAGAAAATAAATGGAGAATTGTTCTCGAGATCTTCCCGTAATTCATAAATTGTACCACGGCTATAAAATCACTTGAGGTGGTCGTGTGCTGCCCAAGATAATAAACCACCATACGTCATATGGACCAAGTGGGTATCTAATTACGTGAGCACAATTCAATTTCCCCGCTTGGACACTGCAAATGAATTTCTATATCGTTCCTTCTGCGCTGTACCAGACACAGCAAAAATTAAGCAAAAAGAGACCGAAGAAGCGCAGCTCTCGACATTCGAGCACTTCGGCTGGAAGTGAAAGGATAGACTCGCATTCTCTGAGATCAAGCACAACTCAGGCTGAGTCCATGAAATCATTGCCTGAAAGTCCTGAAAGTGAAACAGTCAAAGAGTCAAGTCACAAGATTCTGGTTGTCGACGCTGGCGGCATCACAGGATATCACCCAAATTCAGAACATTTACGGGGATCAGTGGATTCAAGAACAGAGGATAGTTCACATCATCAACTGGCACCAACATCGATTTCTTCAATGAAGCTTCACGACCAAGAGCGACGAATGAGCTCAGTCACAGGGCCAGGAGATTTTCTGACTAACAACCGGACAAACTCCATAACTTCTTCGAATGCGTCCAAAACCTCCGGTCTGGGTCGGAAGATGTCGTATTCACAGGTCCCAACAGCGTCACTATCTTCTCAAGTACCACCTGGAGCAGTGGATATCCGCCCAGAGTTGTTTGGAAGCAATGCGATAAGCGAGTCCCCGTCGCACAAACTACAATTCCATATTCCAAAATTTCGGCCTCTTACGGACTTGTCTGTCCTTAACCACGAGCAACTGTTGAGGAAAAACTTCTTCAATCCCATCTATATGGCCACGCGCTATAAAACTTTTTTGAACATCCTATCTGAGCATCACTTAAGTGATCCAATGAATTTTGCGGCGGTACGAGACCACTCACTTTTGAAATTTATGAACAGACACTTGATGAGTAAAATTGAGAGAGAGAAGGGCGGAGGTGCGAAGACAAACGGGGATATTCGATATTATGAAGGATTAATATCCTATGAGTTGCTACAATGCCGTTCATTCTTGAGGGAGTTGATCAATTTACAGTCTAAAGAAGACCGTCATCACAGCTCGACAATTACATGTGAGGAACTTCTTCAGGTAAACTTCATCAACTACGTGCGTTATCTTCTTAACCTACCTAACGTTCTTCCTGTGGCTCCTGAAAAGTTGGATGAGATTCTGGCTCGGCATTATCATTTTCGATCCTTCTTTGGAGAGATGAGCATGGCATTATACTCTTTAAAGAAAGAAGGCTACTCTGACGACATGGCTACGCCAACTTCTGATGTCGATATTCTCGTCGAAACTATTACGAAAGTCTCATACGAGTTTATTCTTTTGGAAAAATACGTTATTCACATTCTCGTGAAACTCAATCATAACTCCATCGTCGAGCATAGAATAGCCAGTCATTTGTTTTCCTTGTTCGATCTCAACATGAAGTTAGAAAAGAAGGAATCGCTCAAGATTTTGAATTTCAACACTTACTTCAGTTCTCAGTACTCTTGGTATATGGCTATCACAACTCCATTCGTTAGGGTTTTTGAGGCAAATATTCATGGAGAGGACCCCGAAATAACATCAGACTACGATGCATACCAACGGCACCTTTCTGGCATTGCTAACAGAAAAAACTTTAAGGAGTCTGACGCGCAGCTTTACGAGGAATACTTTCGCCATCTCAAATTCAAAGACTACGAGCTGTTTTGTCAACTCAGTCGCGGTGATTTGGTTGACTTGCAAAAAAGTCTCAACGCCGAAAAGTTTGCTGGTCAGACTTTGGATGACAACAACTTCCAGTTTAAGCCTCCAAATTTTGAGTATTTCACAGAGTCATTGACATCTCTCGAATCAGAAACGTTCCATGTGATTCAGAGTCGTGACATATCTCTTCAATTAAGTCGAAATGATTTTCGAGTAATTGTGAGCGAATTCCACAGGCTCTTAAAGAAAGGAGGCGTTCTAGAGCTTCCCTTGGTTGAGTCCGGTGACGATCTCATCCACAATTTACCAGATTCCAGAATTTCCCTGTTTCCAAACCTGCCTCGGTTTATGGATCTTGAGGTTGCGCAAGCATTCGACCTTGTACCTTCGTTTTTGGTATCTCTTTTATCTGAGCTTAGCCGGTTGTTCGGTGCGAAGAACGTCAAGTTTTCTTCTGTCTTGTTAAGCGCAAAAAATGACATGAACAATTTTTTGATAAGACACACCGCCTTCTCAGTTTACGAAATTTATGGAGATGCGGACGGTTTCTGCTCTCGCTTCGCGAGCGAAGAGAACTCCAACAAGAGAGAAATCTTGCATTATTATTTCTATATTCGAGCAGAGAAGGCCTAATTTGAGAATTCTCAGATCATATGGTTGCGATTAGTGTGAATCATAATCGGTCTCCCTACTTATTTGTTATGTATTATGAGTTGTTATAGAATTTATTTCTCCCACTCCTAGGTGCATGAAGGATTGAACTAATAGATCTAAGGTCAAATCATGTTGTGCACATAACACAATGTGACTCATGTAGGATTTTTGCGGTAGTGACGACTCAGTTTGCAACGGGACAGGTTCACCTTCTAAGTTAGCAACAATGGCTACCGTTTTTGTGATTGATGTTGAAAGTGGAAACTTGCAATCCCTTGCAAACGCTATCAAGCATGTCAGTGATTGCAAAATTGTCTATATCCATGATGCTGTCGAGTTTAAGGAAAATGACTCTAAGATCAGCAAATTGATTTTTCCTGGAGTCGGCAATTATGGCCATTTTGTGAAGCAAATCCGTGAAAGAAACCTCATTGATCCAATCAAGAAGTATATTGAGAGTGGAAGGGAAATCATGGGGATCTGTGTTGGTTTACAAGCCTTTTTTAAACTATCTGAGGAGAGTCCGGGAGTCGAGGGAATGGGACTTCTCGGATTAGAATTATTCAAGTTCGATTCTCATGACAAGTCTTTCGCTCCAAGAAAACAATTGAAGGCTGTACCGCACATAGGATGGAACAGTGTCAAAGAGATAATTCACAACAAAAATGAATTGAAGCTGGGACAAACGTTTTTTGGAGTCAATACTTCAAGCAAATATTACTTTGTTCACTCGTATGCGGCGATCTTACGTGATGCAGAGCAACTTGATTATGTCCGTGCTGCTGAAGGAAATGGATGGGACTTTGCTCTTGCTCAATACGGATCAGAAAAATTCGTGGCTGCAGTGGCTTACAAAGGCTTATTTGCAACTCAGTTTCACCCTGAGAAATCTGGAGTCGCAGGGTTGAGAGTCATCAAAGCATTTTTGGAGGGTAACAAATTTGATTCCAATACCTCAGTTTCGCCTGAAGCACCTCCCATGGATTCAGAATCGAACCTCACCGGACTTTCGAGGAGAATAATCGCCTGTTTGGACGTGCGTACAAATGATGATGGTGATCTTGTTGTAACGAAAGGTGATCAATATAATGTGAGAGAGTCAAGCGAGGGTGCTGAGGGAAAGGTGCGCAATTTGGGCAAACCAGTTGAGCTCGCTACTAAGTACTATAAGCAAGGTGCTGATGAGGTGACATTTTTGAATATCACTTCTTTCAGAAACTCACCGGTGAAGGATTTGCCTATGCTTGAGGTCTTGAAGAAGTCAGCTGAAAACATTTTCGTACCTCTTACTGTGGGTGGTGGAATTAAGGACATGATTGATCCAGTCACCAAGGAGCTCTACCCAGCTGTGAAAATTGCAAGTCTCTATTTCCGCTCGGGAGCCGATAAAGTCAGCATTGGATCAGAAGCTGTCAAGATTGCAGAAGAGTATTACCAGAATGGAAAGACCAAAACAGGAAAATCTGCTATTGAAACAATCTCCGCCTGTTTTGGGAATCAAGCAGTTGTGATCTCCGTCGATCCTAAGAGAAAGTATGTTGCCTCGCCAGATGAGACAGTCATGCTGACAATTAAGATTGCAGACCCGACCAAATTTGGCCCCAATGGTGAGCAATATTGTTATTACCAGGTTACCTCTCAAGGCGGTAGGAAAACTCACGAGTTGGGGGCACTTGAATTATGTCTCGCATGCGAAGACTTGGGCGCCGGAGAAATACTCTTAAATTCCATCGATAATGACGGATCTAACAAGGGCTTCAATCTTGAGTTGTTGAGACAGGTGAAGGAGAGGGTTTCTGTCCCCGTGATTGCTAGTTCAGGTGCGGGCGTTCCCCAACACTTTGAGGAAGTTTTCAGAATGGACTGCGGCATTGATGCGGCATTGGGAGCCGGGATGTTCCACAGAGGGGATTATGATGTTAACTCTGTGAAAAGATATTTGAGAACCCAAAGCAAGATGGATGTTAGATTAGACACAGATATTGAACTTTAAAAATACTCACAACCATAGCTACTGCATAAATCGAGACTCAACCAAATCTAGGGAATCTCCACGACTTCCAATAGCTTTAACGATGCTGGGTCAGCCGGCGGCAGCGAATGCAAGACGTCAACATTCGAATTCTCTTGCTATAGTGAGGCTGCGAAGTCCATCTGATCTCACCTCCTCGTCACCCCTTTCCCACCCAAGGGCGAACTCAGAACCTCAGATCTCGATGCGGTATGGCGCCCCGCAACAGAGTGATGCCAGCTCCCGCTTAGCAAGTCTACAATTGAACGATCTGAAGGCCGAAAAGTCCACTAGTCCTATCGTAAAGAGCGATTCCATCTCGCTGAGCATATTGGAGGATACAGAAGATCTCATTGATTCTTTGGAAGCTGTTGAATCCTTTGAAGTTCCCACAGTATTGCTCAAACAAGGAATGTTAGTATTGAAAGTATCACACAAGTCAAAGAAACGCATTTGCTTGAAAGTTGACCCTGTGAATTTCAAAATCATGTTTAATCAAGTTTCCAAAACAAAGGTTTACGAATTCTTGGTTGATGACATTCGGAGCATTTGCGCCAAAGAGGAAGCAAATCATTACAGAGAAGAATATGGTATCTCAAAGGAATTCGAGAAGAGGTGGTTGACCATGGTTTATTACAACCAATCGAAAGGCAAACTTAAAACATTGAACCTCATTACTGATACCAGTCATGACTTGAAGAAACTTCTTTTTGTTATAGAGAACTTTAAAAAGATCAAGGATGAGATCTCAAAAAACTTCTTGGTTAACTTAAAGGATCTAGACGACAACTCTAAGAATATTGTCTTCGGGAAAGCAGAACCCACTGAAAAGAATATAAAGAAACTGCTAACCTTTCCTGATGTCCTCAAGTTTTGCAAGCGTTTGAACATCAATTTAAATCCACATCATCTCAAGCGACTTTTTGTGAACGTCCATACTGAGAATACAGAAGGGATTGATTTTGATCAATTCAAGAGCTTTGTTCGAATGCTCAAACAGAGAACCGATTTGGACGAAATTTGGAAAAGTGTTCTCAATGGTAAGGATTATATGACTATGGATGATTTTAAAAACTTTTCCTTGAATCATCAGAAAGAATCATTTGATGACGAATATATGAACAAAGTGTTCAAGAAATTTACCTGCAACGACTCGATAGTTTGGACGAAGGAGAATTGGAGCTCCTATTTACAATCGAGATACTCATCCTACTTGAAGAATGATGTGTTGGAAGAGGACTACTTTGCTCATCCACTCAATGAGTATTATATTCTTTCATCCCACAATACCTATTTGATTGGACGCCAAGTTGCCGGTGATTCCTCCGTCGAGGGCTACATCAAGGCTCTACGGAGAGGATGTCGATGCATCGAGATCGATATCTGGGACAATGAAACTGAGGACGGGGATCCTGTCGTCAATCATGGTCGGACATTCACCAGTGGAATATCGTTGATTAATGTTTTGAAAACCATAAAAAAATATGCCTTCTCCTCGAGTCCATATCCTGTTATCCTCAGTCTTGAAGTGCATTGTTCAGCTCCGTTTCAAATTAAAATCATCAATGCATTGAAGTCGACCTTTGGTGCGATGCTTGTTGATCAGACTATCTGCTTCGAAGGAAATCTTCCGAGCCCTGAGGAGCTCAAAAATCGAATCTTGGTTAAAGTGAAGAAGACAAGTCCAACATCCAACTTTGGAGTGGACGATAACGGAAACTTTGTCAGCAGTTCCACAACGGGTACCTCATTTAGTGAGAGTAATGACACAAGCAGTACATCTCGCAAAAGTTCTCTCAAGATCCGCAAGAGAACATCATTCAAGGTCATTGATGCTCTCAGTGACTTGGGGGTTTATGTTCAGGGAGTCAAATTCAGGAATTTTTCCCTTCCAGAATCGAAAACATTCAATCACTGTTTTTCTTTGAGCGAGAAGGCTATCAATTCGATGCTTAAGGATGAGATGAAGCTGTCAGCAGTCGATAAACACAACCGCAAATACCTAATGCGTGTGTATCCTTCAAAGTTTAGATTGAAGTCTTCGAATTTCATCCCCATTAACTACTGGGCACATGGGTGCCAGATGGTTGCCACCAATTGGCAAACCTACGACCTCGGGCAACAACTCAACGAATCTCTATTTGAGAAAGCGGAAGGGAGTGGATTCATTCGAAAGCCTTTGGCATTGCGCAGACCCTTGATGAAGTCAACCTTGCGAAAAGTGTTTGTTAATCGACGCTTCAAAACGAATTTTTCAGTTAGTGTTATAAGTGGTCAGAATTTACCTAAGCCATTGCAATCTACTGCTATCAATCCGTTTGTGGTTCTCGAAGTAATTGGCACTCTGGAAGTGCTGTGGGATTCGAGTTCAACAATGGGGTCAACTCGTTTAGTGGCTGAAAATGGGTTCAACCCAATCTGGAATCAAACATATTCCGGATCCTTCGAATCAGACAACGAAATGGTGTTCCTTCGATTCTCGATTCATTCATCAGCGTCTGCAAAGACAATAGAAGACTCAAAGGAAATCGGAATTTTGGTCCTCAACTTATTCGACATCAAGCAAGGCTATAGGTACTTTCCTATTAAAGACTCCTGTGGAGAACAATTGTTGTATTCAACTTTGTTTCTCAGAGTGGAGTACGCCTGTTGTTAGTGTGCATATAAAAATACATCAATTCTATTCCGCGATGAGCACTCAAAATATTACTCAGTACCGTTCACCATGGGAAAGCTCAAAGTTTCAGAGACAAAGACAAAGCAGCGCCATAACCCGTTGCTCAGAGATATTACAACATCTGATGGTATCTTGAAAGAGCCAACTAAGCAGTCGCGTCAATCTGCGGGCAAGGAATCAAACCCTGATGGATATCTTGATGCCTCGACATCTCGCAAAATTTTGCAACTCGCCAAAGAGCAGCAAGAGGAATTAGAGAATGAGGAAGAGGAGAATGCTCCGGGATCTGGAAAGGGCTTCGCAGAAACTCTTAGAGAGCAGGGTGTTCTGAATGAAATGGAAGATGAGGAAGAAAGCGAAGAATACTCTGATTTCGAGGACGGCGCTTACGAAGAGGAAGTGATCGAAGTCGATGAAGCGGATCAAGCCATGTTCGAAAGCTATTTTGAGAATCAAAACTCTGGACAATCTATCAATTTGGCGGACAAGATCCTCGCGAAGATTCAGGAGAAGGAGTTCCTGAAAGAGCAGGAGAGATCCGGCGACAAGAACCTTGACGCCGTATTCTTGCCTCCTAAGGTCATCGCAGCTTATGAAAAAATTGGGCAAATTTTGTCAACTTACAAACATGGAAAGCTCCCTAAATTGTTCAAGGTCCTTCCAACCTTGAAGAACTGGGAACAGGTTCTTTATGTCACGAATCCTGAAAGTTGGACCCCGCATGCTACATATGAAGCCACAAAATTATTTGTCTCCAACTTGCAGGCAAACGAAGCACAAAAATTCATCGAGAGTGTCTTGCTAGAAAAGTTCCGGGCATCGATCGAGGATAGTGAGAACCACTCATTGGATTACCACATCTACAGAGCAATCAAGAAATCTTTGTATAAACCGGGAGCTTTCTTCAAAGGATTCTTGCTTCCATTGGTCGATGATCATTGCTCAGTGAGGGAGGCTACAATCACTGCCTCCGTGCTTGCTAAGGTCTCGGTTCCTGCTTTGCACTCCTCTGTGGCCTTAACACAGTTGGTGCTGAGAGATTTCACTCCAGCTACTGTGGTTTTCATCCGTGTCTTGATCGAAAAGAAATATGCCCTCCCATATCAAACTTTGGACGAGCTCGTTTTCTACTTCATGCGCTTTAGAAGAGTCGCACAAGAGGCAGATGTTGGTCATGATGAGAAGTTACCTCCTTTGCCTGTGGTCTGGCACAAGGCGTTCTTAGCGTTTGCTCAAAGATATAAAAATGACATCACCGACGACCAACGAGATTTCTTGTTGGAAACAGTCAGACAAAGATTTCATCATGCCATCGGGCCAGAAATTAGAAGAGAACTCTTGGCCGGGCAGCCAAGAATCGAGGATCCGAAATTGGTTGAAGCTTCCATGGAAGATGCATTTTGATTATTATTCTCATAAATATAAGTTTGAAAGGTGCTGTTCAGAAGTAACATTCGCTCCCAGTTGTTGTATCAGCCATGATGACTGTCTTGAGTTCGCTTGCTGGCGTCATCGCATAATTTGTTGAAGTCTGCGAACAATGCAAAATAACTTTGAACAGAGCCAATAATTGTCAATGCGACAGTTGAGCCTATCCATAAACCATGTAATGAACCTTTCCAAGGTGAATAGAAACTCAAATAAATGGACAAGGGGATACCAACAACGTAATAGGAAATCAAATTGACAATTCCACCGATTTTTGTCTGACCTTGTCCTCTCAAACAGCCTGCAGAGTTTGCATTCATTGCATCCGAAATTTGCATAAGTGCAATCAACCACATGACATCCTTGATGATTGCGATCACCCTCTCGTCATTGGTGAACATGTTCGCAATCTGTGTCTGGAATAAATACAATGCAAGAAAATTGAGAATCGAAATGCAAAGCCCAAAACTTAAAGCAACTTTAGTGGTCATTCTAGCTGGCTCAGCCAATCCTGCTCCCAAAAAGTTTGCGATTCTTGTTGAAGAAGCGATACCAATTGCGAATGGAACTTGGTAGGTAAGCGACGCCATTGTCGACCCGACTGACTGGGCTGCCAATTCAAGAGTACCCAAGTAGGAAGCCATCAAAGTCAAAATTTCAAATGCCAAGAACTCGGCTTCCAACATAATCAATCCAGGCACGGCCAAGTAGATCAACTTGCTCCATCCTTGGAAAGCTTTGCGAATATTGAGACCATCCCAGCAAACCAATGGATGGATATTATAAGGGGTTTTATCCGCGTCAACAAAGAATGCAGTTGCGACCAACAATCCGATGAACATCAACCAATAATTGATAGCCACGGCAATTGGAGCTCCAAGATATCCGATAGTTCTGACGAAAACCAAATTCATGATCAAATTGGAAGGAGCTGCAAAAAGTAAGACATAGGTTGAAACGTGGTAGACACCTTGTGCTTGCAAGAAACGCTTACCACACTCAAACAAAATGTAGGGTGGAATTCCGGGACTGAGGTATAACAAGTATTTTGCGGCGAGATTGGCAGTCTCTTTATCTGGAAGCAAAAGACAAATCAAATCATAGCCGAAGAATACCCAAATAATCAACATAGGTGTCATTATAACAAAAATAAGGGCGATACACTTCTGCATGTAATCACCAACCAACCCGTATCTTTTGGCACCAAAAGCCTGAGGACATAAAGTATCCAAGGCAGTGGCAATACCTTGAATTGTTGCGTAGCCTGTTATGTTTGCTGTCATTGATCCCATTGAAACGGCAGCCAATTCCACTGCGCCGAGATGACCAACCGAGAAAACAGAAACCGTTGACAAAGAGTTCTGTAAAAGGAATGTCATCACTAGAGGAATTGACGATTTGACCAAGGAGACTAATTCTGCAGTAGCGGTTGTGGACTTAATTTTTTTAGATGCGATTGCTTCGTCAAAGGTTGTTGCAATAGCCTCATCGTCTGACTCATCCACGACAATATGATTGTTTTTCAAGAGGTCTCTCTCTTGCTGAATGAGTTCATGTGCCACACTTGACTTACGACGATTGTTTTTTGGAGTTACCGACAATAACGCTTGGCGTTCATCTGGTGTCGATGGGCCATTCTCCAAATCCCTCTCTTCATTTGAGCGGAGAAAATCGCTAGGAATGAATAATCCTTGCTTTCCCACGGATCCATAAACCGTTGAAGCCCTCCTTTTTATGTTCGACTCGGTGAACTGGTGAGTTCTGTTATCGCTGGAAGACATCTTAAGCTTCACACGAGATGAAAGGTGGAAGTCGGGCTAGTTGAGAATGAATTTAAGATAGAGAGGAGATAAGGTGTGTATATAATCTCGTACTGTATTATAACCTTCTCTTCAAAGTCTCCGGGCTGGACTTTCCAGATTGGGACTTCTAGAGACAGGTTCCTCGATGGAAGAATAGGCGATGAAGTTTCCAGGCAACTGTAGATTATACTCGACAATTCACGCATACAGCGTCCTTGGAACACGATCTCTCTTGAAAGAAAAAAAAATGCAATTATTATTGTTTCCTGCTTCGCAATCACATTGGCTTATTCATCCACAATTCACCATGGCAGGCACAAAACCGACTCAATTAATATGAGATGCCCTATATTTCGAAGGTGCAACATACTGAAATCAAGTTCAATTAATCATCCATTTTCTTTTTGTTTTCAGTTTCATTTGGGGCTTCGTTTGCTTCTAGTTTCCGTTTCCGAGAGTCGGGCGAATTTGAACGAAATATGACAGTTCCATCATCTGCGATACTTGGCAATAAATCGTTCAACTCTTGGATATCGCAAGCGATATCTGTATCTCCTCGTGGGTAGAGGTCAGAGAAGTGTGGTAAAGCCTCGATGTCCAGACTAATAAGTAGATTCAGAAAGTCATAACCTGTCGACTGTTTTGCAGTGATTTCTTGCAGTGCATTCGGTCCAGGGTAAAACGAAGAACAGCGGTCATCTCCAAATGCTTTGGAGAATTGACTTTTCGTTACGTATTTCTCAAAATGTAGGTTGGGAGGGAATTCTTTGCCCTCGATATCCTTGTTCTTTTTGATTTTGGGAATTGGGGCAGTATCGTTTTCTTGAATGTAGAAAACTCTGAGTAGTTGAATGGCCTCAACTCTCATTATACCACCGTAACTGGGGTAAGAGTCATCTCCTTGAATCTTTATTATGGTTCCGTTGCCACCGAATCTATCATTTGCAGCCCCAAAGTAAACTTTTCCAATTCCGAGTTGTTTGATGGCCAGTGCACACATCACGCATGGCTCTACAGTCACATATAGGGCGACGTTCTCGAAGAACTCCTGAATAACTTCCTGAGGTTTGTTTTTCAACTCGTTCTCTTCAAGAATCTTATCGACTGCCACAAATTCTGCATGTCTGGTACCATTGAGAGATCTGTTCGTGTCATTGCAACCGAAGCTTAGAATTCTCCCAGTTGGTTCATGAACGAAAATGCAAGCAACTGGGGTTTCTCCATTTTTCAAAGCTCGGAATGCAACGAATGTGGCTATTGCCATAAACCGAAACTTGTCGGTTAAATCAGTCATAACGATGAAAACTGATGGAGATCATTCTGATGGTATACCGGCACGTGATTATTTTGACAATAGACTTCAAATTATAAGACAACAATATAACTCTCTTCTGCGCCATTATAATTTGCCTGCTGTTACTATAGATCTTTGAATTTGAGTTTCGACTTAAGTCTAAGAAAGGTGTCCCAGATCGATCTTGCGATGAGCGATCTTCACAAGAAACTTTTTCATAAGCAAAATGACATTTCGTTTGGTCTACAACCTCTCCAAGAAGACCCTCATGCTCAAGAGGAGCCTACTGTACAAAGGGCTTCATCTAGCATGTCTGAAGATGAGTCCATTGAGTCATTTTACATCAAATTGAAAGAGGAAACCTTTCCAATTCGAGACGTTTACGTTGATGCTCAAGGTTTGAGATTTCAGACATACTTCTCTCCCCCTCCGCTGAAAACTGCACCAATACTCGTTTGTCATCATGGAGCTGGCTCCTCTTCAATGACATATTGCTGGTTAGCACATCAACTTCAAACCCATCGCGAGAATGATATTCCTGGGATATTTGTGTTCGATGCTCGCGGGCACGGTAATTCCTCAATGACAGATCCAGTTGATTTCAGCTTGAGATCCCTCACCAACGACTTCTCATTTGTATTACATGAATTCACTTCCAGGCATGGGACCAAGAACTCTATCTTTCTTGTTGGGCACTCTCTTGGCGGAGCAATCCTCACTAATTTCTTAACTAGCCTGGATGCTCCCAAGCTTGGTGTGAAGGGATTGGTTATGATTGATATAGTGGAAGAGACTGCTGTGAAGGCTCTTATATCAATTTCTCATTTCATCAACAGGAGGCCCAAATTTTTCAAATCATATGGAGATGCGGTTCAATGGCATTTGCATTCGCAATTACTTCGTAACGGAACTTCTGCTAAGTTGAGTGTCACTGACTTGCTAAGACGAAATGATGAAGGTATGCTCGTATGGAAATCTGACTTGGGCTTGATGGCTGACTTTTGGGACTCGTGGTTCACAAACTTATCAGACAACTTCATCAAATGCGGATCCAACGGAAATCAGAAAGTTGCTAAACTTCTCATTTTATCAGGGAATGAAACATTGGACAAAGATCTCATCATTGGTCAGATGCAAGGAAAATTCCAGCTTATCGTGTTCAATAACACAACGAATACCGGACATTTTCTTCAAGAAGACATTCCAATGCAAGTTGGAATAAGCATCATGGAATTCGTGCGTAGGAACAATGATGCCAATCAGTTAGCTAAGGGCGATCTAATTCAAGCTAAGTGGGGAGGAAAAATACATCATTAAGGATTAAAATATGAATTTAATCAATATCTAAACGGTCAGACTCGCGGGAATTGTCCCCTTTGTTGATTTTGGAAATGAATTCATCGATATTCTTCCTTGCAATTGGGAAGTTGGGGTTGATCAAGAACGGTCTCAAGTCAAATCTGTTGTCATCTGGAGAGTATTGCTCAGCATGATAAGCAGGAGTCATCGTCGTCATTTTGTGTCTGTTAATAGCATAAAAGAACCAAAATCTCTTCACTTTCTCGGCGATCAACTCTGCACTGTAATTGTATGGAGGTTGCGACCATTCGTGGTAGAGTTTGATAAACATAGCCTCAGGACCACACTTGTCAACTTTTCTCAAACGTCCAAAGCGGGATAACTCGTCATAAGTCATTCCCATATCAACCTCGTCGGATTGTACGTAATTCTCAGTGATAGGTTCCAATTCAGCCGTCGGTGTTGCGTCCAAAAACTCTTTCAAAATTGGAAGACTGAATTCAATCTCCGCCCACTTAATGAAAGCTTTAAGATCTGTCTTAGAAATTCCACCGATAGGGTTGATATCAGCACTTGAGCAATCATACTTAGTAAGGTAACCACGAAGGCACTCGTCGACATTGGCACTTCCCAAAACAAGTAAGCCACCTTGCTTATTTCTCGTCCAGGGAAGCAACTGTGCAAAGAGGTAACTTAAAACCATTCTTAATCTTGCCTGGATATTCTGTAATGCCAAATTTTCGGTCTGAGAGCCCCCAAATATCTTGAAGATTGGTTTTTTCCCAGTGGCGATCTCAAACACTGTAACCACAGAAGTCACCAAGGTGTCCATATTCATATCGATATGGTAGGATCCTATTTTTGAAGATAATTCTTTCGCTCTTGCTCTTGTCTCTTTCGACGAGTTTTCTGTCCCCATGAAAGATGAGTAGAAGATTCTATTCGCAAGTTCTTGTGGCGTTGAAGGTACGAAGTTTGAGTCCTTCGTAAGCATTTTAACGTCCTCCAAAACCTGCTTATCACCCTGCTTAACAGCCTCGACTACTAGGCGACACATCGAGTGAACAATGACGGCTGTGGCGCACGAGTCGATTCCTCCACTTAGCGGCAAAAAGAAACCTGCGGTCTTGGATCTTCGTAAGTAGTCCCATAACCAGCAAGCAGGTCCCAAGGCAATCTCTTCTTCAGGCAAGTGGTAGCGAATCTTCTTCAAAGGCTTCGTTGGTATAATTCTTGGGTCAAAATCACTTGAGGAAGGTGCGAGCTCAATGTCAGTGTAAATTGCATGATAAGGAGTTCTCTCGCTGACTGATTGGATTGCTGCTGACTTTTGGTTTCGATAAGCCCGAACATCGTCCAAGTCAATCGTTGCGACTACCACCTCAACATCGGCAAGCGAGAACTGAGATCCTTGTGCAACCATCTTGCCATTGACAACGATACATGCGCACCCATCATAGTATAAGCGGTCACCATCACAACCCTTCTGGTTGGCATAGAGATAGACACCGCCGCATTTCTTTGTTGCCTCGGTTATCAATTCTAACCTTGTATCCAATTTTCTAAGCTCGTGATGGGAACCAGAGGAATTCGTGATAATCTCCACTCCATCCAAAGCCATTGCAATATGAGGGGATTGAGGGGTAAAAAGCTCCTCGCATGTCTCTGCGCCAAGTTTGGTCTCCAAAGTTTCTAACACGCAATCACCAATAATGACTGATTTATCTCCAGTGATACTTTGGATCCTCTTTGGAAGTTGGTAAGTTTCGTAATACTTGGGTCTGTTCCATGGCGTGAAGTATCGCATTTCTCTGTAGTTTCCGTCGTTGGCCAAATACAATTTAGGACGGATAAGCAAAATCTTTCGGTTGTAACTCAACACACGGCAGTTGTATTTGATAGATTTGTGAATAATTGGCATACCAATGTCCAAAATAATATTATCAGTGTCCGGATTGCTCAAAATCTCTGCGTACATTTGCCAAGATTGGACGTACAAATCATTCTCTGAAAAGTGATCCAAACAGCCGTAACCACATACTTCCAATTCAGGACCGACTCTAAGCTTTGCACCTTTTTCCTTGGCAACTCTGATACTCTCAAGAATTCTGTCTCTGTTCCCTTCGAAATCGAGAGCCCATTGGTTTAAGTTGCACGTGGCAATCGTGACGAAGTGACCCATTTTTGCTTCTAAGAAAGACGATTTAGTTTCGGAGATAAAGATCACGATGGTGTACTGGTGTGCTGGTGTCTACAGTATGCAACTCTTGTTGGAGCATAATACTTAATACCAAATTCACATTTCCATTCTCAGTTGATTATATAATTATATCTTTTATTTGACAGTAACGGGGTCCCCTCCACTGGCAATGTTGCACTGGTGCATTAATCTTTTCTCGTCAACCCCGTTGTTGACTCCCTTGAATTCACCAGTAACTGAGTGCCAAACTCCTCTGTTGAAGAAAATGACGAGATCGCCCTGCTTCCACGAGTGAGCCAAAATTCTCTCTGGCGCAATTGCAGGACGCATCAAACAGTGTGCCTTCTTCCTAGCATCCTCCAACTCCAAGGTCTTGATCTTATCTCCAGATTTGGTGTGCAACTTGTAAAGACAACATCCATGCACCTGTAAGTGGTGTTTTCCAGTGACGGGGTTAGTCCAAACCATTGGCAAACGCTTGATTTTTGAGTCTTCCCATTCTGGAAGATCCTCGAAAGCATTCTCCTTGCCTTCTGATTCCATGGTTAATCCATCCTTTGTTGCTCTAGCGGGAGAGATGAAAATGTAAGGATGTGGAGCGTACTCCACCGTAGTATTGAGGGCGAACTCTTTCTCCTCGTCGGAAAGGCGTTCGAAAGCTTCGGCACCGCTAACAAAACATGTCGCACCTTGAGTCAATTCCAATTTGTCTCCAGTGCCGTCGTCGTAATCAATGGTCTGAGTTTGCGTGGCAGGTGGCACGGTAATTCCCAAAAGAGTTGTAACCATTGGAGGAGACAAATCATAAAGAGCAGAATCAATGTGCCAACGGTAGAATCTGGTCTTATGCTCTTTGTTGATATCATCTTGCGACAATGGATTCTTGTGGAAGGTGGTGTGAGATGGGTGAGTGAGCGAGATACGCTCATCATTCTCGTTGCCCAATTCGCCAGCCTCGAAGACACCCTGGCCTAGGATCTGTACTTGAGGTTGCGATTTCACAGACGTGCCGTCCTTTCTCAACACGGATTGCTGGTGGCGGAACTCTTTGCCATGGCCATAGCCTCCCAAGCCCTCTTCCTTTGGTTCTGGAATTGATGGGTCGAAACGCTTTGTCAACAAGTACTGGCTCTTAGGGGGGAGGTGATCCTGTCCTGGGATGATTGTGACAAGGTAGGTGAGGGTTGCCTCGTACAATTTCTTGAAGTCGTCGTCATTCAAATTAGCTGGATCGTTGTTTGCGTAGCTTGGAAGCTCAATGCTGCATCCGAATCCGCGAGAAGATGGAGTGACTGTGAGCTCTGTAGTAGTCATTGTTATTGTTGTTGCTTTGAATCAATTTGATTATTCCTCACTTCAACGGACATTATATATACCCTTATCTAGTGGGGTATGCTTATCAGGGCTCCGTATCAAAAGCGCGGAGGCCGCGGCGGCTCTCCGGTCCATGCAGCGCCACCTCTTCAGACCGCGGCGGCGGTCTAGCTTTGGCGAGTGAGACATAGTGCAAATAAAAGCAGACTTTGAGTGGGAAATTTCAAATATCCTAAAAGACTGTTGGCATACCTTCTCAAATATTGAGAGCTCGCATTTCTCTGATCCTCAACTCCCAATGTTCACTTCAAACTCACTTGACACTTCAGAACCATTTGCTCTGGGGCTCCGCGGAGGCTGATAGTGTAAGATAACGGCGCGCCGGTCGCACTTGAGGTTGATTGCTGTACCCAACTACGGTGGGCCGACCAAATCGGAGATTTCCTGATGGCGCTTGCAAATTCGTAGCCATCATCTTAGTCTTACTTACATCGGCTGTGCTACGTCATCTTTGGATCTTCGATCTGACATTTCCGCCCGGTCGTCCAAAAGAGAAGTTGTGCTGCCTGTTTCATGGTGAGCCTCTCCCTAGCTCCGCAGCTTACGTTTTTCAAAATCATTAACCATTGCCTACCGAAGTTTGAAATCTAATGCCAAAATATCTTTCTTTATTCAATTAATGTGCCGTTGTTCTCAACCCAAAATGCATTGATGATTCGCAGTCTACTGGAATCTAACCAGAAAGCTGCGAAATTTATTTATATTTTTATCACAGCCTTAATTTGCAAATGAAAGATTGAGTGATTAAAAATCGAAATTGAGGAAAAAGTTTCAAGTGATCACGTAAATACATACTCTATTGCCAAATTTATATCTTGTATCAACTCATCAATTGATTTCTCAAACGGAGTGCCACAATCTTGTGATTTGTTCTCCAAAACCGACACAGGCAGGGCAAAGGCACTTGAACTAGGAGTGAATTGAGGACATGAGCAAATATCTTCTGCAAAGTATCCATCAGTCGAACCCAGGGTGGTATTACCGCTATGATTTTGTTCGATATCGTATCTTGTGGTCATTTCGGGAACTGGAAGGTCATTAATGATAGGTACTGAAAAGGTACGGGAACTTTGCACATGGTATCTCTGGTAGAATGAAACAGAAGGGCAACTGTGGACTAAGTTAGTTATTTCGGTGATGTCTCTAATGTGCACATTCACCGAGAAATCCGAAGGCATAAAGCACGAGTTTGTATCGTTATGGTATTTGTGACATAAGTATGTGCTAACTTTCCAGGCCGCTAAATGGGGAGAGTCTTCAGTTTTGAAGGTGATGTCGTTTACTCCAGGCCAAGCGAGGGGTGTTAAAGCATCAATATCGTCCATTGTGATAAGTGGACCTAAAAAACTAGAATTAGGAAGAGAGAACAACCCTCTCGAACAGTCGTTGGCGTATTTCGCAGACATGCGTGACTCAAATTTTGTCGAAAGGGTTCACATTCTTCGCATAATATTGCTCCATCGATTGAACCGGCGCGGTGTGCAAGCCGGTGTTCAGAACATCAGAAGATACCAGAGGCGGAATGTTGAATGATAGCGGTGGATTGCTCGACGTTGAACTCATGATGACATGGCCTGGATCGGCAGGAGGTAAAATTGCCTGCGCTGCAGCAGCTCCAACTGTTGCCACAAGAGGAGTTCTCACCAGAGCAACGCCTCCCTGTAGCAGAGGTAAATTCAAGGCCGAGGCCGAATGAATTGAGCTGAGAGGAGGAGGTCCCGCAAGAGGCAGCAACACAGAACCAAGCGAAGTCTGCGGTTGAACAATAGATGCCAGACTTTCAGAGATGGAGTGGTATGAGGATGCTTCGACCAAAACCGTTAAATCTTTTGTAGTCTTGGTTAATGTAGCCATGGATCGTTTCACTTCGTTGAGAATTGGAACATCGTCCATGATGCCTTTAGCAGATGCAAATGTTTGAAGGGTCAGTGTTAAAAACTGGGTGATATCATCTCGAAGAAGCTTTTTGGCTTGTTGACTCTGATTTGACCGTATAGTAGCCAGTTTTGTGGCTAATTTGTTGGTGACATCAATAAAGGCCACGCATGCATTTGTCAAGTCCTTAAATTTTGTTGATACCACCAGGTTTATCGACGACGAACCATTCGCGTTAGCAGAAGCAATGGCACTCTTCGATATTGCATTGGTCAATTCACTGTAAACGGTCTTCGCATTTGCAATGGCCAGGTCAATGCATTGGTAAAGTTTTTCATCAGCTTCATCAATAGTGACTGCACCAGACTCCAGGGCGATATTGCTAGGGTCCAAAGCAGGAATTTGGGTGTCCTCGGGTGTCATTCCGGAATGCGACTGTTTTAATTTGGGGTCCAAGCCAATAACGAACTGACTTCTTGCCAAAGATGGCGCCCTAATTGAGGCCGCAACAGGGTTCAAGAGCCTGTAAACGTTTTGCATCTCGTTGAGGGATCCATATAATGTCAAATAGACCATGCGAATGAAAAACACATCAATTTTCGCCGAAAATGAGGATAATGTATCAACAAAAAGCTCGAATACTTGCCTGAAAGACGAAACACACGCAAGAACTGCTGCGACTATAAGATTTTTGTGGTTCTCTCCATTATCGTCTGCCGATTCAATCGTTTCAACGAGAAGATCAACGTTCACTTTTGCTCTATGGAGGAGCGGAACCACTTTTACCGTCACCTCCTTGTCTGAGCTCTTCATGGTTAATCTCTTGATGGAGGAATGGACGTCGCTGAAGGATAATAGCACCTTACGTGCAATTTTCAAAGCAGTTGCCGTATCGTACGAATAATGACTGTCAAGGTGAGCCGACGACGGGTGTTGCCCAAATTTGATATCAGTACCAGAATTATTGCCGATGGATGCTTTTCTGCTAGCGTGCTTGAGTGGCGATGCATCTAGAACAGCATTGAAATGTGGTTTCTTCAAAGACTCTTCCTTCAATGGGAATGAACTTGAAAGCTCTTCTTGAGAAGATTTAAACGTTTCATCCGCTGGTCGCTCCTGAAGGGTCGAGAGCCGTCTGAAGTACGAGCCAGACTTTTGTTCAGAGTCAGTCAACTCCGAATAATCCACAGAGGGACTTATTTCCCTGAGTGTGTTTGCACGACTTCGGTTTCGGCTTCCAGGCCTGCTGTGTGTACTACCAGCGGTGAAACTCGGTGGTGAGCTTGACCGAGAAACACTTGCTGTAGTCGTAGTATATGTTGACGGAGTCGAGGGAACACTGGCCGGGTCAATGTTTGCTGCTGAATCTTTTCTCTCCGGAAAAGTTGACATTCCAGCGGTATCAGTGAGCAGCAGTTTCCGCTCAGGTTTGCTGGGAGTAATCATATCTTGAAGATTGTTTTGGCCCAGCTGAGATCTGGTCACATCCTCAGGTGTCGTTTTCGTACTGTTAATGATGAAGCCCATTCTTTTGCTTGCCTTCAGCGATTTGCTCTTGGTGTCAGTCAAAGACTGCGTCCGGTTTATACTTGGAGTGGTGGGGGCCTTTTGGTTCTGATGTACTTGATTCTGTAAGCATTGCTCCAAAGTGTCACTGTTGGACAATAAATAAGCTTTGAGGTCATTTGTGCCACCAGGCATAGATTTCACGAGATCCAGACTTGGAAGTACCAATGGGTTTTCTGAGATGCCTATAGTTTCGAGGTTGATCATCTCGCCGAGAACCGGGGGCAAGTAGTTGAACTCATTGTTCTTCAACAGGAGCACTTTGAGGTCAGGAAGATTGGAAAGAACGGAGCGGGGAAGTGAATTCAATGAATTTTGGGAAAGATCAAGGCCTTCCAAATGTGGGCAACAATTCCCGATCACTTCTGGCACCACGGAAAAGTGATTGTTGTGGAGATCTAGATACCTCATGTGTTCGCCACATAACAATTCAAACTCGGGGGGAAGACTCATTAATGCATTTCCGGACAATATTATCCTCTCTAAGTGTACTGGAGGATTGAACAGAGCCAAAAGCTCCGACAATGCTTCACATATTGTCCCCAAACTGATATCCGATGGGAATTCAGATAACTCAATCTGGACGGTTCGTTTGATCTTGATCAGCTCAAACTGCTCATAAAAGATCTCGAAAAGTTCAGGATACCGGCCTGACTGTGATTCAGACTGAGACATCAGCCCAATATTTCTGGATTAAATGGTGCTACCCCGAAGAAAGTAAATCTCAATTAATGGCCTACATATAGCCGAGGCCCTCCGATCCTGACAGTACAATAGGGCAATACGAATGGGGTGAGGTTAGTTGGAGAAGTGATCAATAGACAATAGTTGGTCAGGTTAGAGAAGAAGGCGAGCTTCTCCTCTTTTATAATCTCCGGAACTGATTATTCTCGGCGTTTTAGTTTCTCAGTTGATCCGACTCCAGGTTCTCCCGAACCTTGTCGCGCATAACTAACCAAGCATCTAGGAAGGCCGTCAATATTTTAGACTCGTTTCAGCGTTGAATTTGCTCTTGACGTGTTGACTGGGCCGAGAAGACTTGAAAATTTGTAGCAATTTTCGTGTTCATGCTGCATTGAATGGAAAGGAATTTAGCAGTTTTTTTCTAGAAAAAAGATTCTCCATATGATCTTAAAATGTGAGCTCAGTTAATTTGAGACACTTCATCTGGAGTGTGCCAAATTGATCCAGCACGATAGTAGCTCCCGAAATTGTCTCAGTGTAAGATTCTCACAACAACGACTCTCAGCTTCCTTGAATGGTGGAGTTTGTGGGTTTATCTCGTTCAATTATTATGTATCATTTCAGTGTTGTATGTGTTCCTTCTGTGCCTCTAAAGCCCATTTAAGATGTAACACCTCGGTTGACAGCATCGACTCGCTCCTGCCAGACAGTTTTACCAGTACAACTGCAAACTGACTTATCATTTTCCCAAGCACCAGCGCTTCTTGCAATAACACCACAAAGGGCGTCGCTGCTGGTTTCTGATTTCAATGTGGACAACACCATGCTTCTGCCTATGAGTTCGTGGACCTTCAAGTGAGCCTGGAGGAAAGACTGACCGGAGCACAATTCCAGACTTGAGTCGCTGAACGCTCCAAGTGAGTTGATTTTGGTGGTCAAATCCGAGGGTTGATCCACTTCAATAGGTGCAAATGCATGAAAGATGGAGCCCGTAGAGAAGGCACCTTCGCTCAAGTTACCCGAGGTACGAATCAGAGGATAGTATGTTCCTTTGGAGAGTCCGTTAACTGTCAAATCCACGACAACGTCGTTCTCTCCAACTGCAACTATTCTTGCCAAACCTTTCACTGGCTGTTGAGTGTCCTTGGGGTCGAAAGACTCGAGAATACACACGGCCGCAGAATTTGGCTTGCCTGTTCCACGGATAATGGCATCCTTTCCAGTCTCCTGAATCTTTTTGACAATATCTGAAGGGGGTAAGAGTCCCGTCACCGTGACGGTTTCTGTTGGCAAATCGATCTTCACCTCCTCAATGCCTTTCAAAGTTTTGAGAGCATCGTCGACCGAGTCGACACAGGACTGACATTCCATAGGAACATTGAATACGATTTCAAACAGTTGAGTCATCTTTCTTTTGTTAGGTGGGACCTGGAGCTAAACGAACTCCAGATCTCAGCTGACAAATGCTGCGTGCAGTTTGCGGAGGATACAGTGGGCTCAGACTGAACGAAGACTACAATATGGCGAAGGACGGAAATGGGCCGGACTCAATTTACACAAGATCTTGATTTGCACGATATCGTTGAGTACAACACTCTCCTGGAGAATTTCCGTACTCAAGATGACTGGTAAGGTCTTAAACCGAAATGACAAGAATGGGCCCTCAGATCATCCTGCATATAACAAGACATAGATGTTAGGAAAATTAACTGCACCCAGCCTCTCGAAGATTTTCGCTTGCACAGAAGCAAGACTCCGTGGCCAAGCTGGTTAAGGCGTAAGACTGTTAATCTTGAGATCGTGAGTTCGATCCTCACCGGGGTCGCTTTCTTTTTTTCTTAACTTATCACCAGAGTTATGTCAATTTTTTTTCAGGTCTCTTTCTTTTTACTCTGTAAATCAAACCACAAACTCAGCGGGTCTTTCATATGAGCAAATATCCCCCTCGGAAAGGAACATTTAGCTTCGAATTCACTGGCACCATAGATGGTCGAAGTTGGTGCGCGCACGAAAATGTATAGCTTTTGACCACTTCCAAAATCAAATTCACACTCCCACTGTGCTAGTATGAACAGTTTAGCCCAAACAGGATCCAGTCCTCAACCATCTGGGGCTTTAGCAGGGGACAGAAAGAACAAGGCGTTGAACGACAAACAGATATACCAATGGATCTCGGAACTCGTCACAGGAAATAACAGAGAACGGGCATTGCTAGAGTTGGGCAAGAAGAGAGAACAATACGATGATTTGGCGTTGGTTTTATGGAATTCCTTTGGTGTGATGACCGTTTTGTTGGAGGAGATAATATCTGTGTATCCATTTTTGAATCCCCCCATGTTGACGGCATCTGTTTCCAACAGAGTGTGCAACGCATTGGCGCTTCTTCAATGTGTTGCTTCAAATGTGCAAACTAGAGGCTTATTTTTGAATGCCAACTTGCCCTTGTATTTATATCCGTTTTTGTCGACCAATGCTCGTCAGCGGTCGTTTGAGTACTTGAGACTCACTAGTTTGGGAGTCATTGGTGCATTGGTGAAGAACGACACACCAGAGGTGATCAACTTCTTGTTAACTACCGAGATTGTCCCACTCTGCTTGAACATCATGGAGATTTCCTCGGAGCTTTCCAAGACGGTCGCCATCTTCATTTTGCAAAAGATTCTTTTGGACGACCAAGGTTTGTCGTACATTTGCACAACCTATGAAAGATTCCATACAGTTGCATCGGTATTGTCGAAAATGATCGACCAGTTGAGTACCGCCACAGACCTGTCGCAGCTGGGTCAAAATGCTGATCAGCAGCAATCCCAAGCCTCTGGTACCCAACAACCCCACGCCTCTAGCAGTTCTGGCCGGTTGTTGAAGCATGTGGTTAGATGCTACATGCGCTTGTCCGACAATCTCGAGGCTAGAAAGGCTTTGGCCACCATTTTGCCAGAACCATTGAGAGACGGAACATTCTCCAGCATTTTGCAAGATGACGTTGCTACGAAGAGATGTTTGGCGCAATTATTGTTGAACATCAACGATCAGCAATAAACAAAAGTGGAGAAAATGCAGAGGTCGAATGTGGAGCTGTGATCTTTCACTGGTTGGTTACGATAGAACGCAGGAACCAAACTGGTGTGCGTCCTCGGCCAGGCCCCGACTTCCCGAGAATGAAACGGCGCCAGCCTAGGATTAGACTTTCCGAAAGTTAAAAATGAAAGTGACGGTTACAAGAGCTGAGCAAATGATTGGTCGGATACCGAAGCAGGGTGGAGGGGCCAGCACGATGGTGGAGGCTAGAATTAAGATCTTTGATCTGGGAATGCATATGCAACGGCGTTTTCAATGGAACTGAGCGGTTTTTCTCAAGAAAAGAGCCTCTCTGCACTCAACGCTCTTTTGTTTCGAATGGTTGCAACCTGCAACTTTCGCTGTGCGACTGCAACTCCTGTCAGATTCTGGTCTCCGTCAACGGTCCGTGTAATGACAAGTCTATACGGCATATTCGTCCGTCATAGGCTGGTGGTGAAGAATGAAGAATGAAGAATGAAGAATGAAGAATGAAGGAAAGGAGGAATTCTAGACTCGCATCCTCATCATTTCTATTGTGGTGAAGAATTCGTTGCAAGGGCACCGGTGATTTCAGCGCCGCGTCAGACCAATTTCATTGCGTTTGGCTCGACTGAGTTTGAAATTACAGTGGCTGCTGCATCTTTGTCGGACAACAGACTGCATAAACGGCCCAATTTACGTAGCGCCTCCTTGCAGGCCTGGTGTTTAAGCGCGGAGTGAAGAGCCTGGCCGACGTTAAGGTGCACCCAGGAGTTATTGTGTGGTGGGATTGTTCGCGAATGCGCGTTAAAGTGGATTGTTCTCGGCACAACCAGGGGCTTTAACCCGATTCAGTCAGGAGGGTCTGGTTTTTGCATCCATCCTATTTAACCAGTGGCATTTTTCCATCGTCGGATTTTTTTTCCTCACAAACTCCATTCGATACCTATAGCGGCGCCACTAGTGCTTTACACTCCTTTACTCAGCACTACCACACTCCTTTCTCTCTTTACAATGAAATACACTCCTTTGACTTTGCTCACTCTTTTTGTCTCGTCCGTGGCTGCTTCTCCAGTTCCTGCTATCGAATGGGTTACCGTCACCCACTTCACCACCGTCTTCGGTGTGCAAGCTGCTGCCACTCAGGCCTCCACTGAAGCGCAGTCTGCTTCCTCGGCTGCTTCCTCATCCGCTTCCTCTCCTGAAACTCTGGCCATCGCTCAACAAGAAACCGTTGAGACCAGTGTGGCTACCTCCACTCCAAGCTCCACCGCTATTGCAACCACTGAGGCTGCCACCACCAGCTCAAGCACCACTTCTGCTGCTGCCACATCTGCTGCTGCAACATCCTCCGGGCCTTCTGGATCCGACTTCTCTGGCGAAGGTACTTACTATGATACTGGCTTGGGAGCCTGTGGAATCACCAACTCGGATACCGACTACATTGTTGCCATTTCTCACGAGTTGTTTGACCAGTACACTCCTAACGGAAACCCAAACAAGAACTCCTTGTGTGGAAAGAAGATTAAGGCTTCGTATGAAGGTAAGTCCGTGGAGGTGACCGTTGTTGACAGATGCGAGGGATGTGCCTACAATGACTTGGACTTCTCTCCATCTGCTTTCACCCTGATTGCTGACAAGGGATTGGGTAGAATCGACATCACCTGGGAATGGGCTTAAGATTATGATAGGAATATGAACAACCGGATTTATGAAAACGTAGAGGATAATCCCCTCGAGCAATAAGACACGAGATTTCAGCCTCAGGAATATAAGCCTTTCGGGACTACCCCTTTGCGAAGAGATTTCGAAACGTCTTCTTGTCTTCTCGTGGAGCCTGGTGTCACCTAAAATCTATTTGCACCCATTTTTCTGGATGGGGAACATGAGAAGGTGAATCAAAGTTCCAGGACAAGATATCGAAATTCCGAACATTCGTTTGAAATTTACAATCCCACTTTGTTCTATCTTTTCCCGCCGGCTTCGTTTTCGATTTCCTCGCCAGTTCCTATTCAAAACAACCCCAATCTTGAACCTTCGTGGTGTGCACCTTGCAGACGAGCACTTTGAAGCGAAACCACCAACACTCTCTACACCTTATCTTTACCAATGGACGAGTCTGACGACGAGTTCATCGACCAGGTTGGGTCTGGACCGGATCTGCGGGACATTTCGTCCTCGCCGGAACCGCAAGGGATGGCCAAGCGTACTCGGTCTCGAGCAACAAACACCGACTTGAAGAATTCGTCTGGCGGTTACGCTTGGGAAGATGAGTACCAGCGGACGTGGGATGTTGTCAAGGACGACTCTGAGGGACAGAGATCGCTCGAGCAGTTGGTGCAGCAGATGATCGAGGCGAGAAAGAAGAAGATCATGAAGAACCCAACCACACCGTTCCAAAGAGGAATCATCCGGACACTTGTGGTGATTATTGATGGGTCGCTGACCATGCTGGATAAAGATTTGCGTCCCACGCGATTCGGGGCCATGCTTACGTACTTGCAAGATTTCATTGTCGAGTTCTTCGACCAGAATCCCATCTCGCAGTTGGGTATAGTCATGATGAGAAACGGAGTGGCTCATTTGGTTAGTGAGGTGAGTGGACTGCCGCAGCACCATATTGACAAAATCAGGGCACTCAAGAGTCGTCAGCACAATCGATACGAGCCAAAGGGTGACCCCTCGCTTCAAAATGCCTTGGAATTGGCTCGATCTTTGCTCATGGCCAACTTCGGCGGACCAGCAGCAGCCTCCTCAAAGAACTCCAAGGAGATTCTCATCATTTTTGGAGCTCTCTTCACGTCAGATCCTGGCGATATTCACAGAACAATCGACGCACTCGTCAAGGATGAGATCAAAGTGAAGGTCATCGGACTTTCGGCCCAGGTGGCCATTTGCCAGGAAATCGTCAATAAGACGAACTTCCTGGGGTCGGCCAACCACAAGACCCGCGTGGATAATGCAACGTCGCACTACTACGGAGTCATCATGAACGATGCCCACTTCAAAGAGCTTTTGATGGATTGCGTGGAGCCACTCGCCGTTACGAAAAATTCAGTGGAGGCCCAACATGAACAGACAGACGGAGTCCCCTTGATAAGAATGGGATTTCCGCTGAAATATTCACCAGCAGGAGCTACCTCAAACGCAGCCATCACTGCCAACTTCCCTCATTTATGTGCGTGTCACCCAACTCAAGGATCTGAGGAATCGAAAGAGACTGTTGTAGTCCAGAACGGACTGGCTACTGGCCAGGGTGTCGCAACATCAAATGTTGTTGGATACATTTGCCCACAATGCCGAAACAGAGTCTGTCACCTACCGACAATCTGTCCAGTATGTGGCCTTATGTTGATCTTGTCAACCCACTTGGCACGCTCATACCACCACTTGGTGCCCTTGAACGATTACAAAGACGTTCCTGTCGCTCCCCAATACAAGAGCACCTACTGCTATGGATGTCTTCTTCGATTTCCGGAAGGTACTGAGGAAAAGAATTCGGCTCTCACCAGTTCTCGATACCGTTGCCCCAAATGCGAGAATGACTTTTGTATCGATTGTGATGTGTTCGTACACGAAGTTCTCCATAATTGCCCCGGCTGTGAGAATAAGGGTTAGTTAAATATCGACCTAATTTGCAAATCTACCATTAGAATTTCAATTATCGTAGATTTTATTTTCAAATCATCAAAGATTAAGCTTCTGATATTATACACAGAGGAAACTTATTTGTTTCCCCAGGCGGAGTTTCCACCTCCACTCTTGCCCCATCCAGAGTTCTTGTTCGAGTTGTTGTTTCCCCAAGCGGAGGAGTTGCCAGCATTGTTCTGACCCCAGGCAGAAGATGCTCCATTGCCACTACCCCAAGCGGAATTTCCTCCAGTTTGAGCTCCTCCCCATGCGGATCCTCTTGAGCTCTTTCCTCCAGATGGCCCACTTGGTTTGCTACCCCAAGTAGAGTTACCGCCACCTGACTTTTGTCCCCAAGCGGAGTTACCACCGTTGTTACCAGATCCCCATGCAGAAGCTCCACCACCGGAACCCCATGCCGATGCACCACCACCGGAGCCCCAAGCAGAAGCTCCTCCTCCAGAAGCTGCGTTACCACCCCAAGTAGAGGCATTTCCACCAGAACCCCAAGCAGAGGCTCCACCGGCGGCTCCCCACGAAGAGGTACCACCTGCATTGATAGCAGGAGTCTTTCCGCCCCATGTCGAGGCACCTCCAGCGGCATTGATAGCAGGAGTAGCACCACCCCATGCAGATTTTGCTCCAGACGAGAAGGCAGGGCCCGAAGAGGAACCAGGTCCGTTTCTTGGACCTTCGGAAGCTCCAATGAATCTTAAGTAAGGAATTGATTCGCCTCTGATCATCACACTCAATTTAGTCTTATTGACCTTGATTTTCTTTGATTTGGTGTGCAATTCAATTCTGGCGTCCACGTCATCGGTCTCAACAACCTTACCCATGAGTCCCTTGTAGTTACCGTTGTTGACAACCACATCTTTGTAGATCAACTTATCACGTCCACCTGCACGGACTCTGGCACCAGGAGCTGCGATTGGCGCAAGTTTCAAGTTTGGATTCATACGACTCAAATCCGGGCCCAAGGTTTTGGACACCATGGAGTTCTTGGTGGAGACGGTACTCACATTCAATGCATTGGTCACAAAGATACCCAAGTTTTCTTGGAGTTCATGCGATTCCACAAACAATGTGTTCTTGTAGATATGCAAAATCACACCCTCCTTCTTCTTGTCACCACCAATCTCCTTGACAGTATCACCAATGCTGATACTGAGACCATCCTTATCGGTGGCAACCTGCTCTCTGCGGGTCAAGGTAAGTTTTGAAGCGATACCTGTGGGTTTCACGGACACCAATCTTCCGTCCGAGGTTAAGATACCATAAAGACCCTTCTCAGCTTTGACAATGGTACCAACCGTTGAGGCATTGAGCTGAACCAAGTTCTTAATCTCGTACTTGCTGTTGACGATATCAGCACTGGAAGACGTGTCAGTTGCCTTGATAAGGTAGTTGGCGAACACACGGACGTCTTCTTTGGTTTGGTCACTCAACAAGACAACCGAGTCACCGTCGATTTTGATGACCAAACCAGTTTGATCAGAATGCTTTCCTTCAATGACCTTTACGTGATCACCTGGAGTAAAGACTTTTCTCAAGTCATTAGCAGGGACAGTCAATTCTTGATTGACGAATTTGAGATCTCCACTGTCAGTAACAATCATAGTCACTTCGTTCAAAGACACACTCAAAACCTTACCAACGGTTCTTGCTTGTTCTCCACGACGCACTTCCACCTTATCACCTGGTTGGAAAGCGCTCGTTTGGCCGCCGTCCTGGTTTTTGCTGTTTTTCAAGGAAGCGGCCACAGCAGCGAGATCCAAACCGTCTTCCTCAGTGTTTCCGGTCTGGAAACGATCCAACTCTTCCAAGTTTGGATGAACGTCTTTCGTTTGGATGAATTGCAACTTGAAGTCTTTAAAGAGGAATCCCTCAACGTACTCATCACCACGGTAAACATAGCTTCTAGCGCCTCTTCCAGGCTGCAAGAAGTCTCCGTCGTACATTCTTGCCTCTTGCTCATTGAACAAACGAGGAATTGGTCTGACTTTCAGCTTGACTCTCTTTCCATCTGGAGTGAAGTCGTCGTTCTTGCCATAGTCCAAACGTGGAACCAACTTACAACGGACCTCAAGACCGTTCTCCGACAAGTTGTCGACAATGGCCAAATCGCCCTTGTACTTACCACGAGTGATTCTGATGTAAATTCCAGGAACAATCTCCACATCGGAAGATTTGACCTGTTTAAGCAAATCTGGGTACTCACTCACAGGGACAATGATTCTTTGCTTGGCGTAAACGTTGACCATACCAGTCAAAGCACGCTCAATGGCTTCAGGCTTCTTGGCCTCAATGTAGATGTAACCTTTGAAAGAGTCTCTCTGAAAAACGGATAAGATGTCGAGCGGACGAGCCAGGCGGGCCAAAGTACGCTTCTTCTCGTAAAGCTTACGCACCAAGTCTTTCTCTCTACCTGGAGAACACCGAATTGCAAAAATAGCTGGGTCATTGATGGAGGGCATCAACAACTTCTGCGACACAGTTCCGCTGGCGGTGGTGTCACCACGATAGACGGTATGTGTCTTTCTGTAACGTTGCTTCAACGTCTCGGCCAATTCCTCTGCATCCTGATCCTCAGCCTGCTGACGGCGCTGGTCGTATTGTCGATGAAGCCTGTCATCATTTGCATCGGGGACCTCGCTCTTGTCCACGTGCTCGTCAGAGATGAATTGCTCCCGGAGAAGCTCGGCCTCCTCGTCGTCTTCGTCAAGCTCGTCCTCTTCCTCGTCGTCCACCTCGGCCTCGATATCGAGGAACTGGTTGGCTCTTCTCCGCTTGGCCTTTCTGGACTGGCCAACGTCGTCGTCCTCATCATCCTCTTCTTCTTCGTCGTCATTTTCCTCGTCGTCGTCGCCTCCCTCGTTGGCGTCGTCCGCTTCGGAAATTTGTCCCGACTGTGCATTGGAGTCTCCCTCGGTTTTCACTCCACCGGAAGAAGGAGCAAAGCCAGACTCGTCGTCGGACTCGTCTCTGGGGCGCTTAATGCCCGATGCGGTGTCATCTGACATCTTTAATTTGCTGATGTCTGAGATTCGATGGCAGTAGCACCTTGTAGAACAGCGAGTTATTTGATTTTCACGCTTGGGGTGCGCCGGGCGTGCGCATACCGTTATATCAAGAGGTGACCAAAAAAAAAAAAAACTTTCTCCTCCCTGCTCAACAATGATGGATCCAGACACCATAGTTTTGTTCATCGAGGCCATGCGTGCTCTCAACATCAGATTCAACTTTCAGTTTGCGTTTACCATTCTGAACTTTTTGGTGACATTCAACGGGCAGGCGGAATACACGGACCAAGCAGTGGCAACTGAGTGAGACAATCGGTGTGACTGATTATTTAGCTTGATTTCCCAGTTTGGTTTAATTTCGTGGACTCTATGCCTTCTCCGTTTCTGTCCCTACCACTTTTTCTATTCGTTTCATTTCTCTTCTCTGTCGACTAAGTTTCTGTCTCTCAAGTCTCTGCTCTGCAAAGCTGCATCACGGCATACGTGAAATGTCAGTATAAAACAAAGCCGGAACGAACGCCCCACTAGGGGAAAGTCAGCCTTATTCTTATCTTGTTCTCTCTCTGAATCTGACTCCATTGCAATGTTGAAACTCAGTGCCTTGTTATTGTCTCTCATGATAGCTAAAGCTTCATATGTGCCTCTGATCCCGCAAGAAAAGATCCACCATATCACTTGCAACGAGGGAATTTCTCACAAACTCCTTCAAAACACAAAAGACGTCTACTTTTGCACCGATAACCAACACATGATATACCACTCATCGAGTTTAAACACTCTCTCACCTGGTGCTGAAGATCCTTTCGTTCACTACGAAGATGACTTCAGTGACAAGTGGGTAGAGATTGAAACGAACAAGTATACCGTGGAGGCTAGTGGTGGAATCCCCTTCACCGACTGTCTCTCCATTGAGCATGGCGATTCTGGGGCTGTTTCTGGCATCTTCACCGACATAATCGGAGGTGGTGCTAGCCTTGATCTCAATTGGGCAATCGTCAATGTCCTTGTGGCCCAGATCAATTTGAGTGTTGGTGCAAGCGTTGGTGCCACTTATATAGCCTCGGCAGAATACTCGTGCTCTGGAACAAATGGCCAAACTGTGCAATTGACAGTGGTACCATCGTACTACAGATTTCGGGAAGGAAAGTTCAGATTCCTCTACCCGTCTAAAAACTGGCGGGACAACCAGGTGGTCTACGAAGAATGGCAGAACATTCCCGACACCCAAGTTTTGGTATCTGCACCCATGCTTAAGTGCGTCACCGATCCAGACTTGTTGAGATGCGACAGTGCTTTAAGGACTCCATGGTGAATTACAGATTTTTAACTTTGAAAGAAGATTTGCAATCTGCCATAAATTGCTCCTAACGCATAAAGCACTGAGAACGCATCTCGTGGCTTGGTGCACGGGTGCACAGAAAAGCATCGAGAGAACGTTCTGTAATAATTCCATCCCATCCACAGTTACCATGTCGAACGAAATCGCCCAGCTTGCTAAAGAATTGAAGAGCTGTCTCAAGCAATTCCCAAACTTCCCTCAGGAAGGTATCCTTTTCGAGGACTTCTTGCCAATTTTCGCTGAGCCAGAATCGTTCAGAAAGTTGGTGAAGGCCTTCCAGTTGCACTTGGGAGACAAGAAGATTGACTACATTGTTGGTTTGGAGAGCAGAGGATTTCTTTTCGGTCCAGCCTTGGCCTTGGCTGTGAACGCTGGTTTCATTCCTGTGAGAAAGCCAGGTAAGTTGCCAGGTCCAACCTTGACCGCTGAGTTCCAGAAGGAATACGGTAGCGACAAGTTTGAGATCCAGAAGGATGTCATTCCAAAGGATGCTGTTGTCGTTATTGTTGACGACATTTTGGCTACTGGTGGAAGTGCCAGTGCTGCTGGTGAGTTGGTGACCCAAACCGGTGCCAAGGTTATCGAGTACCTCTTCGTCATGGAGTTGGACTTCTTGAAGGGTAGAGATAAGTTGAACGCCCCAACTTTCACCTTGTTGAGCGGCCAAGCTGAGAAGCTTGAGAACTAGAGACTTGAGACTTAGAAACCTCAAAGTGGAGGTGGGTGCACCCACCTCTCTATATTTCGGAGACCTCGTTATATATTATGAAAGCTAATTTTTAAAAATGAGGAACGCAAGTTCTCCAATGTAGAAGTACGCAAAATATCCCTGTTCATGAGTAACGTATGAACCGAACGACTTGCCGACAATCACATGCCACGACGCTCCATACAAGAGATCCAATTCTTTCTTCAAATATGTGGCGATGTCTTTCTCAATTTTGTAGGTGGTGGTGGCGTCCACAGCCAACTCCAAAACTTTTGTTTGGATCTCTTCCGACAAATCGGATGCCTTCAAAATCGCTGGGTTGTTAGTCATTTGCCGCCTTTCAATTTCAATCAGAGTACATACGCGTAGTTTCCCCCAGTGGGAAATTCTTGGAGCCCACTGATGCCATTAAAGAGTTGTTATCGGGAATCAAACTGCAAGTTTGGTTCTCGAGTCCGACTACATAGGTTATACACCGGAAGCCGTGGAGTTACCAGACGGAAACCAAGAATTGCATATGTTCAGACCAGAAAAGTGAAAAAGAGGAAAAGTTTACCATTCGATGGATAACAGATATCTTTGGTATTCGTTGCCTAATTTCGGGCTTTTTGATTGGATTTCGACCCAAGGTGGGGAATATGACTAACACCAATACTGAAATGGCACACTTAGGCTCAGGCATAGAGCGGCCCATTACCCCGGAACTGACAGAATGGTAAATATCGGTTTAATACTTAAACATACACCACAGGCCCAGTGTCTCTTGTGAATTATGTACGTTTCCAAAATTCATGCCCGTATTCCAGAGTCCTTCAGAAAGTTAGTAATAGAGAATCTAGGCGCAATTGTGAACTATAGTCAGGAACCATGACAAATCAATTCTGAGCAATCCTCCGCACTAAAACCCGAGCAGGATCGGTATAAGAAGGGCCAAAAATCTGGTCACTGTCTACCCCGCAATATTCATTATGAGTAAGTACGGATTTGTCAAGATCGAAAGAGACCCAACGATAGCCTTGAAGAACCCCAAACTGCCTACAGCACAAGAGGTGGAATTGCCACAAGGGCAAGTCGAATCGGCGATCTTGCAGTATGCGAAACAGGAATTGGATGAAAAGACCCTCAACCACTCGCTCCGGGTCTATTCCTACTCGGTAGCCATCATCAAAGACCAATTCCCCGAGTGGGACTTGGACTTTGGAGTGCTTTTCACCACTAGTTTGCTCCATGACATAGGTACCACCCCCAAAAACATGAAGGCCACAAAAATGTCATTTGAGTTTTACGGTGGGTTGATTGCTCGCGACTTAGTGTTGGAGAAAACGAAAGATACCGATTATGCAGAGGCAGTATCCGAGGCAATCATCAGACATCAGGATCTCGGAGACTCCGGATACATCACTACGTTGGGATTGATCATTCAAATCTCAACAATTTTGGACAATGTGGGCAAGCACATGTCGTACATTCACCAGGACACCTTGGATTCTGTTAACAAGAAGTACCCCAGAGACGGCTGGAAGTCGTGCTTTGCCCAGGTGATTGATGCCGAAAACAAACAAAAACCTTGGGGCCACACTAGTGCATTAGGAGTTCCCGACTTCCGAGAGGCCGTGTTGGGCAACGATTCACAGTATACGAAACTGAAGATTTGAAAAGGCCAGAGTAACGGTGCGGAACAATGAGAGGGTACCTATGATTTAATATGAACACGAAAGAAATAAACATAAAATCGAAAAACCACCAAGGGGTTAATTTTTCTCCAAAACTCTTCTCTTTTGGCAGACCCAATTTATAGGAAATAAACTATAACATTGGCAAAAAGAAAAGTATCGCTTGTCCCCCGAATGGGTGCTAATTTCCGCTGCGAATGCTCTGTAAGTCTCCCGTGATAAGTCCATGTGCACACCGATCTGACAAGACTTGACCAACTACTGAAACTGGCTCCATCCAACTTCGTATAAAGCCGTGGGAATTTCCCTTTCAAACTTAGAAATGGTTGATGCGTCATATGCGTCTCGAATCTCGACGCACTATTACAAAATTGCCCATTTGCTGCTGGTGACATATGCCGTTTACACAGCTAAAGAACCGTCCGGTGACCAGTTTCTTCTAGAGCTTGAGCTCCAGATCCGAAATGAGCACCCGAAGATGTTGCTCACATACTACAACAAGTTGTTGTATCATTTCCGTTTCGACCACTTGAAACCTGCCGATCGCCCATTCAGCCACGATTCCAACCATACCTCCGCCACAGACCACAACTCCAGCTCACAATTGAATGTGCTCTATCCACAGTTGGCGCTCAAACATGAGTCCACAGTCCCTGCGGAGCAGCTTGCCAATCCTTACCGGGTAATGAAGAACTCGCCAGGGAAAAAAGATTCGAATGCCAAAGATGAGCTTCCAGATGGCCACTTGGCTTTCGCCAGTCTTTCGTTCCTAAAGGCGGTCAAGAAGACTCTCGTGTACAACTTGTCTGCTTCTGGAGACATGCTCCTTTTCGGGAATTATGTCGTGGCCAGGGTGTCGGGGACAAGTGCACAGTATGCTGTGGTTCAAATCGACCCAGTACTTCTTGCCAACGGCGATCTCATAGTCTCACTTTCCCAAAGAAATAGGCTAGCACTCTTTGATTCAAGTATTTTGAACTTGGATCATGTCTTCCAGGAAATGGCTTCCTGTTTTGTCATATACGTTGTTCCTTCGGGGCTACGGTGTCATCTTTACGACACAACTAGCATGCAGCAGAGTTTCACATATACTCCGCCGAAATCCAGCGCAAACCTTCTCAGGCTTCTCAAATCTAGCACTGGAGTAGATTTGAAAGAGCGTCAGCAAATTTTGTGGGTGAAGTTGATTCCAAACCTACAGCACCTTAATAATCAGACCTCCAAGATTTCTCGTTTCGTGCATGAAGTCGACAACAAGAAATACATTCTTTGGCCTTGGGAATTGTGTCTCTTACAATTTGGTAACGTGGAGAAGAACATCATTCCAAATAACACCCCTCTGGCCGTTGATCCCCTACTGTTGATTAATGAGTTCATTCTGTTTTCGATCCTGTCGCATGAAAACTCTATTGTGGACAAATCAAACGGCCACGCCGTGGGTTCAGCAGTGACAAACGGCGGGACTCATCAGCATTTCAGTATTCCTAGTGCCTTTTCGACTGGAATCAGCACTGGAGGAAATGAAATCAAGGTTGATGAGACACACTTGAGTATGCTGGAAATCAATCCCGAGGTCCTGGAGATCTTTGAAATTGACAATGGGGACGATTTATTCGGAGACCTGGAAACTTTAAGTGCAAGCTTACCGCCAATCACCGAGCCGAAGGATGAGGCAGCAGAGAGAGAAGACGAAAGCGATGATAATGACAGCGAGTTATTTGGCAGTAGCCCAGAGCTGGAAACGCAAGTCACTTCAGAAAAGAACGGAATGGAAACATTTGACCTCAAAAAGGCTCATGAAGAGGATACTGAAATGCCACCTGCCGAGGAGATTGCTGACAACCACAATGACAACAAAACGGATGACAGTGATTCCTCAGCTCTAAAGAAGATCTCTCCTCCATCACCAGACAAACCTGCGTTCATCAATATTCCGCGGGACCAGATGATCACGGCCCCTATTAATCTGACACCAATGTCTTACGATGATCCTGGTGCACCTCCTGCTATAATGCCAACGCCAGTCATCCCACAAAATATGGCCATGCAAGGATCTTACGCTGGTGGCTATCCACACGGCACCCCAAAAATTGCTCAAAGCCAATTTCCACAACAAGGTCGTCCATTGAATCCGTTTGCACCCAAAGAACAAAAAGAGGTGCTTCAAGCCGAAGACAGCTTTTCGAACGTTTTCTCGCCTATTTTGTTCAATCCAATGATCAAGAGCAACATTGATACCAAGTATGGCAAGGGAGGAAAGTTTTATGTGGCCCGTGAGAATTCCAATGGTCCAGAGGATACTAAAACCAGACTTCGTGAAACAAGCGTCTCAGGATTCGACAACATGATTACCCAAGATATGAAGAGCTGGTCTGAACAGAGGAATGAATCAACAAGGGAGTCTATTACCAACGGAACTTTCAAGGAGGGTGGTTTCAAGGAAGAAGAGTTTGTCAATGATGTCAGCGTTGTCGAAGAAGAAAATGGCGCTGAGGATGACGAAGGTGATGATGAGGATGAGGACGAGGAAGAAGATGACGAAGAGAGTGATGTCGATGAGGAACTTGATGTCAACGAGCTAAAAACGTCACCTTTGAAACTCAATACTCATTCCAGAGATATTTTCCAATTTAATGGAAATGACCTTACCGCTCCAGATGCTCAAAGAAAAAATATTCCCAACTACTTGTCGAGCTTCCAGAACAGCCAAGCTAATAATCCCTTGTCCCCGGGCAATGGTATGAAAAACAACTCTATTATCAAAACGGAATCACCATTTGGCTTTGGAATTGGAACTGTTGAAGCAATATCGTCTTGCTCTCCAATGATGGTCAATGACCTAAAGCAAGAAAGTCATAATCTTACTGTGACGAGAAGTGAGGATCATAACATGCAAATTGACAGCAATGTTGTAAAAGATCCTGGGACAGCAGATAGCGCCAACACACCATTGTCTTCCTCCAGTTCCAGCAATGGAATCACAGAGTCCTCAAATTGTCTTCCGTTGATTCTTCGAAATATCAATGTCTTCAGCATACCAAACAATTTCATCCTCAGAAAGATTCCTGGAGCATGGGGAAATGTTCCGCTTGCCACAGGTTTTAACATGGACGTTGATGAGGAGGAAGATGATTTCGACAATTCTCGCAGCGAGCTTACCGTGAGACTTAAGGACCTTGACGAATGTCTCAAATGGCTCACACCTAACCTCGTGTTTGACATGGGATTAATCAACTTCGAAAAGCGTCTACAGCTAAAGTTGCCCGACTTCTTTTCAGACGAAGTTGTCGATGACAGCACGGATGGTGAAATATCTCCTCAGGTGAGGGACACGTTTCTTGCGGCTTTCCCCTTGAGTTACCGTGTGAAACTTCACGAGTTCATCCATGACGAGGACGACCTGCGAAAAGAGATTTCGGACACTCAAGCAGAGCTTGATAACCAACTCAGTTTCCTCGATGACATCACAACTGACACTTTGCTAGCCCCTGACTCTTCTGCCAAAAAGTTGAAAACAATTCATTGGGATTCGATTTATTCGGAAGAGACTGGCAACCAGGAAAAGTTCAGAAATTACAAGGATTTGATGAATGCGGCAGAGGATGCGGAGAAAAAAACTGACGACAAATCTGTGTTTGCCTTGAATGAGGTGAAGACGAAAGTTTTCAAAAATGCCGATAAGATTGTCAATTTGAATTTTGTGGGGGTTAAGTTCTGGAATTACTTTAACTTCAGTCCAGTGAATGGTCCTAAGGAGTTTCAGGTCCTCCTCATTTCTGAAAATGATCCAAGAAACCAAGCTGGAAATTTATTCGACTACAACAATATGGACTTCTTGGACCTACTCAAGAACAACTACAAAGAAGGTCATTTTGGTACTATCAAGAAACTCAACTTGCAAACTTCTGAAACTCGACCAGACCTTGAAGGTATAAGCAATGGAGTAATGCTCGTGAATAAGGATATTGGCGAGACAGATTACCGAGACTTTTACAAGAAAGTTAACAAGAAACTCAAGTCCTTGGCGGAGCTAATCAAGCTCGATCTAATCAACAAAACCAACAGATTCGAATTTGGCAGACCGCTTCTTTTGCTTTTTGTTAATTTCGATCCAACAATCAACTCTGTTTTGCAAATTTCGAAGATTTGCCGAAACTTTAAGTTGACATTAAAGGATCATCAGTTGTCTTTGGTTAATGTTTTCACACACATAATCCCTTGGAATTATATTGTCAAACAATCTGATGGTCGCCGGCGTTTGCGGTACTTGTCAAACATGAAGCTCTCGAGATTTTCAATGCACTTGTACAACAAGTGTTTTGATACTGACACTCAGGACAGAAGAGTTACCCCTCCTTGCAGGGACGATGCTAAAAAATTGTTTACTAATTTGGTGAAGGAGCCTCCCGCAACTTTGCACTTCAAGTTTTTGAACAAGATCAACAAGGAAGGCTCAAGTTCAACATTCCACGACGATATTTTCCTTCATGTGGCTTACGAACGATCTGTTGATAAGAACTGGATATCAGCAGCATGGTCGGATCCGTTGGGCATTGTTACCAGAACCAAATCTTGGTACTGTTGCTCATCAGGCAAGACCAATGGTATTGATGCCCACGAATTGGGATCGGTCATAAATGAAATTTGGGAAATTTCGAACACTCTTTTCAAGAAGTTAAATGAAGACGTTGTGCAGCGGACCAGTGGGTCGGGTGCAAAAAACTTTTTGGTTCTCACTCGAATCAGCAGCATCATTCCAGATGATGAGCTTGTGTTCTGGAAACGACTCACCACCAAACACAAAGACATTTCTTTGCTTGTGCTCTCTGCCAATCGTTTGCCCAAGTACCTTTTCAGCTCGAAACTCACTTACAATGCTCCCATGGAGCCGTCAGAGTCGAAGGTCGGTGTCAAGGCTAATTTCGATGAACTGACAACGCCAACAAACTATCTTCTGGGGCTTGGACACGGACGCACATCCATGTCATCCGTGATGAGTGGCGCTGACTTCTTCAAGTCAATGAACATCACCAATGGCATCAGCCCATCGCCGGGAGGAGGTCTTAGTGTCATGTCTCCAATGAACAATAATGCACTTGGATTCCATTCTCCGCAGCAATTTATGGGCACAGCCTCCAGCTTTCTCTCGCCAATTGATGCGGGAACCAACAATGCATCCGGAATTAATGAGGCTGACTATGTGCTTAAAGATCCCCGGTTGGAAATTTTGGGAGTGATCCCGAAAATCCCACTTCCATCGTTCAACTCCCCAACAAGATTGGGAATGCGCATTGGTTATTTGATCCGCGAGTCCAAAATGAACAAGGAAAACTCGGAGATGAACTTCAATGTTTTCGAGGTGACTCTTCTCAGCTGCTCATCCTACTGGAATTTGGATGCCATCATGAAGATCTTGCTCAATCAGTACAAAAAATTAATTGTGCTTAATGACGTTGTGGGAACATACGGAGGAGAGACCCCTCACTTCCCGCACGAGGAAAACTACGACTCCTTCTCGGAACTTAGAAGCTTGGTGCCATGGCACATCAATGCTGTGGTTAAGACATTGGACTTTTTGGTGCACGTGAGTGTTGATGAAAACGCTTAGAAGTCATCAGCTAGAAACTGGCAACCCCAGCTAACCTGTATACGAAATCAAACATCACCGCGTTGTTTTGCAATAGTTTTAGATTTCCATCGTTGAACGTGACTTCAAACAGATACCGAGTGTGAAATTCTTAGGATATTGCTGGACAAAATCCGAACGCCTAATAATCTCTTTCTGTTTCCCGTCCCGTATTCACGCAAAAAATGGAAAATACTCAGGATATCATCAAGGGATACCTCAATGGAGGAAGATACCAGAACAAATCCGATCCGCTAGCCGACACAGATGACGAGTTTGACCTCGATTCTCTAGTTGATCCGCTAGACGACTCGTTCCAAATCGAGACTGTGCATGTTCCGACTTTCCCGTCGCCTCCAACTCCACACGAGTCACCATTAAGGCACCATACGAAATTGCGAGGAAGCCCAGTGAAACTTACCAGGCTATCGCCGATGAAGGAAGACTTTGGAAAGGCAGAGGAGGAGATCTTCTCGAGATTTGACCACTCAGAAATGTTGGATACCCATAAGTTTGTCAACAAAGTCCCGGAGCACATCTCCAGCTCGAAAGAGTTTGAGAACTACTCGCTGCTTCTAGCTTCGTCTATGGATAAGTTGATTAAGCAATTGGCCGCAGAGAAGAAGCGCAGCCGAGATCTTGAGGCGAAACTCGCTCGGCACGAGAACGACAAGTTTCAGGCCCAAGTCACGAAAAGCGACTACGATCTATTAATGGGCCAGTTCTCCGAGTTGAAGGAGAAACACGACCAGCTTCTGCGTCGAAGCCAAATGAACGAGGATAACGACTCCAGGCTAGTCCGCGAGAACCAGCTTCTTCGAGAAAAGCTCATCAAGTATAAGAAGTTGTATGAGGATTTGAGAGACAGACAGGTTCCAGCAGCGGAGCCATCCCACATTGCAACCAGGCAGCAAAGTGCACCCAGGACAAACCCGGGAGCACTCCGAGAGGAGCAATTGCCGAAACGGTCAGTTTCAGCTGACATGTATGTTCCACCAAAACGGCAATTTGGTGCAGAAACCAATGCCGAGCTGGATTACCAATCGGAGGAGCAAGAACGTTCCAACGTGAATCAGTTGGGAGCACTTGTGCAACGGCTTGCCGAATTTGTCAATATCCATTCCGCAACTGATCCGGAGCAAGCACGGTCGGAGTCTGGAAGCCACGCCAACCCAGCGAACAATAGGCCGAGCGTGGATCCGGTGGCCATGGCTCAAGGCAGTGCCGCGCATTATGCCAGTGAAGAAGCCAAATTACCAACAAACTACAGTCATATCATTAGCGAGTTGGCCCACAGCGTGGAGCAGATCGGCCACGATTTACACCGAATCAACTCCACACTATTGCACACTTCCAAGTCCCGAGGTTTGGATCCAAGGCAAACACGCATGGATCCATCCGATAAGCGCCTGGTGGACGTCAACAAACATCGATCAGATGGATCTTTTTCCGAACGCGGCGCCATGCCTGACTTCACGAATTGGCCACAAACCAAAACACCACTGGATGAGCGTGATTTAAACAGCAACCGATACGGCCGCAGCTGCACACACAACCCACGGCAGTGTTCCGCGTGCGCCAAAGCCTCGACGTCAGCACCCAGTCGGCCAAGCCGGGATTCGTCGGCCCCGGATTCTGACTCTTTGGGCGGTCCTACCCAGGCGCTAATGGGCAGGTATACGTGGAACCGCACCATCTAAAATGGCTGGTGGTTGGTGGGTTGGTGGGTTGGTGGGTTGGTGGGTTGGTGGGTTGATGGGTTGATGGGTTGATGGATTGATGGTTTGGTGCTTGGTCCGAATTAGGCCACAGATTTAGATCCACACCTAAAACGGGACCGTGATGGAACGAACCCATGACGCCAAACCGTTGCCCACACGCCCCGATTCAGACAGGTAAATAGTGGCCCTATTGTTCATCTCCGCAATTCGATAGTTGGCAGGAAATGACAATTGTGACAAATCATTACTGGTGCATGGCTTCACTCGCGACCACAGCCGGAGCCTTCTATGCATCGTGCGCAGCCCCATCAAAACACGAACACGACCAAACCACTACAACAATACGACAACACCACTAAGAACACCACTAAAACACCAGCATGTCCGCATCAGGCCTTTGTTCTGTAGTAATAGAAGCACTGCAAATTTCGGCAAGGCACAAAGTTGCGGTGATTGGGCCCCGCCTCCATTTGGCCGTGCGAATGTAGGTTGTGCTATCACCAAGGCCAGTCTTTTCGTATCAGCAGTGACTGGCACTTTTTCCGCTCCTCTGGTGGCTCGGTTGCAGGCACAGGAACCAGAATTCCGGGTTGTGAGCCTCCAGATCAGCCACAGGCGTGACAACTGTCTCCACCCAACTCGGCTTCTTCGCGACCAATGTCAATAATTCCCGGAAAATAAAGCACATTCGCTGATCGACCGCCGCCAGGCCCTCGACCAACCTTCGCTTACAGCGATCGCACAAACGAAAATAAAAAAAAAAACCACTGTTCTCCTGGGCTCCCATTGATCCCAACCATGCAGGCCATGCCTTTTTGTCAACTTCAACAATCCCCCATCTCCTCCAGTATTCGCCGGCCAATTCTCCTCGTTTCGTTTTCCCCCGCCAACTGCAGGCTCGCATTTCAGGTCGCAAGTGCGAGGGTTGCGCTCAACACACAAGCCCTGGCTGTGGGATCGTTTTCGGGGGGCCGCTGCTGCCTGCAGGTGTTTACAATCGTGCCCAATGTAGATTATTGCCCAGGGATGGTGACGCGATGCAATCGTTCACTCACGGTTTTTGCTCCGGCATTCACTTTTTACACCTGACGGTTCCCTGATTTCAGCTTCTGGGTTGCTTATTGTTTTTCTGGCAATATTTTTTTTTCTTGTTCCTTCTTTTCTGTGACATTTCTCTTCTCCAACCCTGGATCCACTCTCTTGCTGGCTGTCTCATCGTGATCACCGCCATTGATTCCCTGCGCGTTGTTGGACTCTAGAATGTCCGTCCTCAACAACGAAAATGAAGTTTGGCTGACCAGATCCCGACCCAAGGACACAGACGCCTCCACAGCACCGGCTGCTGCCGCCGACACCGCCAATTCCGACGACGTGGTTGTGTCGAACCCGCGTCACTACTTGGGAGACGTTTCCCACCAGTTCGGAATCTCTCGTCCAGCGGCCCATCCAACCACCCGCAAGCGGCCATTGGCAGAGGCAGCGCCCGTCCAAGCCAACCGCGGGGCCCTTGCCAAGGCCAAAGACATCAGATCGAAAGCTGTTCCCTCGGTGGCCCTGCAACAGTTGGTTCCACACCTGTTGCCTCAGAAAAGACAGGCCACCGAGTCCAGCACCAACTTGGTGGAGAAGCTCCGCCCTGCCCACGAACAAGAGGCCTCGGCCAAGTTCAAAAAATCAAAACGCACAGACTACGAGTGGCAGGACCTCGACGAGGAGGACTTTGACGATCCCTTGATGGTGAGCGAATATGTCAACGAAATATTCCCCTACTTGCATGAACTCGAGCAAAAGACATTACCGGATCGTAACTACTTGTTCAACCAAACACAGCTCAAACCTAAAATGCGGTCAATCTTGGTGGATTGGCTCGTGGAAATGCATCAACGATTCCGTCTCTTGCCAGAGACCTTGTTCTTGGCAATTAACATCATGGATAGATTCATGTCGATAGAAGTGGTCCAGATCGACAAGTTACAACTCTTGGCCACCGGCTCATTGTTCATCGCCGCCAAATACGAGGAAGTGTTCTCTCCATCCGTCAAGAACTATGCATACTACACCGATGGCTCCTACACCGAGGACGAGATTCTCCAGGCTGAGAAGTATATCTTGACGATTCTCAACTTTGATCTCAGCTATCCAAACCCAATGAACTTCTTGCGGCGTATTTCCAAGGCGGATGACTACGACGTCCAGCTGAGAACATTGGGTAAATTCCTTTTGGAAATCACAATCGTTGACCACCGTTTCATCGGCATGCTTCCTTCTCTCTGCTCGGCTGCAGCCATGTACATTGCCAGACTTGTGTTGGGCAAGGATCCCGTTTGGAACGGCAATCTCATCCACTACTCTGGGGGTTACCGTGTGGACGACATGAAAGAATGCATCAAACTCATTGTTCAGTACCTCGTTTCTCCCGTGGAGCATGACGAGTTCTTCAAGAAATACGCAACAAGAAAGTTTATGAAAGCTAGCATCATCTGCCGCAGCTGGGCCAAGAACTTTGTCAACGACAAAAAGGACTTATTCGACGAGCTGCTTTTGACAGAAAAGATCACCAAGTGATAGTCGAATGGGCCATCACCTCCCCTGCGTTTCCCCTCCTCGTTCAGCATCGTCAATCTCTCACCATCTCAGCGAACTTCGCTCTCCGCAGAATCTTCGCCTTTTGCATTTTCACTTCTCATAGATTCTCATGAAGAAGCCGCAGTCACTTCCCTATCATTCATGCATTAAGGGTCTGCGCTTCAGTCAATGTCTAATGAATTTCGATGTTTATCAATACCACGTTGATTATTACTCATATTGTAGAACAGAACCCGCCCGTACTCGTTTGACATTATGCATACTGACTTTGGTAGATTTGTTGGTGGAAGTTTCAGGTTTTTCTCAGTTGTGAGGCAAATTCTCACTATGCTCAGTTTGCAAAACTTCATTTCTATAATTGTTATTCTTCACGAAATGACGCCAAATTCGTCCTTTTCAACCCCAAACGACAAAAAAACAGCCATGGATTCGGTTCCGATTATCGATAGAATCACCGATCACTTGACCAACAAGTCTAGCTCTCGGGAAACTCCCAAAGCTGCAATTGCTGCAAAATCGGACTCCAAGGTCGGTTTACAAAGCTTGCCCCTTCAAACTGAACAGCGGGCTCGTAGAAAAGGCGCCAAACTCACTTTAGCTCTTGCTGGATCAAGTGGAACGGGAAAATCGACATTCCTCAATACATTATTTGGGGAGGAATTGATCACAAAGTCTCGTCCTCCTTGTCGACAAGAAGTTCGTGAACGAAAGTTCGAGCTTACTGAGGATGACTTTACGTTATCTCTTACGGCGGTAGATATGCCTGACTTTGGGGCTAAAATGGATAACCAGTATAGTTGGGTACCTATTGTTCGCTATATTGACCACCACTTCAAGGCCCATATGTTGCAAGAGGAACAGCCACATCGACAAGGAATTGTGGACAACAGAGTGCACTTGTGCCTTTACTTCCTCTCTCCAGCGAGTAGCTCGTTGAGTGCCTTGGATATCGAGTCGATGAAGGAGATCTCCAAGCGAGTCAATTTGATCCCTGTAATTGCACGAAGCGACACTCTTAATAAGGAGGAATTGGAGAGTCTCAAGTCGTTGGTCAATACAACAATGCGAGCATATGGAATCCAGGTTTGCCAGTTTATTTCCGACCAATACGTCTTGCGCAAGATCAAGGCAATCGCTCCTTATGCGATAATTGGATCTAACTCGTTTCTCAGAAATGAAGAAGGTAGACTTGTGAAGGCAAGAAAATATCACTGGGGAATTGTGGAAATTGAAAACCCCGAGCACTGTGATTTCGTTCACCTCAGAGATGTGCTTCTCTCGGAGCATATGGTTGATTTGATCACATCCATGGATGCCCACTACAACCAGTATCGCCTGAGATGTTTGAAAGAACGCTTGGATCGGGCGGTCAATACCTTGGGGTTCAACTACGAGCAAGAATCCGAAACCGAAACCGATGGTCTCCGTTCGTATGTGGTTTACAACAAGGCAAAGGCATTGAGCACTCTCAAAATGATCGACGGAGGCAGAGACGTCATTTCGGAAAAATATGAAGCCGATTTGAGGAAAAAACTCGATGAGTCCATTCGCTCGGAGGAGGCCAAGTTCAAGCAGTGGAAAGCCGACCTTTTGGAACGCCAGAAGGAGTACAACAAAGATCTACAGAACGACTTTGCACGAATCAAGATTTTACAGCAGGAAATTGCGCAGCTCAGTGGAAAATCATCCGATCATATCGTGGAGCCTACACTTGGATCTGACTTTTCACTAAGCCAACTGAGTTTTTGACCAATTCTGGAGTGAGCCAAAAACCTCCAGCCCTAACTGGAGCGAAACATCCATACCTCCTAAATTACTATATCACAGCGGCAGGAAAAAATTTAGTGAAAATTCCAGGATTAACTTCTTCAAGAAACCCCAGTCTTCTGGGGGTTCAACAGGTTCGAGTATGTTTCAGTTCAACACCTTTCCACAGCAGGTCAACAGGATGAAGTTTTTTTATCAATATATGTTTTTTCTGGCATCTCTAATGTTAGGGCCTAACGGTTCGATGAATAGAACTCTTGACACTATCTGATAGCAATGGACTCACAACACTTGAGTTGATGAGTCCCTGCTTTACCTTGACTGTGAAAAGCCTCTTTGTTTTGGGCTTGTACTAACAGATTAGACCTTAGGATCTCCTATGGACAACCATAACTAATATACATTTCGCTGGCCGAACACACATTTGTAGTCGTAGTGAACCCCATAGCAGCCTCACTTAGACTGAAAGACTGATGCCGTTGAAGAGAAAGAGCTTTTGATCATATACCTATGTGTCGATCTGGGCCATCCAACATTCAATAGCACTCTCGATAGTATGCGGTCTGTTAGATTCCCAAACTCAGCACGAAACTCTTATAAACCCATGCGTAACGTGTCAACCTAAACGACGCAGACCGAACATTCTTAGCCTAGTTTTAGTAGAAATTTCCCACCTAGTTGTGTCCCTCCCAAATCCCATTTCGAGGCTAACTTGATCTTGTATAGAGGTCCATTGAAGACACAACTAGTCGTTACTTGATGGAGTCCCCAGGCCAGATCGATGCTAAGGAAGGTTCAGAAGAGACGTTCGATCAGTCTCCTATTGTTCCTCATCACAATGAACCTTCTGCTAAAGTGAGAAACGTGAACTTGATCTTAGACCACTCAGCTTTGATTCGTGGATTGGGAAATGTCAAGAGATGGGTCAACAAGCAATTCATTGAGCAGCAGTTGAAAACAAACAAAAAGAGTTCCGACGAGAAAATCCACTTGGACCTCTATCTCCCGCTGTACACCTTGCATGAGTTGGAGTTTCTGAGAAGAGGAAGCTCCACTCTGGCATCGAATGCTGTTCAGGCACTCAAGTTCATTGACCAGATCTTGGACGGAGAACACGAGCAGGAGTTGGCAGAGTTCAACGACTTCGACCAATTGGAATCCACGGAGACAAGTTTCGCTGAGCCGAAACGGACAGACTCTCTTGAGTATAATGTTCACATTGAAGAGCAAACGGGCCAGTTCCCGACCTGGGAGAAGTGCTTGCAGTTCAAATTGCGTGAATTGCAAGTCAAGGATTTCCCATATCGTCAAACGAAACTTGCTCAAAACAGCCTTGGGCTGTCCCACATCTCAGAGACTCACATTGAGGAATCGCCAGAGGATTTGGTGCAAACTCCAGCTAGACTCAAACACTTGATCCGGTCATGTGTGTTCAAACGTTACATTGAGACCGACACCAGAGCACAACCGTCACAGGAGCACTGGAAGTTGGTGACCGAAGATAACGTCACCCGAGTGTGGGCCAATAGTTTTGGCATTGACTGTCTCAACGTGAACGAGGCCGAGCTTCTTCTATTCATGTCGATGGATGTGACCAGCTTCAATGTGAGCCAGCCAGGGTCTGATTTCAACTCTGAGCATGACGTTTACGACCAGCCAGACCGGGGCATTTTGCATCAACGAATCGACACCACTGCCTACAATTACGTTCCTATTGGCACTGGAAAGAAACCACGAGGCGAGTCTTCAGGAAGGGACGCCCACGAGAACTCTGGCGATGACACCACGAAAACCAAGCCCAAACAGGCTAAGCCCAAGCCGAAATCAAAGCCCAGAGCAGGAAAAAAGCTCGACCAAAACCCACCAGTGGTGCTGTCGGCCACTGCAGATGTTCGAATGGAGGAGTTTGGCCAGATCAACTACGCTCCTCGGTCTACGGGGAAGTTGTGGATGCCCGCTGGTGAGCAAGGGCCGAAGAAAAATCGGAAGAGCCAAAAACCCAGAGAGAAACAACACTCTCCAGCGAAATCTGGTGAGAAACCAAAATCTGGCGAGAAACCAAAATCTGGACTGAGACCGAAAGCCGCACCCAGACAAAAGGAAGAGAAACCACCAGTGGAGTAAAGGAAAAGAAGAGAGTAAGAAAGGAAACAACAACTTCGTCCTGAATCGAGCTTACCTATCGTACGAATGAGCGACCAACTTCACAATGAGAAAAAAAAAAACGAAAAGAACTTCTTCGTTCTACACTTGTTCTCCAACCTGAAAATCCGCCTGAGTCAACTTTTCGCACAGTGCTGGCTTTCACAGCCTGAGACAAGACTTGTTGAGGACGCCGCCTGCATACGCCACACCCAGTCGTGATTTCTATAGCCACCAACAAACTGCGGCCACAGCATGATATGGAAATGTAAAACCGACGTAGCAGCAATAATGCGACCCAAACTAGCCATTCAAACCACAAAAAACACCCAGAACGCCCAGTGGCCCCAATTACGTGCCCCCACAAGATAACCCACGTCCCCTGCACACAGACCGAGGCCCCCCACGACCCTCACGGTGAGGAATCTAGAAACTTAAACAACCGTGAATCCCTCCACAATGAACAGACAAACCACGCGAGAGGACATCCAGCGGTACCTCCAGCGCTGGCAGGAGCTCAAGCAGCAATACGGCGATCACGCCGTCAATGTGCCTGAATTCAACCAGTTGACCAAGATTATCCGCTACATTCAGGCCCAGGCAATGCAGAGACACCAACAACAGCAGCAGCAGCAACAACTGCACCAACAGCAGCTGGGTGGCACGGGCCTGGCCTCTCAGATTTCGTTCCAGCAGAGTCAGCAAAGTCTGCAGAGCCTGCAGCCCCAGCCTCAGGTGGCCCAGCAGCAGGTCCAGCAGAATCTTCTGCACTTGCCCAAAAACCAACTGCCTTACATGCAAATGGCCAACGGAATGGCTGGCGGTCAGGGCAATGGCCAGGTCGGAGGCCAAATTGGCCAAGTCGGTGGTCAGGTTGGCCAAGTGGGCGGCCAGGTGGGCGGCCAGGTTGCGCTGTCGGGAATGATGTCGAACCAGATGGGCCAAATGGGCGGCCAGATGAACCAAATGGGCATGATGGGCATGATGGGCATGAACCAGCAGTCGCCTGCCCAGCAGTCGCCCCAGAGCTTGTCGCAGACCCCGTCGATGCCCCACCAGCAGACTCCCAACTTTGCTCCCTCGACCATGAGCCAAAACATCGGCCCCAACGGGCCCAGCGGGCCCCAGAACGGCGCAGACGTGTACAACGGCACGGAGAGCCCGTTCTCCCAGCAGCAGATGCAGTTGCTCAAACTGCAGAACCAGGCGGCCAAGATCTTGTTCAAGAGCCATACGAATGGGTTCCCTCACATCCCACAAAACATGATCGAGATGGCTACAAACGAGAGACTTGCCATCCCCTCCGATCAGCCCAATGGCGTGCCAGCTACGCCATCTATGGCAGTTCCACTGCCGGCTCCGTCCGCCATGGGCCAAGGTCCTATCGCCAATCAATCTCCCCAATACCCATTCCAGCAAGTGGCCACACCTTCCAATTCGGGACGTCCAAGTCTGTTAATTGCTCAGGGTCAGCAGCAACAGGTCGACGCTCAAGGTTTACAGGGTAGAAATGACCCAAAGCAGCTTCCTGGTAAGCGGGTGTCCAGATCTTCCAAGTCTGGAGCTGCTACTCCAATCTCCTCTCAACCTGTCGATCCTAACTCAATTCAGCCAGTGACGCGACCTGCAGCCCCACCAAAGGAGTTCACCGAGTACTCCAAAGAGGTGGACCTCACGAATCAGCTTGTGGTGCCTTTGAGCAAACCAAACGCTCAGGTTGACACGTTCGTGCTCCCCAAGATTGTTGACGAACTGATTGATGAGATTCCTTACAATGCATTGTATACGCCTCAGAGTAAGGTCAGATGTCCCGCCATTCTACCTACTGGTATCGATGTGGATGACATCATGACCACACGTGAGTCGTACATTCTTCTTCAAATTGATGCTGAACTCACCAAATTGAGAAAGCAATTGGGAAGTGCTTCAGATGAGGAGGAAAAGACAAAGCTTACGGTGGAAATCGCCAAGCTCGAGTTGCTACCATATCAAAAGAACGTTCGTGGCAAAGTTCTTTCGCAAATGTGGTTCAGCAAATCTTTGCTTCCAAACTCACATCCCAACTTTTTGGCAATTTTTGCCGAGTTGTCATTGGACAATGTTATCATGACCGAAGAGTTGTATAAACAACAGCTCTATTCCCTCGTCCAGGCTCAGAATAGAAAACACCAGGACTCGGTCTCCAAGATTCTTTCGTTCACAACAAACAAGCGCGAGAGACTTAATGCTCGTAAGGAAAAGCTTGAAAGATTGAACATCAAGATCAACAGTTTCCACTCGCAAACTGCGAAGGAGGAGCAAAAGAAGCTTGAGAAGATGGCAAAACAACGTTTGCAAGCTTTGAAGCTGAATGATGAGGAAGCATACTTGAAGTTGCTTGACCACACTAAGGATACTAGAATCACCCATTTGTTGAACCAGACTAATCAGTTCTTAGACAGTTTGGCTCAAGCCGTTCAATCTCAGCAGAGAGATGCTCAACAGAACAATTCATATGGAGCCACTGCTATCGAAGAGAAACCTATGGATGACGAGAAACGTGAAAAGGTTGATTATTACCAGGTTGCTCATCGTATCAAGGAAGAAGTTACTGCACAGCCAAGCATTTTGATCGGTGGACAATTGAAAGAGTACCAACTTAAGGGTTTGCAATGGATGGTATCTTTATTCAACAATCATTTGAATGGTATTTTGGCAGATGAGATGGGTTTGGGAAAAACCATTCAAACAATTTCCTTGTTGACATATTTGGTCGAGAAGAAACAGATTCCAGGTCCGTTCTTAGTCATTGTCCCCCTCTCGACTTTGACCAATTGGAATCTCGAGTTCGAGAAATGGGCTCCAGCATTAAAGAAGATTACCTACAAGGGTACTCCTGTGCAAAGAAAAGTGATGCAATATGATATCAAACAACAAAACTTCCAGGTCTTGTTGACAACCTTCGAGTATGTCATTAAAGACAGAAGTCTATTATCTAAGATCAAGTGGGTGCACATGATTATTGACGAAGGTCACAGAATGAAGAATGCCAATTCGAAATTGTCTGAGACATTGACTCAATTCTATCACAGTGATTACAGATTGATTTTGACTGGTACTCCTTTGCAGAATAATTTGCCAGAACTTTGGGCATTGTTGAATTTCGTTTTGCCAAAGATCTTCAACTCGGTGAAATCTTTCGATGAATGGTTTAACACCCCATTTGCGAATACCGGAGGACAGGATAAGATCGAGTTGAGCGAAGAAGAAACTTTGTTGGTCATCAGAAGATTGCACAAGGTCTTGAGACCATTCTTGTTGAGACGTTTGAAGAAAGACGTTGAGAAAGATTTGCCAAATAAGATTGAGAAGGTGATTAAGTGTCCAATGTCTTCTTTGCAATCGAAGTTATACCGAATGATGTTGAAGTACAATGCTCTTTTTGCTGGAGATACGACGGGTGGCAAGAAAGCAAGTACTATCAAGAATGCAAATAATCAACTCATGCAGTTGAGAAAGATTTGCAACCATCCATTCGTTTATGAAGAAGTTGAGAATCTTATCAATCCAAAGCTGGAAACCAATGATATCATTTGGAGAGTGGCAGGAAAATTCGAGCTTTTAGATCGAATTCTTCCAAAGTTCAAAAAGACGGGACACAGAGTGTTGATCTTCTTTCAGATGACTCAGATCATGGATATCATGGAAGACTTCCTCCGCTTACGTGGCATGAAGTACATGAGATTAGACGGTGGAACGAAATCCGATGATAGAACAGAGCTTTTAAAGCTTTTCAATGCTCCTAACTCTGACTACTTCTGTTTCTTATTGTCTACTAGAGCTGGTGGATTAGGTTTGAACTTACAGACTGCCGACACTGTGGTTATTTTTGATTCTGATTGGAATCCTCATCAAGACTTGCAGGCTCAAGATCGTGCTCACAGAATCGGTCAGAAGAATGAAGTTAGAATCTTGAGATTGATTACGGAAGATTCTATTGAGGAAATGATCTTGGAAAGAGCTGTGGCGAAGTTGGAAATTGATGGTAAAGTTATCCAGGCAGGTAAGTTCGATAACAAATCCACATCTGAAGAACAGGAGGCATTATTGAGAGCCTTAATGGACAAAGAAGAAGAAAGAAGATTGAAGGGTGTCGATGAGGAAGATGACTTGGATGATGATGAACTTAATCAGATTATTGCCAGAAATGACGATGAATTGATCACATTCCAAGAGTTGGATACCGAAAGGGCGCTCGAAACAAGAAACGCTTCCTACCCATCGCGTTTGTTCACAGATCAGGAACTTCCAGAAATCTATCAAAGAGACCCACAGCAATTCTACAAGACTGATGAACAATTAATCGAAGAATACGGACGTGGTAACAGAGAGCGTAAAACTGCTGTTTACGACGATAACTTGACAGAAGAAGAATGGCTCAAGAAAATTGAGGGCATTGTTTCTGATGAATCTGATAGCGAGTTTTCTGGGAAACGGAAAGGTCGTCGCCGGAAGGACGACGATGCAAAGAAGAGACCATTTGATGATGATGACAGCTCTTCCAAGAGAGCTAGATCATCTACCCCGGCTGTTAAGGCTAAGGGCCGTCCAAGAAGCAACAAACCTAAGATCAAGACCTCATCTAACAGAAGCACTCCTGCTGTGGATAATTTATCGCAGGAGGAACGATTACAATTGCAAAACAACACGGACATCATTTACGGCAATCTTCTCGATTACAAGGAAAATGACCGTAAGTTAAGTGATTTGTTTTTGGTCAAGCCTTCCAAGCGGTTGTACCCTGACTACTATGTTCTAATCAAGCATCCCCTTGCCTTGGATATTGTCAAAAGAAGAATCAACAACAAGACTTATGTGAACATCAGAGAGTTTCTCGAGGATGTTCATTTGATTTTCAGTAATGCTCGGATTTATAATGAGGAGGGGTCTATTGTTTATCAAGACGCAACAACGTTGGAAAATTTGGTATTCGACAACTATAAGGAGTTGTATCCAAACGAGGCTGATTGGTCTGTAACCCTCGACTTTAAGGAATTCGACGAGCTCCACCATCTCAAGCCACTCGCTGTGTCAGGAACTGCAGTGAAGCAACCGGTTGCTCCAGCCTTGAACGTCACATCAGCGGAGGACACGGTGGAACTGACTCCCTTTTTCGACTTAAAGGATCTCCCAGAGGATTTCCCTTAAATAACTTGTATAATAAATTGCATATTTAATTCGAAAGATACTAGGACCTCCAGACTTCAGGTTGCTGATTATGGCACGATCATGTCATTGTAGGATCATTTCAAGGTTCATAGGCTACTATAGGAGTCGCTCACATCTACAATACTTTTAAACACGTATTCCTTCTAAAAACAAATGAAGGCTACAGTGTACTGCTTCTGACGAACAAACACTCTGCTATACATCCTTAATGTACTGGCACGGGCGGACAAACATTCTTAAAGAACCTCAAGCTTCGGCTGCTCCGAAGCTTAATACCTAAATGAAGAAACGAGGGATGGATTCTGTACTCCGAAGTGTCACTTTTTGTAAGCCACTCAAAGACTTGAGAACCTCATCCAATATCTTCACAGCATCTTGAATTTCCTTAAGGACATTGTCGGTTGCTTGCTTAGCATCAGTCAAGTATTCCCTGTGGAAATTACCATGAGCCTTATTGAAGAAACCTTCAACACTGATCCCCAAGATAGTGCAACCACTACGATTGAAAGGTCTCCACATATCGCAAGTGAATCTTGTTGCAATGTTCTGGATGTTATAGATTGAGTCAACCAAAGGCAATGCAACCAAATTGTAAGCATCCAAGGCCGTACTCTGGTCTTTTACCAACTGGGAGACATCTGCTTTGGCCGATACAAACTTTCTTCTCAACTTCAGGAAGTATAATCTGTCTTTCGAGGCTGATTCACCATCCAAGCGACTTTCAAATCTCTTCCGGTCATCTTGAATAACCAGAAAATGATTGGCTAAGTGAAGACAGGCGGCGAAGACTTCAGAAAGTCGATGCGATGTTGCTAAACACCTTTCAGCGTAATCGTGTAGACCATGTGCTTTGACCTCGATTACAGCAGCATTGAGTTTATCGCTAGTCAATTTCGAGGCAACAAGCATTTTATCGCCTTGTCTGATGTAGCCAACCCGGTCAAATTGCTCAGTAAAAGTTGCCTCTAAGTAAGTTTGAACCATTTGCTTGATCCAAGGACCATTAATCCGAAGTTCATTCATTGGTTCTGAAGGTGATGGCCATTTCTTCGACTTCTTGAGGCATCCTTTGACGTATGAGGTAGATATGGGTTCAGCAACTTGGCGATCAGAAGTTTCGACGTTGACAGTATCTAAGAACTTAACTTTTGGCTTGGGTTCTTCAGTAGTTAAATTGGCTGCGGCAGAAACATGGTACTGACTTCTTAGGTCTTGAAGTGTATCAAAGCGAGGGAAATCTTGCAAGACAAGGTTGATTTCCTTGATCAATACACCTTCATCAACATCTTCGTCAATTTCCTCTGCTGGAAGCCTCGATTCAGGGAAGAACCATGGGCAAGGTTCCTCGACAAAGAGATCGTCAGTATGCTCAGCTACGTTCAACAACTCGCTCCCATTTTCCAAAGCCATGACTGGTTGTGCATTGTCTGAGGACCGTACCACATTCACCTTTGAGAAGATCTCAAAAGCAGGGACGTCGTCGACAGGCAGTGCAAGGTTAGTACAGTGGACACTGGTTTCTGAGAGTGTGTCATTGTTTAAGCTTGTAGACTGGTAGATCGCTTCGCAATCAAGGACAGAAGAGGCGATTTTAGTGAGAATCGAACGGGTTTCAAGAGGAGAGAAGCAGTTTCTCGAGATGTACAATGGAATATCTGTTAGTAAACAGGGATATCCGGTGAGATTTGCAAATCGAGCGAGGAAGCCAACGCCAGTAGTACCTCTGGATTGGAAGGAAGCTGATTGCAAAGTGTCAAACAAGTACATCAAATTCAAAAAGTAGAACGGAGAAAACTGGCCTTGGGTACATGAGACACCAAGTAATTCACCACCAGCAGCAGCAATGTCAAATGCTTGGGTCGAGTTCATGTTTTCATTGGGAAAATCCAACGATGAGCTCTCCACAGAAACAAATTTTCCAATGCTCCTTTGGTCATAGGCAAATTCTTTAAACAATGTTTCGTCACCTTGAGGAGTACATTCGGGAATTGTATGGTGAGTGAGTGGTTGCATTTCGTGTGAGACTCCATGGAAGGAGAAGTTTGTGGATACAAGAGTTCCACGACCAATTTTAGAGGAAACCTTATCAGAGAAAGCATGAAGCTTCAGTTTGACTTTTGATTTTAACTTTTTGGCCTTTGACACTAGCTTTTTGCAAGGTCTGAATTCCTGGAAGCGATGCAGCTTCACCTTGGGGACACAAACCGGAGGAGGCACGGACTGCTCCACATCCGTCTCCACGGTCGTCAAACTTTCAACTGGCTCATACTTTGAAGAGATGGAACCATTGCAATGCTTGATAATCTCCAGTTGGGCTGAAGTTGGGTCGGTGAGAGTGGCTGAAACGACAGCAGAAACTCGGAAGAATGCTCTAGAGAAAGAGACCATTTTGGGAAGATGAATTGATTGGAAACCAGAATACGAATACTGGGGTGATCAATTGAGAGTTTCGAAGAGATGTCTGTTCAATCTGGGGGAGTGAACGGCTCTGGCTACGAAAAGGTGTGGTAGAAGTAAGTTTGCAAATACACAAAATCTCACGAACTTATATAGTGCGACAATAGGCACAAGGCAGAAATAGGCAACTAGACGAAATGGAAATTGTCCAGGGATTCGAGGTCAATCTTCCAATCTTCATTTCTTATATCTCCATTGACACCCTTTTGACGTGTTAAAACGTCAAGCGGCGAATTTGACACTGCTGTTATGGTGCATCCCCATCCGGTGATAAGGTTCAAATTTCGCAGCCAAATCGCATCTTGGCCTTTCATGTGTAGGATAAACCCTGCAACACAAGGAGATTACCTGTTAGCGAAGCCGTGAATCTAAGTAATATATGTAAAGGATACAAGCAGGTAAAACATGATAGTGATAAATCTGTGTTTAGTCAATGGCTTTGAACACGAGACTGGAGTATTCTCGCAAAAAGAACCTTCAACTGGGAATCGACCAGCCCAAGTGTCGGGCCGACAACTGGGAAGAACTGGCATTACTGATGGTTCATGGATCGAGATGAATGATTTGCGGAACATTCAAGGGCATCAAGACGACTCAGTGTTCTGTTTCGAAGAGAGTGTTTACGATGTATGGAGATTGGTTACAAGCCTTATCCACAGGTAAACTGACGAGCTCTAAGTTATGCTTCACAGATAGCGAAAGCACAAGCAAGTTGATCAATATGACAAGCAATTATACGTGAGGACCGGTCCTTTGATTCGCTCCAACTTGTATTTGTTTCCTGATTTTTGAAATCGTCATTGCCTATTCGCAGTTATAACGGTCTTCAGCAAACACCTGGTGAAATTATAAACTGTAGCCATCTTCCACACAACACAAGTCTCCAAAACAACAAATTCAATATTAAAATTCCCATATGCCTACGAGGAGATGTCACTCCATTATTCTCAAGCAAGAGTCGAGGAAAAAGATACGATCCAAATTATCAAATTACTATTTGGCTGCACTGAAAGGCAACGAACAGTCCACTGGACGAAGAATTGAAATGTCACTAACAGCTGAGATTGAAAAGCACTCATGTAAAGCCTGAACTTAACTTATGGGGCGTAGCTTGGCAACTCGTCATCAATTTCCAGATTGTTCACCACATCATTGATCACCCGGTTCATCACAGCGACAAACTCAAACAACCCGCCGTCCTTGAAAGTGATCAGACCCTTAAACCAGTCATTTTTTGGGAAACCATCGCAAATAGGCTCCGTGGGACTCATAAATAGAAACTCCCAATAGTTGGCCCCAAACCACGGAGACTTCAACGCATGCGAAAACTGAAGGGCAGCAATGTGGCGGAACTCAAGCGTGAGTGAGTCTAAGTCGCCTTGCAGTGCTGTAACATACACTAATCTCTTGTTTGTCACGAAAATGTGGCCATCGCCAGCGGAGATGTTGACCTTGATTGAAGTCAGAGGATTGTGCAGACGAACGTTGAGTGACTGTCTGGCAGTAGCTGTTCTATATTGGAGCACCTCATCTGGCAGTAGGTAAAAGGGTAATTCAGTCCCATTTGCTGGTTTGTGCAAAGTTTCCTTGTTGATCGACATATATGGTTATTAGTGGAGTGGTCACCTACTCAGCTTATGTGCGGACTCCAATACAGGCATCGAGAATCTACTACCACCAAAAACCAATGTTCCAGGGAAAAGTGGTACCGCGGTCGCTAAATCCACGGTTGATTCCGCATATGGAGGCGCATCCCAGATCCTCCCACCAATACGGATTCAAGAACATAGTGAATGCGTCGGTGTGCCAGCAGATCATCGACAGTCTTGACCTCAAGAAGAAGTACCCCAACTCGGCAGGACGACTCACCATTGTGGATGCATTCTCTGGATATGGACTTCTATCCTCCATGATCAACTATGAGCTCAAGCCCAAAAACCACATCATCATCGACGGAACGAAGGAGAACAAGACAATCTGGGACAGCCGTATCAACTTCCTCCAGAACACCACCGGCAATGCAGAGAACTTCAAATACTTTAACATGGACGGGCATGCGTGGGAGACCTACGATACGATCTTTAAGAAGGAAAAGGTGGTAGAGCTCGAGGCCAAGCCCCGAGATCAGGTTCACGATGAACTTTTGATCGTGGCCAACATCTCATCCGTCAAGTTTGGCGAGTCGCTCTTCGCCCAGTGGATCATGTGCTGTGCATACCAGAACTGGCTCCAGCGATATGGACGGGTGAGAATGGTTCTCTTGGTTAGGGAATCGACCACCGTCAAGTTTCTCGCTGGTCCCAATTACAACAAGCGGAATAGAGCTGCGTTGAAGAGAGATGTATTCACCGATGCGAAACTCATTGCCATCTCCGATACTCAAATTGATAGTGCTGGAACTGCTGGTGACGGATACGACCCTAACCTTCTTGTTAAGGATCAGCCGTTGATTTTACCGTCCACGTCTGTTCTTCCGGCTGGAGGAGACTTGTCTGTGGTTGAAATTGTTCCGAAGTATCTCCCTTCGCTCGATGTCAATGCCATCGAGTACCTTACCCAAGTGTTGATGTACAAGGCAAACAACACTGTCATGGAATCCTTCAATATTTTGGCTCCGGGAGCAGAAGACGACCTTGGATCGCAAATCTCTCCCGAGGTGTTGAGCAAAACGGCCCGTCAACTCTCGAAGGAGGATCTTCACGCCATTTACGATGTTTACAACAATTGGGCATTCAAGCCATCATACGAAGACACCCTCAACTTCTTCACTGAAGAAACGAGGTCCTTCTAATCGGCATCAAGAAAAGAAAAAGACTACGATCACGGCGTTGATCCCTTGTATATATACTCCATTAATCAAAATTCTCCAGGAAGCGAAGGAAGATTCCCAAAGAGTTCCACCAACTTGGCGCTATCAAATATATGTTCCGACGGTGGCCCAAAGTATCCGGCGTTGGGCAAGATCTGCAACAAGCTGTAAATGGTATTTCCAACGAATCCATGCTGTGGAGTCGATGAAACGGCGGCAGCGCCTGGAACCAGACCATTAGTAGAACTTTGGTTGGAGGATTTGCCGCCAGCTGCCTCAGGAGAGTAGTTATCGTCACCTATGGCAACTTTTCTTCTCTTTTTGGAGCTCTCCACTTCCTTTTCCTCATCCTCGTTATCAAGCAAGGCAACATTCATCTTGCTGCCCAAGTCGTATTTTGCCACACCGTCAAATCCGTTGGCCTTGTATCTATCAATGAACAAAGCCATATCGTCATCTTCAGGGAAATACTGGGTGTATCTCTTTTCAAGCGACAATACCGTATCCAAATCAAGGTAGTTGGATGCGAAATTAATGTATCTTCTTATCATTTTTCTCATGAAAAACTCATTGCGTTTCACATTCTCTGACTTCTGCTTTTGCTCCAATATGTTAATGGAAGCCAATTGAAGGGCTTCCTTATCAGCAGCAATCTCCTTGGTAAGATTTGAGAGTGCAGTCTCGAAGAAGACCTTAATGCTTTCGATGGAGTTTGTCAAGATCAAGTAGTCCAAGTAAGCATACAAGAAACCTCCATCCTTGTTGTAAGATTTCATGGCCAAGTCAAACACCTTGTCAGCAATCTTCTTGTTGTCAGTGTAAAACTCAATGAGGGCATTTTCAACGTAAAATTCATATCCCATCGTTTTAAAGTTTTTACGTTGCTTGAAAACAGACCGCACTTCCTTGATGCCCTGCGATCTTTTACACAACGCCATTAATTTTATATAAAGAGTGGTAATCGTTTTGTTCAAATCCAGGAGCTTTGACTTCAAATCGAGCATTTTCAACGCTTCACTCTCAGTGTACTGAACAACCGGTTGGTCGGCTGCGTCATCTTCACTGTCGCTGTTATCTCCAGCATCTTGCTTTTCGGTTTTTGACGATGTGGCCACTCCAGCGCGTTTGGCCGAGTTCTCTTTAATCTCATCAATATCCAGTTGTACTGCCGAGAATTTCTCCACGAATGCTTTGATGGAGTTGTCGAAGATTTCTTGGGCTTTAGGAAACAGGCCATCCTTTTCGTGCAACTCAGCTAGCTGAAAGCACAAGAGGAAGCTTGTAGGATTAAGTCTGATTCCATCCGTCAAAAGCTCAATGCATTGACCCTTGTTGGCGTCCTCATTCTCTTGTAACAAGAATTTATTGTAACGGAACCAAACCTCGGGCACGAAGGGTAAGATAGCAATTGATCGCTTATAAACGTACTCAATTCTATGCTGAAGGTCTTGCTCTTTCAAGTTCAAGCTGTTTTTCTTCTCGAACTCGAGCCAGTTGAGCCATGCTTCTAGTTGACCTTCAACAACATTATTGGTGTCATCTGTGGCAGAAACAGGGAGAAGTCTTCTTCGTATCAGGTTTTTGGTGACGTTGCGCCATTCTGTATTCCAGGAACGTGCCTCCATATATTCTGTAGACAAGTCAGCGATATTTTTGCTGGCAATATTTGGGGTGGAAACCTCATTTTCCCACTTGGTGTAGTCCGACCACATAGACTCGATTCGGGTGCTTGGAATAACAAGGCATCTCTTGTAGAGCTTTCTGATGAGGTCGTTCTTCTGCTGTTGCTCCCAGGAAGTGGCCGGGGTCCATGTCTTGAAGAAGTTGAGGTAGTCGTTCCACAAGTCGGAGCTGTCGACGTCGATTCCACACTTGTTGACAGCAAAGTCAAACGCCGAAACCACCGTTCTTCTTGCCTTCTCTCCGCCTGTGATCACGTCGTTGACACGGCGAACATACAGCACGTAGGTTCTGCAAAGATCCACATCGCTAGTAATGGGAAGGCACTTGGCAAACAAGTCCACCACACGCTGGAAATCGCCTCTGTTCAACTCGAAGTTGATGTAGCTGCTCCACTGTCTGGCGTCAAACTTGAAGATGGCCAAGTATCTGTCGAACACTGACCGCACCTGATCTTCCTTGTCCTTAAGCACAACCTGATCAATCAACTTGGTCCAGCTCTTGTAGTCCAACAGATTCTTCAGCACCGCATCTTCAAGCTGGCCGACCACGTCGAGCGACAATCGCTCTTTTTTCTCTGATTTGACCACCATGCTGGAAGAAGCTGAAGTAGTAGATTTGCTCACTTGAGCGCCGGGCCAAGTGTGCACGACTCAGGTTTTGTTAACTACCGACCTGAACCATATACTTGCACCCCCCGGAATAAATGCTAGAATTACATGTTTGGGGCCAGAATGGCGAGATCTCGGTGATTGATCCCGAGGGTTTGGCTTGCGCTTGGCTTCTCAGCATACATTTGGTGCCGCAGGGTATCAACTTCAAGATCGTCACATCCTGCAACACGAACTTGGCGGATTCTGGGAGACTACCGTTGTTGTTGGAGAGGAAAAACGGGCGAATCAGCAAATACGAGGGCTTCAGCAGCATCTGCTACCATATCTCCACGGAATTTCCCGCGGAGAGCACTAAGTTTGTCCCGGAAGAGAAGCTTTCTGCCCAGGACCAGTTGGTGAACTTGAGTTTGATATCCTACTTGAACAGCACCATCCGGTACGTCAACCAGTACAATCTCTACGTGAACACCCAGAACTACGAGCTCTATACGCGGAAGCTCTTTCTGAGCTACTTCCCGTTCCCCATGATGTACAACCAGCCGTTGAAGTTCTACCACACTGCGTGCGACCAGGTGAAGCTCATTGGGCTTGGAGTCAACAAAGTGGGGATGTTTTCGTTTTCTGGCAGCGAGGTGGCCGAGACGGAATTGGTCAACTCCGACCTTGACGACGAAGAAGACGAGGTGGCGGTCAGTGGCCTCCACGAGCGAGTGATTCTAGCCAAACTGAAGGACAAAGCTCGCCTCAAGGAATCGAGAAACACTCTCCGGTGCTTGCACCAGCTCAGCCGGTACGTGACACACGTGGAGCTACTATTCAAGGAATTGAACCCCAACTCGCCTGTGGAGTTTGCCCATCTTTTCCGCTCGAAAAAGGTGTCGTCGTCGGAGCTTTTGCTCTATGCCTACTGTCATTGTCTCACACTCAACGGTCTCCCCGATCCGTTCGTGTTGACTTATTTGGAGACAAAGTTCCCTACGTTCTGGAAGTTTGCATCCACGATTATCGAGGCATTGAACTCGGGAATGGCCCACCAGCGTTTCCGTAATGCTGAGGGTGGTGAAGTGCCCAGCTTGTGGAATGAGATTGGCTACACAATCGGAGCACTCCGATACTAGATTTTTCGGCTGACGGCAATTTTTATGCCAAACGCTGCTTTTGAAGCGATTTCGGCCCTTTCCCAGCCAAATTGCCCATGAAGTCAATTTGCAATACTTGACCACTGTAACTAGTCCCAGCCCTGGGTTACCCGCATGAAGATAGAAAAACCCAATGGCTGCGGTGGAAAAAATGATCTAGTCTTTTCTCCAATAAACGTATTCTACAATCTCTTGTAGTTCTGGCAACTTCAGCATAGTTTCATTAATACTTGTCCATGTATTAACTGATGGAATTTTCTTGCCAAAGATCAACCGATCTGTGCTGCGTGGGTATTGTTGGCTCCAAGTGGAGCCGGCGAACTTTCCTATCCACATAGCGTGATCAACAAACGTAAACCACACTAGCGATTTTGGAATCAGCACCATGTGCTCGAGATTTCCCATTTTTCCTTCATTCTAAATTTTTATGCCTGTTCTTTCCCCAGTTCTTTCCCAGTTCTCTCTACTTCGGCACGATCGGTGCGATCCTCTCACTAAAAAACTATTTCGCGCACCAAAATACCACTACAACCAACTTCACCAATGAAGGCCAACAGTATTATCGCCGCATTTGTGGCAGTTACGGCGGTTCAGGCTGCGGTGGTGAAACAGGTGGATGCCGAAATCACCGCCGCCCCCACTCCATCCGAACCCCATCTCGACAAAAGATGGAAGGATGTCATTGTCAACAAGGACTACAAGAAGCTCCAGGACTTGAAAGCAGGCAGTTCCAGCGTACAAACCACATTGAAGCCATGGGCTCGAACCATCTACTCGACCAAAGTGGAGCTTGTGACCCCTACGGTGATCGCAGGCGTGACATTCGCCGCCAAACCTCCAGCCACCACCGATGGACTAGAACCATGGATCTCGTTGAAGAAGGACGGATCGCCCGTCACCATCAAGCCGAAGATGAAGAACGGCCGCATTGAGAAGTCGTCGCCAGACTACAGCACCTACTTCCAGACGGCCACCACGGTTCTCTACTCGAAGGAGGAATTGAAGGCACACAATATGGCCGAGGACCAGGTCTACGAGCACGTCGAGTACCTCCCCGAAGACAAGACGTACCAGGTGTTGAACCCATTGTTGCGCTGTACGCCCGAGAGATACCAGATGAGAGGTTTGGCCAAGGACCAATCGCCAGAGCCATTCTGTACTCCTCAGGACAACAACAAGCTCTACATGGACAAAACCTACTTTGTCACCTGGTACTCGCGGTTCTTTGATGAGGAAGTGACAACCGTGAAGCTTCACTTGTCATACGTCAAGGAATCCCTCAGACAGAAGGGCATGAAGAGAGACACTGGATTTGTCGACTCGTTGATGGAGAAGTCGTCCAACATGCTCCGCAAGATCAAAAGAAGCTCGGTTATCGACCATGGCGGACTGCTTGACGAGCGTTCCTTCTACGTTTCCGAGGCACTCGACAAGGATTTGGGGTACTTCCCATTGAAAATCGCAGAGGAGTGGTTTGGCGAGAAAGACTACTACCGCAAGGTGTTGATCTCGCTCCAGCCCGACACTGTTGCTGACGAGGACTACGACCACATGGCCAACTACGTGATTGTGGAAATTGCCAAAGGGTCCAAGGTTGCCAAGGGATACCACGAGGACTTGAAGAAGCTCGAAGAGAAGGCAGCGCAGCAATTGACCGGAGACTACGACATTGAGGAAGGACTCGACTACGAGAAGTACATCACCATCATCACCATTCCCACGTGTGTGATTTTGGCCACGTTCCTCATGTGGTTGTTTGTTCGCATCAACAAGAAGAACACCGATGTGTCGTTTTTGAAGAACGTCAAGTTCAAGCGGAAGCAGCGGACCAAGCTTCTGTTTGCCAGAAACCAAAACACCAACAGATCGACGGAGTTGCCTCAATGGGACGGACCCAAGACCGACTAACCAGATCGAATGGAGAACAACGAGTCCAAGAAGAAGTGTGAGTTTGAGGAAAGAAAAAAGTAATATTCTGAACTCAAAACAACAACACAAAAACACTGCAATCTTGCTCCACTCGCCAAGTCTCCCTGTCAACATTCATAAGCCTTCCTGACTCTAAAGGTTTTGGACCCCACCTGATGCCACCTGCACACTACCAGTCAGCGGCACCGCAGAGGTTATAGCATTCAATAATCACCTACTCTCCGTATTCACTGGCCAACATCCAGTTTTTTGGCCAAAGTAATCGGTTTCCATGTTAGAATTCCACAAAGATTTCAGCCAGGGTTGGGTGCTCACCTTGCTATCCTCGGCTCTTTGTGTACTCGGCTGCTTCATCATCTACACAGATGACGTCTACTACTTGTTGTTCCCCCGGTGGTTCACCAGGCGGTATCCATTCCTGTTGGGGGAAAACTATTCCTTCATGAACGGGTCACTCTCGTTCAGCTCGGGGTGCCTCCTTTTCACCGCATTGTACCGGCTTCTCCCCGAAGCAATGAAGTACTTTAAGAATTCCAATATGGATTCTGGCGTGAATGGAGTGTTGATCTTATCGTTTGGCCTGGGCATATTGACGTGCGTGGCGTTCAACGAGGCGTTGCACTACTTCACTGCCGAGTCGGTGGTGCACTGCTCCCACGACGGCGAGCCCAAGACCGTCGGCGACGACTTGGAGGCTGCACACTCACATTCCCATAAACACGGCCACGGCGAACACGACCACCATGCCAGCCATTTCAGCGGCGCCAACGACGACGAGATCGACCCGCTCCAGCCGTTAGAGCACGAGGCCGACGACGGCCACGACGCTTACGACGGAGTGAGAGATCAACCGTCAGAACATGTGCCGCTTCTCGGCCACCGCAAGTCGTCGCGGCTCCTCCATATCTTCTCGCATGACGACCACGATATGAAACTCTTGGGCGAGTGCAAGGGCTACCTGTCGGCGGAGCGGTGCCTCCACCAGGGCAGCGACCTTCACTTCTGCGAGATCCCCCAGTTGGAGACGGCGCCGGACGCCGACACCGCCCACGAGAGCGATGAGTCCGGCGCCACCGTGCACGAGACCGCTCCCGTTGCCCACTACGGCTCGCACAACCACAGCCACGCCAACTCCCACGGCCACAACCACCACTCTCACTCGCATGCCGAGGACCACTCGCTCCACACCCCTAGCGAGCACCACCACCATCACGTCAACCTGCCGCTCTCGCGGTTGCTTCTAATTGGCATCCAGACCATTCTCGCTCTCACCCTCCACAAGCTTCCCGAGGGCTTCATCACCTACATCACCTCCGAAACCAACCCGCAGTTGGGGGTGCTGATTTTCCTCAGTTTGCTCATCCACAACTACACCGAGGGCTTCAGCATGTGCTTGCCGCTCTACTACTCGTTTTCGGCCCGCACTCGGTTCCGCAAGTTGAAGGCAGTGCTGGTGAGTGCCTTGTTGGGAGGTCTTTCGCAGCCATTGGGTGCTGCTGGAGGCTACTTGTTTCTCCGGTACTATGCAGGCGACAGTCTTGACCTCGACCGCTTGAACCAGGTGTTTGGGATCTCGATGGCGGTGACGTCCGGGTTCTTGGTGGTGATTGCGTTGCTGATGTACGGGTCTGCCGTGTCATTTTCTGGTCTGCCCAACTTTGTCATGCTCTGGTGCTTGATGGGCATGGGGGTGATTGGCCTACTGACTGTCTTCATAGCCTCTGACTAGGTGCAGGGGCCACAATAGAGTGCCAGCCAGGCAAGACAGAAACCAATCAGGATAGGGTAACACATAGAGAAACACGATATTGAGAAAATCCGTCAGATGGCGTCACCAGGCGGTTGTTGCCAAACGAAGTAGCAAAACTGCATCAGCCACACCGCCATTGCATCCCACAATTACCTCTGGTCTCATAGTCCAGAATTCTGGTATGGCTAGCAATTCTCCTGCACATCCCCAATCAGTCACTCCCCGGTTTTTCGGTGCGCGCACGACTATAATCACCATATTTGGCCCGCCCTTTCCTATTTCCTCCTCCTCTTCATCACTTATCGGTGTCGCTTCCCTTGACCAAATCTGCCACATTTTTTATACCCGTGGCTAGCCGCTCTCATCTCAAGTTCCGCCTTCACATAAGTAACCATGATGGCCCACGAGCTACCGCTACAGGTGCGGCCCCAGAACCCGCCGACTTCAAAGACCAACAAGCACAAGCCTGTGGCCCAGCCGCTCCGCCAGCTACCCAACGGAGAAAAGCCGAACTTCGGCCCGCTGCTGAAGGAAAAACTGCACAAGCAGCAGCTCCCCAACGGCGACAAGCCCAACTTTGGCCACGAGTCCAAGGGCACCAAGAACCAGAAGAAGAAGAAGCAGAACGCCTCGCAGAAGGGCGGGGCCGACGCCGCCGCCGCCGCTGCCGCCACCACCACCAACTCCAAGGCCGCCAACAACTCCAGGGCCGCCAACAAGCCCAAGAAGGGCGAAGAGAGCTACGCTGGGTCGTCGTTCCATTCTTCGCCTGAGGCGTTGGCGTTGCCCAAACCTTCGTTCAGAACGTCACCCAAGCCTACTGCTGTCCCTGTGCAGACCCAGTCGCCAGTGCTGGCCGCCGCCATCAACACCAAGCAAAACGTGCATCCTGCCATGTTCTACCAGGGAATGCCTCCTGCTGCACCTCCTCGCTACCCGGTGACAGCATACCCTCCCAACGGTCCTGGTGTTCCTGGATTCAACTACCACGCCAGTCCTCAGGGTTTCATCAACTACCTGTACCCACCAACTGCGGTTCCCCAGCCTCCGATTCCTATGCAATCGTATCCACTTGGCCCACCAGTGGCCCACTATGGACACCACCAGCCGCTCCCACCGCAACAACACCAGCCTACGGCACACAAGATCACTTTCAACGAGTTGATGGGCTCTAAATAAGCTGGGTGTGTTGTGGGGTTGAGAACCTTGCGAGGCAGCGATATCTTGAGCGTTGGCTGTGCCAATGTCCCTCGACGTGTGCCTCTGCATTCATTTTTACTATTTTTTATTTTTTTTTTTTAGTATTTTCTTTTTTTTTTTTCTTTTTTCTTTTTTTCTTTTCTCTAGTTGTAGAAGTTTATATTTATTAGATGTCTTCAGCTTGGAATGTGTAAAGATTGACTACAAAACTACCAGTTCTTGAGATTTCAAGCGCTGTTCCTACCATATCCGGTCAACTACTTTCCCGGACTGATGATTGCGTTTAGGGAACTGCAATCCCCGACAAGACCGGACATCACGTAATTCTATGAGATCAATCTTCCTGGATTATCAAGACCTCGCAAATTCTTCCAACGGCTTCATCGGATATGACCAAGTTCCGGCAAGGTTCTTCCAGCGGCTTTAGCGGATATCACCAAGTTCCGGCATGAATTTCAAACGGCTGTATCGGATATCACCAAGTTCCGGCAAAGACACTCAACGGCTTTAGCAGATTTCATGGTTAGCCTCTCAGGAAGCTGGCGAACAATTTTTGAGATGATTAGAACTTTAATTCATGACAACAATGTAAACAGCAGAACCTAAAGAATTCAATACTTTTTTAATAAGTTAGAGAGAAGAATACAGAAAGTCTGCGATGCGAACATATAGATGGGCGTTTGAGATAAATTTTGCAAGGCGTTAATTGTAAACATCCTCAATTGCCTCAGTGTTTACCGGCTATGCACTGTTCATAATCTTTCATTCGAGCCAGCGTAATTTGCCTCAAAATTTTCTTATATGGTGCTTATCAGTAGCAACTGCGCCTTGAGAGATCCACCAGATGCCGTAGTACCCACTGTATCTGCTCAATTGAATGTGAGACCAGGATAGATATGTTATGTCGAAACAATTACCAGTTCGAAAGATTACCGTCTCTCTCTTGTTGGCCTAGACTACAATTATTTCGCATTGAAAACCTCTCTCTTAATGTTCCAGTGTACACCAATCTGACTATAACATTCCAGGAAGATCCCGTAAATGTCGAATCCCGTTTGCGCAGTTTCATTCACCGGAAGCCCCGCATGTGAATTTGATGCCGGAAGCCGATAGACACACCAACTTGGTAATACTGAGCTACTGTTTTGCTTGAAGCGCTGGCCACCGTATGTTGCGCCACCCATTGATAATTTAGCCGCCCGCGTCTGCTGTGTCACTCCTCTTCTCCGGTCGAGGGTCGACATCCGCGAAACTGAGCAATTCGCCGTTTTCTCCGTCTTGGCCCCCCTTATTCAAGTCAATTGCTCGACTGGTAACTACAAAATTCCCCGGAGTACCCAAGTGGTGTCCTGCGAGCGGCTGCGGTTCGAGCGGCTATGCAAATATGCCCGCGAAGGTCCGTGACATTGACAGTTATGTCAATTTCTAGAACCCGCGCGGGCTCACAACCCAAAATAGTATAAGAATGGATGCTGAAGTTATGAAAAGTCAATAATTCATCAAACAAAATGTCCGACTTACAAACCAAAAGTCCAGTTCTTGTCACTGGAGCCACCGGCTATATCGCAGGTTGGCTCATTAAGAAATTGTTGCTGCAGGGAGTTGTCGTTCATGCCGCAGTGAGAGACCCCACCAACGAGAAGAAGCTTGCTCACCTCTTGGAATTGGGCAAGGAGTATCCTGGTAACTTGAAGTTTTTCAAGGCTGACTTGTTGGATCAAGGCTCTTTTACTGAGGGAATGCAAGGATGCAAGGTCGTCTTCCACACTGCTTCTCCTTTCACCACCAAGATCACCGATCCTCAAAAGGACTTGGTGGACCCAGCTCTCTTGGGTACACGCAATGTTTTGGAATCGGCAAACAAAGTGAATACTGTCACTCGTGTGGTTGTGACCAGTAGTACTGCTTCAATCTATGGTGATGTCAAGGATGTGTCCGATGCACCCAACCACATCTTGACTGAAGATGTGTGGAACACTACGTGCTCTCTCAGTCACCAGCCCTATTCGTACTCCAAAACCGTGGCAGAGAGGGAAGCCTGGAAGATGCAAGAGAAGCAGACTAGATGGGACTTGGTGACGATCAACCCTACCCTCGTCCTCGGACCTGGTTTGGCATCCGCAGCAACCTCCGAGAGTTTCTCTATTATGAAACAGTTTGGTGATGGTCTGATGAAAACAGGATGTCCTAGACTCGAGGTTGGAGTTGTGGATGTGCGTGATGTGGCTGAAGCTCATATTCGTGCTGGTTTCCTCGAAAGCGCCAAGGGTCGTTTCATCGTCAGTGCTGCCGACTCGAGTCTTATGGGTATTGCAAAGGCCCTTAGACCAAAGTACGATGCTTATCCACTTCCAAAGTATGAATTGCCTAAGTTTCTCATTTGGTTAGTCGGCCCATTGGCCGACAAGAGTTTGACGAGAAAGTTCGTGTCACTCAACATTGGTCATCCATTCCGTGCTGACAACTCCAAGAGTGTGAAGCAATTGGGATTGGAGTACAGACCAACCAAGGAAACCATCCAGGAAATGTTCCAGCAATTGATTGACACCAAGCAGCTTCCTAAGAAATAGCTGAGTTGATATTATTTAATTCGATCGGAGTCAAGACTCGCGTTCAGCATTCATATTTGTAGAAGCACCAAAGACGGAAATCAAATCCAGTAGCAAACCCGGAGGCGAATCAGTACGGCTCTAAGTTATGAGTCGGCCATTGAAATAATGGCCTAACAACCAAATTTATCAGCCCGATCTCGGTCAGGCAAATCATTTGTCTCAGTGAGAAGATTCGGCTACTTTTATACACGGCTGACACCCTTATGCATGTGTCAACCTATCAGTTAGTAACTTATCGCCACATCACCTGCCCACCATGAGATCAGCGTTTGGCACAAGTAGATCACAGAGTTTTAGATTGTTTGCTTTCTTAGCTTCCTCCAATTGTGGCTCCATCTTGCACAGAGAAGATCAACTGTGAAAACGCTCAATAGCCTAATTCTCATATATGCGCTTGCAGGTCACCGAATATATTTCCCAATATCTGCAGCTTTCAAGTGCCGTCCGGAAGTTTCTCCCGTCAATTTTCAAAACTGCACTTTTGACCAATCGCCGCTGGTGACGTAACTTGACTTATTGAGAGTAGTGAAAATCTCACTTGTCTCGAGGCATGATCAATGCAAAAGTCTTCCTCGCTTTTCAACTTTATGGTAGTGACGTTCAGCTTCCACCATGTAACATGCAAGTGTTTCAGCGAAGAGAAGAAAACCTAGCCAGTTTTAACCTAGTGTTGCCATCAAAAACGCCCCCCAGCGCGATTTTAGTCTATCATCTATCAAGGTAGTCTTCGTATAAGCACTTGCTATACAGGTGTGCCAAATTGACTAAATCGCCCACTTATTCGGCCATGTGAGATAGTTTCCATTAGTGACATCGAAATGGAACATAATAAATTTAGGGTCTTGCGCAAACTCAAAACCCGCCTAGGAATTTGCCTACCCTGGTGGTTCTCCTCTAATAAAGCCAGCTAGTTTGGGCTCGCTAATCGCAGAAAACGCAAAAAAAATGTATGGCACGGAAGGAACCGGTGCATAGTGTCTGCGGACTGCACATGGCAATCCCACTCTTTTGCCCTGCCAATATTCATTTACTACAATTGCATTTCCGACCAGAAAAGCTAGTCGCAACACCATTTCTCTTTCTGTTTCGGTTAGCTAATTGCCGTTGTCGCTGCAAAATGAACGGAAAGGAGATCAGAATCATCTCGCTTTTGGTGCTAGACACCATTTTCTTCCTCTTGGAAGCAATTATCGGTTACACAGTTCACTCTTTGGCCCTTATTGCTGACTCATTCCACATGTTGAACGATATTGTGTCGTTGGTGATTGCACTTTGGGCCGTCAAGGTGAAGAGATCCAAGCCTGCGGATGGAAAGTACACCTACGGTTGGCAGAGAGCGGAAATCTTGGGTGCTTTGATCAATGCAGTGTTTTTATTGGCACTTTGCTTCAGTATCATCATTGAGGCCATCCAGAGATTCTTTGACCCCCAAGTTGTGTCCAACCCAAAGTTGATTTTGGTGGTTGGAATTGCTGGCTTGTTGAGTAACGGTGTAGGCCTTGTGTTGTTCCACGAGCATGGCCACTCTCATGGCCACTCGCACGGATCCGCTGCTGAAGAAGAGAATGTGGGCCACGACCACGGTCACTCTCACGGAGTCGCAGAGTCAGAGAGCCGCAACGATTCCAACTCCAATATTTCCGAGTATTTGCCTGACAGTGTGGTGGGTAGATTGGATGAGCGTTCGTCCTTGGTGACCAAGAGCAACGAGCACCAAAAGAAGCCAAAGAAGAAATCTATGAACATGGAGGGTGTGTTTTTGCATGTCCTTGGTGATGCTTTGGGTAACGTTGGTGTTATTATCACTGCTTTGTTTATCTGGAAGACTGACTACTCGTGGAGATACTACAGTGACCCAATTGTTTCGTTGGTGATCACCGCCATCATTTTCTCGTCGGCGTTGCCTCTCTGCCGCAAATCGTGTAAGATTTTGTTGCAGGCAACCCCCGCTAATGTCAATACCAATAAGATTGTGGAGGAAATTACTTTAATCCCCGCAATCAAGGCCATTCACGACTTCCATATCTGGAACCTTAATGAGGACTTTTTGATTGCTTCGGTGCACATCGAGTTGAATGACGTGGATCAAAGTTCCAACGTCGCGGTCAGCAGTGGTGATGGTGCTATCAACAAGGACGCTTTCCTGGAGGTCGTTGCACTTGTTCGTGCTATCTTGCACAAGTATGGAATCGACAGTGTCACTATCCAACCGGAATTCTCCACCAAAAAGCCAGGATCCATCTACGGAGCCACTACAACTGCCACTTCTTGCGCCTAGATTTTATTATAACGAATGCATATATTACAACTAGTGAACTCGTTGAACCATATTAACTGAAAGCAGTTGGAATAGACTTGTCAACAGAAGAAAAAAAAAACTCGAAACAAAGACACGCCCTTTTGTGTGTTTTTTATAATCGATGTGCAATAGCGGACAATCTTCACCATTTGGCTTGTCTTTACGGCCTCGCAAGTATCACCAGTCTTGTGTTAGCCTTAACGAATCAAGTCTTTGACATAAATAGTCTTGTAGGGAACCTTCCGTACAAGGTACTTGTTTTTCTTCTTGTCCAGTCCATCCTCTGGGTACTTAACCGAAGGGGTATTCTTCTTCAAAAATGAAAATCCAGACTTGCCAGAATGACCACTCTTGATAGAACCAGTATCAAAAGTGTTCTTCAGGTAAACCGATGCAGCATATCCGGATGGAGGTGCCTTCAAACCACTCATTCTCAAATCCATCGAGGACAATCTGTTGGAGGTACGAGAAAGCGACTCTCCCATAGATGGTGCCATCGATTTCAGTGACATAGATGGTCTGGATGCATTGGCTGAAGCCTTTGGAGTTGGGACAGGAGCGGAGATTGGACCAGAAATGTTTCTGGTTGGAGCAGGCGACGAGCTCGATCCAAAGATAGAACTGAGCTTCTTGCGGAACGAGCTGCGGCTCTTTTTGGTCTTGTCCTGTTCTTCGGTTGGAGTTTGAACAGTGGACTTCACCTGGATTGGGCGTGGAGGGAGCGTCTTGGTGACTGGAGATGCAGTTGGAATGGAGAATGAAGACACACTGCGAGATCTTGGAATATTCACCATAGATCTAGCGGCAGCTGGCAATTGATGCTCCATCACCACGTTTTCTGGGTTGTTGTAACCCAATTCATGCATCTCCTTCTTCAAGATGAAGCTACTTCTCATGAAACCCAACGAGGCACGTTGTCCGCTGCTAGCTCTGGAGCAAAGCGAAGGAACTGAACTCAGGAATGCTCTGTTCAGCATTGGGTATGGGTTGGAAGCCTGGGGCAATGCAGCCATGAAGCTGACATCGCTCTGGGTGTTCTTGTGGGCCTTCTCGAGCACAGGAGAGTTGCCGGATCCAGACGAGATCGAAGACTTGTAGTCCAGGTTGTGCAAAGACAATGACGAAGTTCTGGAGCTGTAGCCATCCTCGCTGTCCTTCTCGGAGTTGGCAGCGTAGTGAGAAGAACCGTTGTCAGAGTACTCAGATTGTTCATCATCGTGCTCAGACTCCACAATTGGAGCCAAGCCCTTGATTCCGAAACTGTTGTGGTCAAACACTGGGTTCTTTGGCTTGCTGACAGTCTGCGAGAAGTCAATCTGGTCATCCTCCAAGTTGAACTCGTCATCAACTTCACTCACCTGGTAGTCGTTGGAGCTAGTCGATGCCAGACGCTCAGGCCACTCCATGTTCAAGCTCAAGTCAGAAGGAGTTCTCTTGTGACTGAACTTGCGACGAGGGTCGTATGGGTGCAGAGGAGTCTCCTTCACCTCAGAGTCCAATCCCAACTCCTGGAGCTGCACCGAAGAGTTTCTTCTCGAAGATCTTGGTGTCAACATTGGCTCCTCCAAGCTTGGGCGACGTCTGAGTGGTCTTGGGTCAAACGATGCCAGCAGAGAAGTCTCAGAAAGTTGTGGAGAGGAGGAGTTGCTTCTGTTGGTGAACAGTGGAGCTGGAACCTTGGCTTCAGGAGAAGTCATGAAACTGGCTGGAACCTTCACCAGGACTGGAGTCTTTGGACTCTCAGTGATGCTTCTGCGGAAACCCTTGTACTTCTCGTTTCCACCAAGATCAATTTTGATAGTGCTGGCACCAGCATCTTCGGTCTTCATAGCGGGAGCAAGAGGAGCCGGGCAAATCTTGTTGACGTTCAAAGGAAGGATTTCCTCCTCCCAAGCCGAAGATCTGTTAGTGTTACTGATGACAGATTCAACGTCTGAAGAGTCGTTCACCAAGATGCAGTTGGCAATGTAGATGTAAACCTTGATCCACAAAGTCTCCAAGCCGAAATGGAATTTCTCTCTTCCCAACGATTCTCTCAACGTCTTGATCACCACAGCACCCATTGGCTCCAAGTAGTCGACACCAACCTTGACAAGACTGGGGTTTTCCTTAATAAATTCGTCCATGCACTCATTCAACACAGCAACATCGTGCAAGTAGGTCATGGTGAATTTGAGAAGTTCATTGAACAACTCCTTTTGTTGTTCATAGACAACCTTGTCCTTGAATACCGGCTTCAATTCGGGGTTTGTCTTGAGCAACTTGGCAAACGCATTGTTAACAAATTCGTTTTCTTTGTGTTGGTGGTGTGCCATCAAATCGGCCCAAGAGCTTCTGACCTTAATGAGATCAGAATCACTTAAGTTTAACGTAGTCATTTCGCAATCAATAAGAAAAACTTAGTAGTATAGAAACTAGTGATTCGTAGGTTATAAAAAAGATACTGATGTTTTGAAAAGCGCTGATATGGGCAGTTTGAGAAATATATATAATTTGCCATCATCATATACTCCACTTTCTCTCTAGATTTCTACTGCTTTCAGTTAAACGGTCATGGTGGAATTCCCAATCCAGGAAAAACTGCACAAGCGCAAGGGTAATAGGTTCCAATTAACATGCCGTTTATGGAAGAAATGGAGCGCGGCTGCAGGAGGCGCACTTCCAGAATTTCCTTATCGAGCAACTGGTGATTAGATACTCCCCAGAGTAATTTGTCCAACATCTCCCGATTAGGCATTTGCAACTTTTCCGCCTTCATCAAACTCGTGCTTTTTGCGCCTGGAAGTCGCACATGCGAGAACTAATTTCAACAGAAACGGTAAAATTGGTGGAAGGGACGGGCCGATCGTGACTGGCACCTACTGCACAGTAAGTAGCACCCGGTCTTTTTGACAGGAGCCGCACATGATCGCTTCACAGTGCCTATTTCTACAGCATCAAATGACGGAAACTCTGACAGTTTACAAGAATAAATACTAATACAGGTGTATAGAAAAAGCAGAATGCAAGGACGTACTGATGAAAATTATTGTCAGAATCAACAGGCGTGAGGAATGTCCACGGAGTCGTTTGAGGACGATAATGGGCTGTGGAACTGTTGCACGTTCTTCTCCAGTAGAGATCTGTGCTCGTCTCCGTCCACCCACTTCTCGGCCTTCTCCAACTGGGCATTAAATACCGAAGTCAACCGGCTGATCATGTCCAACGATTCCTTGGCGAACACAACAATCTTGTCGCTGTTCTGCGGACAAGTTGCGGTCTGCTGAAGCTGGTTGGGCAAATCGAAAATGATTTCACGGATGGTGGACTTCAACTCTGCATCCTCAGCGGCCTTCTCCTCTGCCTCACTCGAGCTCTTTTCCAGGGCATCCAACGAGCTGGGTCTGAAGTTGGAAATCACATGGATTATCTTCTTGACGGTGGCCACGATCTCGGTCTTTGCCTCCTGGGCATCCTTGGGAGTTTCGATCGGTGGGTCCTCGGCTGCCACTTCCGCGTCGGTTTTCTCTTCCTTGGCTAGCTCCTGGCGCTTCTTCTCCAATGCCTCCGTCTCCTTCTCGCTGATTTTATGCTGGAGATCCACCACTTTGGAACTGATGTTGTCGTTGGCAAGCTTCAAGATGTACAAGCAGAACTTCAAGCGCTTCTTGATTTCGTTTCTATCCTTGGGGCCCTCGGCCACTCTTCTCTTCTTCTTAAGTCTGGCCTCTTCAAGACGGGCCTGGTGTATGCTGTTCAAGTTGACCTCGATCTTGCTGAACACGGGCATGGCAGCCTTCTCCACGAACTCCGCCGCATAGTTGAACGTGGCGTAGTTGCGCTTCGACGACTCGTAGTACTTGACGGCATTGGTCACGATGGGATGTTTCGACACGGCGCTCACCAGCTGCACAATGGGATGCTGCTGGTGCTCCAAGTCTGCGAGCGACGTTGACGACATGGGCGACGCTATGGTGGAGGCGTGCTCGCTGAAATCGTGGGGAGGTGTAGACTCTGACCTCGTTAGTTGAGTCAAGACTTCCGCCGCCGACATGAGGTCGGTGTCGCCGTCACGCTTGGTGTCGGCACGGCCAGCGTCGGAGAGCGGCGACGTCACCTCCTCGTAGCTGGGAGGATGGTCTACGCTTGGGTCAGACAAGCGTCTCTTCATTTGTCCTGGGGCCATATAGAAAGTTGGGTGTAGTGTTGGGGAACGGCTGAAAGACAGAATTTGCAGGGGACGAATGGGACAAACACAAACAGGTGCGAGTAGCGTAGCAAAGCTGGTAGGCAATAGATCCGCCGCAGAAACCAAATGGAGGTTGTGAAGACTGGCAAGGATGTGGTGATAAGTAGTCAGTGACTAAAATGAGCACCATGTGAAATGTGGGCCTTCCTTCGCTTGTGCCTTTGCTGGTTGTATGCAGGATTATTATCCAGCGACGAACCCCAGCCATTTCGTTGGGCAGCGGGTGGTGGAGGGAAGATTACGGGTTTCAGAGGTTTTGGCATTTGCTCCCTTCCCCTTAAGGAATTTCGTCGGAGGCCCAGTTTTGCGTTTTGGCTGTCAGTTGGTGGTGTCAAATGGCCCCAAACGTTGAGAGTCGCGGGCTCGCCGCACACAGGAGAGGACGAAAATGTGTCCCAAGCCTGTGATTTCTCCATGTCGTGAGAGGGGTCGATGGTTGCAAGTCATGTCTGGAGGACTGGGAGCACCACGGCGAAGGGAACCCCGAGATTTGGGGGCTGTGATTGGCTGGCGCAGGTGTGAAGCTGGGGTTTTGTTCTGGCGGAGTGCGGAGTGGGCCAAACTTCTCTCGCATGAATTCGGGCGCCCCACCCGGGTTGGTCCACCACTGTAGGCTGGTGGAATAAGACTCTATTGTTTGCGGAATCTGGGATCTCGACAGATGCGGAAGGGAGATGGGGGTCTGGTGTAGAGGTTTGTCGAGGGATTGTCCAGAATTTGAGTTTTGGGATTTGGGATTTGGGATTTGGGATTTGGGGTTTGGGTTTGGGCTCTTCGTTCTGGGGCTCTTGGTCGTTCAACGGTGTTGGGTGCGGCCGGTAGTGGGCGGACTTCCGAGGTGCGTGAGGAGAAGATGGAACAGTGTGAGAAAATGAGACAACAAGAAAAAGGAGACAAACGAGAAAACGAGAAAACGAGCAGACGGGAAAAACGAGCAAATCAGGAACGGGGTGGATAAGCAGTAGGAACGAGTCTGCCGAAACTCCAGCAAATCCGCCCAGGCCTAATTGTCTGTTTGGTTGAGCGCCGTTTGGGTGCAACTTTTGGCTTTCGGTCGCTGGGGCTGCGCACCGAGCCGGTTCGCACCAAAATCGCTCTGGCAATGAAATCTGGTGCGACTCCAGGCTAAGAAAAGAAGAGGGAAACGAGCAGATCTGCCCGATTGTCGTTCTTTTCTGATTTATTTTTTCCAGTTCGTTTTTGTAGTTACCGACATTCCAGGACGCTTTGGACGGAAAACCAAATTCCGTGCTGCCGTGCGTGCTCCGATCTGGCATAGACTTTCAGACAGCCAGTCAAATAGCCTCCTGATTTGTCTCTCTAACAGCATGGCCCCACCGACCTCCACACACCTCCAAAATAGCAGATCTCACAGACTCGCCAGCGCTCGCGCCCACCCAATACCGCAACTATTGCCGAGAGAAATAAAAAAAAAAAAAAAGAGATATTCCGTGCTCGCCACCAACCCTAGCCAAAACTGTCACAGCCACTGTAACTGATGCCAGTGACCAACCGATACCTACACCCTGCAGGACCGCAACCTGGACAATCTGATCCAGCAAAGACAATGGCACAAACCTCGCTACGGCGACACGGTCGCAAACAAAAAGGCTCCACCGCACTCGCCACACCCCTTTCACCGAGAAACTCCTTTTTCTCCCGTCAAAAAACTCCCAAGTCTGCCAATTTCGCCGCCTGTTTCGCTCCGACCTCTGGTGCTCTCTGCAGGCCAGGGGCACTGGCCCCAGGTGCCAACCTCTCCACTGCTTGGCACTTCACTAGCCAATTGTCACCGCCCAAACTACTGTTTTCTTAGACACAATGGCCAACGATGCGAAAACTGAGCCCAAAGTGCCTGACGGCTGGGTGGCGCGCTACGACGACCAGTACAAGACCTGGTTTTATGTCGATTTGAAGACCAAAAAGTCCCAGTGGGAAGCTCCCAAGGGCACTAGTTTCTCTGACACCGACGTGGGGCCTCCTCCGTACAAGCCAGACGCCAATGGTGGCGACAGCAACAACGGCGGCAATGGCGGGAACAACTCCAACACCGACAGGGGCAATGCGGCCTCGACTGGCAATCAGCAAGGCTACAACCAGGGCGGAGGCTTCCAGCAACAAGGATACCCTCAGCAGGGATTCCAGCAGCAAGGGGGCTACGGCGGCTACCCACAACAACAGGGCTATGGCGGCTACCCGCAGCAGGGGTACGGAGGCTACCCACAGCAAGGATACGGTGGGTATCCTCAGCAGGGTTACGGAGGGTATCAGCAAGGATACCAGCAGATGCCGATGCAGCAGCAGAGAAGAACGGGCATGGGTGCTGGCGGAGGCATGGCGCTCGGTGCCGGTGCCGGTTTGCTTGGAGGCATGATGCTTGGAAACGCTATTTCCGACAGTCAGCACGATGCGTATGCTGAGGGCTACAACGACGGCGGAGGAGGTGACTACGGTGGAGGAGACTTTGGCGGCGGCGACTTTGGCGGCGGTGATTTCTAAGGCAGGTCCTGATGCGAGGCTAAAAATCTAGACGGGGCCATCTGTGCCGATCCAACGATGTATTGTCAACATGAATTGAAACGCAACTGACCTCTGTAGGAACGCGGTGTGCCTTTCCACGGAAACTGGTGCTCGGGGTTGGGGATCGCCTGGAAGGCGAACCTTGGAGTGGCTTCTTTTGGAGCCCAACACTGTTGCAGTTCGGGTACTGAGACTACAGTTAAGGTTTGTCACATCATGGCTCTCAACCTCAGTGTGACACCATTGGAATTGGGTTTCGGATTACATCGGAGAAGAAGGAGATATTGCGGAGTTTGTCCCATATAGGCCGTGGTGAAGGGGTGAATGGAAACATGCCAATAGGCAATTAGAACTTGCTAATGGCATTGATTTCCGGGTATTCACCACGCATCAGTTTTCATTGGTCGATATCGTCAAAACCATCGGAACAGCTCTATAATGCCACGATTCCTTCCCTCCAGCAAATTGCTCTGCTTGTTAAGCTGGTTAATTTGACCCAGAGTTGCTCACCAAAAGTTGATCTCACTCAGTATAAGACTGAGCACCGGCTCTTCCCTGGAGCCTCACTTTCTGAACCCAAAATAGACCTCCATATCCGTTCCACCTATCAAGATCACTCGAAAAATTCCAAAACTTAATTAAATAAAAAAATCTCGTGCCATATTCCATCCCTAATGTCCTCACCTATTTTGCACCCACAACCGTTATGGGGAATCTGGGCACTACACCCGTGCACCACACTCTCCAGCCAACCAAAATTTAACATTTTCTATTACGCAAAAGTTCATCCAACCACCATGAGATTCACCAGAGTGTTAAGACAAGCCGAGGAAGTGTTGGTGAGAGCAGCATCCGGTCTTCCAACCGGTTTGACCGGTTTGTACCAGCATCCAAACCCTAGACCAGCATTGATTTCCTTGTACAAGTACACCTTGAATGTGTTGGACAAGGAGTTTCCCGCCGACTCCGTGTACAAGCAGTCTGTGGAGACCATGACCAAGAACAGATTGAAGATTGTTGAGGAGAACGAAATCACCGAGAAAATCGAGAACCAGATTGGTGGTGGTTTGATTGAGGAGATCATCATCCAAGCCAACGACGAGTTGAACTTGGCCCGCGAGTTGGCTAAGTTGAAGGTGTGGGAAGAGTTGGAGGAAAAGCCACTAGAGGACCAGTGGGTGTACTTTGGCAAGAAGATCTAGAGGCAGCATCATGTATAGTAATTAAGGTCATTTGAAGAGATGAAAGTGTAGTGGAGAAGGTTGGGGCCAGATGAGATGGAATCCACAAATCCAGGGGTTTTCTTCTTTGTTCGGTATATTCGGCCCACTTTGTTTACCAAAGTTGCATTTCCATTTGAAAGTAGAGTTTGGGTGAAGACTCTGGGTGAAGACTCTGGGTGGAGACTCTGGGTGGAGACTTTGCGGGTCAATTCCTGTCGATGCAAATCAACTCCATCTCGGCTAAAAGTAGCGCATTAGCCTTACTCCCAGCGTCTACACTCGCGATACATATCGTTTTAATGAACTATTAGAAGGAACAATTATCATACAAAAACCCATTGGCTCTTCAGCCCATCAGCAGCACGAGTTCTTGAATCCAGCACCTCCCAGCGACACATCAATGCCGGAGGAGCGCTGAGCAGGGACATCGTCAACGTGTTTGTCCTGGATAATGCCGGCCAACTCGTAGAAGATCGACTCGACGTTCTCGTTGGTCTTAGCACTGGCCTCCAAGAATGGAATGTTCAACTTCTGGGCCAACTGCTCACCCTGCTGTCTGGAAACTTGTCTGTTCTCCTCGTCGTCGGACTTGTTACCGACCAAGAAGATCTGGGCATCATCGTTGGCATGCTGGGTGACGGTCTGGAACCAGTTCTCGACGTTCTCGAACGTTCTGGCGTCGGTAACGTCGTAAATCAACACAATACCCATGGCGCCTCTATAGTAGGCAGTGGTGATGGTACGGAAACGCTCCTGGCCCGCAGTGTCCCACACCTGCAACTTGACTTTCTTGCCCTTGCTCTCGATGGTTCTAATCTTGAAATCAATACCGATGGTGGTAATGAAGGAGGGGTTGAACTTGTCCTCGACAAAACGCAACAACAAACACGACTTGCCAACACCGGAGTCGCCCACGAGCAACAATTTCATGATCATATCATATGATCTGGATGGGGCATTCGAACTCATGACAAATACGGGATATTTCTGACTGGTACGGAAGTTGCGGAGAAGTTAGCACAAGAGAAAGGAGAAAACTTGACGTGTCCTTGCTCTGAAAGTAGGGAAATGCACCGCTGGAAACCGGAAATTGAGTCGGATCGGATAAACCTGATTGTAAAGAAGAAAGGTGGTCTGGCGTAGATTATACGGGTTACCGAGGCGTGTGGTGACCGTGGTGGACTGCAGGCACGAGGTGGGGCCCAGATTGCAATCAGTGTTGAAGATCCCCAAACACGGTAGAAGTGGGTTGGTTTGGTGGCAAATAACGGATTCTTGGAGCAATTGCCGGACTTGATTTCGAGATTTATCTTCTTTCTACAGGTGAGAGCTGTTTTTGCTGAGAGAAATGTGGATTTTTTCTGTTTTCCCGTCATTCGCAGTTTCCCACTTCGGCATATTGTTTGATAATGCAATTGTGAGAATGGAAATACCGGAAATGCTGGATATTTCCAAGAAGTTTTTTTTTCCATCTCTTGACATGTACAATTAATCCGGCTCATCGCAGATTCTACACGGTAGCTTACATGGCCAAAGAAAAAATTGTATATAGATTTCTTTGAGGCATTGTCTCTGTTGTTGATCTCTCGCAAATTTTCGCTCATTGTCTTGATGAGACGAGACGTAAAGCAGAATGTAAAGACGATGCCGTCCGCAGCGAGGCAAATTCAAATGGAATTTGAGAATAAACAATCTGCTAGCATCAACATAGATCTATATTTAGAGGTGGCATGTCTTAAGTATGTGGTGTATGGATGTTTATCACCTGGTGTATGGGTTTTTTATACTTTTGGTGTACGGGTCTGTATTTGGTTTGTGTAACTGGATTTAAGGCGTTTGTGGCTCAAGAGCTGTTTAATTACCAACATGTGCTCTTCTTTACTTCAGCTGCCTAGAGTCAAAGAAACTTCTAAAAAAATCTAGGAAACAATTGCCCGTCACAGAAGTCTATTTCCCTCTAATTTGGCAACATTGGCGACAGTAGAGAGGATTCATCGTCCTTTTGAAATTCTGAAGGAACACCTGAACATACAAGTAAAAGTCAACTAATCACATACATTAAAGCAACCCCCATATTTCTATAGCTTTCTCTATAAAGATTACAAAAACACCTCGGCGTTGATCTCAACGGAGGAAGCAGCATATGGAATCTCAAAGTGTCCCAAAACTTCTGGGTGCAAGACACCAATGGCACCAACATGCTTGGCCTCGGCTCCTTCAGATGGTCTGAAGAAAACCTTAGCACCTCTTCCTGGGAAGAAAGTTGGGTTGGCCTCGTCTTGCTCGATCCAGTAACCTCTTCTCTTGTCCTCGGCTGGCTTTTCAATCCATGGAGCTCTCACGGTTTGCATGATCTTACCCAACAAACCCTGGACAAACTCGAAACCAGAGGTCTTTCCGGCGTAAATAGCAGACCAGTTTCTCTGGTTGAAAGCGCCTCTCTCCAAGCTAGCATCCTTCAACACAATGTCACCACACTCGAACACCTTGATTGGCAAAGAGTGCTTTCTGTTCTCCTTGATGGTTTTGAGGATACCAGGCAACAATGTGGTTCTGACAACTTGGTATTCGATGGTCTTTGGGTTCTCCAACTTGACAGCTTGGGTGTTGTCGTCAGTGGTTCTCAAGAACTTGAAGTTCTCGTCGTGCGAGCACAAGGTCAATGGCAACACTTCCAAGTAGCCGGCTTGAGCAGATGCAATTCTGAGAATGTCAGCAACCTTGTTGATTGGCAAAGCAGCAGCAACCAAAGATTCACTTTGTGCTTTGGTCTTCTTCAAGTTGTTGAAACCGTATCCGATAGCGGCATCCTCCATAATGTCACACTGATGCAAGATATCGGATCTGGTGATTGGCACCTCAACGTCAATGAGCTTGTCGCCGTTTGGCTTGGCCTGCAAAGACATTCTCTTCAACAATTTGGCGATCTCCTCTCCGGAGTAGTTCAATCCCAAACAAGAGTTGATGTACTCGATATCAGCCTGGGTCTTTCTTGGAGTGATGTTTGGGCAAACTCTGTCCTGGCCATTGTGCGAGGAAATGATCTTGACTGGCTCAATCTCGAATGGAGTGGCAGCGTAAGCAGAGAACATGGCCACCATCTGGTTAATGACAACCTCGGTCTTGGTTCTGTCGGTACCGGTGACTTCAATGAAAACGTTCTTGGTGTCCAAGCTGATCTTCGAGTGGTCGGAGTTGATGATTGGAGGCATGGAGCACACGGTTCTGTTGGAGTCCAAAATCACTGGGTAGCGAGGAAGGTCTCTGATGATGTGCAAGTATTTACCCAAGTTCTTGTCCTTGTCGTAGAACTCCATCAACTGCTCACCGTTCATCTTCTTGGTCTGGTTCAAAGGAATGAACTCAACCTCCTTAGGTGGCAAAGCCTCGAATGTGAATGGTGGAGTCAAGGTGTCCAAGTCGTGGGTACCAATAGCCACCAAAGTTCTGTTACGGCACAAATTGCTGTGCAACTTGTCCTGCAAAGCGATGAAAGAGGCGTAACGTCTCTCGTCGAACTGAACTCCTCTCAAAATAGCAGCTGCAGCGTATGATCTGATGCCCTCGGTGGATTCCTTGATGGTCAAGGTGATTTGTGGGGTTTCTGGCTTCAAAGTGAAGTTTGGAGCGGATTTGCTGCCCAAGAACTCGTTCAAGGCTTGTGCAATACCCTCGATACACAACATATCATATCTGTTGGCTGGGATTTCAATCTTTAATTGGGGTCTTTCGTCTCCCACGCAGTCATTGGTGGTGTCCTCATCCAATTCAATACCAAAGTCGAAACATAATTCGTCGAACTCTTCGGTGGTGTATTCTCTACCCAAAAGCTCGTAGAGATCGGCTTTGTCCACTGGAATGGTAGGCATTTTCGGTTGGCTATCACTGTCTTTAATTCAGACTCGACTTTATGCCAGAAAATTTGAAGAAAAATTTAGTCACTGAGCTTGGTGCCCAAATTTACGCGGGCACCGCGCCTTGGGTAGTGGCTTACGCAGTACATCTGGGCACTAATGATGGTGATTAAATGCTATCGTTTGAAGACTTTACTTACTTGACTTGAGAGGGTTGGGGATTTTGCTTCCCAATTTTTCTCTCATGGATGGTGCCTCAGATGCCTCAAGGTCTTCGTTTGTTCGTAATTCGTAGTGGGCGGGATCAACATCCTGGCGTAACTTCAGAAGCACCTCAGGATTCTCCTCTGCGATTTTCTCAATGTCGTTGACTTCGTTGATGAGCGCTGTCAAGTCGAATATCGGCTCTGCTGCCGTATCTTCTGTCTTTTGAGGGCCAGATTTAGTGCTGTCGTCGTTTTCTGACTTATTGGCGCTCTCGGTTTGACGTTCTTCCCGAGACTCGTTTGGTTGCGAAACGTCATACTCTTCAAACTCCAGTGGCTTTTGGTTCGTAGAGGATTCCTCGTTTTGGGGATCAGCAGGTTCGTCATAGACTTCCCACCAATTTCTGTGCTTAGGCTTGAACCAATCTCTCCACGTCTTCTTCTTATTCGAGTTTTGCATCTCCTCCTCCATCTTGGCTCTTGCCTCATCAAACTCACTGATGAGCTTTCTCTGCTGAGCAGACTGTCCTTCGTCAGGTTCTTCAATTTCAGCGAACTCCTCGCTAAGAACTTCCCAGTCCATCTTTTTCAAAATCTTTGGAATAGCTTGTCTGTAAGCCATGTGTCCCTCAACAAAGTCAGAACAGTCGAAGTTTTCAACTCCAGGAATATTCTCAATCGCAGAAAGACCGGCAACAGTCATCAAACCTCCGCTGGTAGCTCTGAATAAATATCCAAGAATCCAATCTCTCTTTGAGTATCCGTTAACGAACTTTCCACTCACGACAGAACGTGCAAGTGTGATTTGGTCATACTTCACAGTGACGGGATTACCGAGAAGAATAACGTTTTCAATCAAGCCGACACCACCACGATTAGCCAATTCGATCAAACAGGAATAAATTAATCTGGATCCAAGGGAAAAGCCTACCAACGTGATGGGACGTACACCCATATTTCCCGAAATCAAAGTGTCTGCCAAAATCTTTCCGGCTTTCCACGCACGGTCCAACGACACGTTCCACGGATTATCAAGAAGGTATGAAAGCTTGGAAAGAGCCATTGGCAATTGAATGGCAGCCATTAAGGCGGTCAAGATAGTGGCTCCAAGAATCTGTTGAATGGATGTACTTAACGCCTCCGATGCAAGGATTCCAATCGTTTGACCCATGGAACGCAACATTTCGGGTTCCCAAAGCAACGAAAACATATCTCCCATTACCGGGTCAACCGTCGAGAACGGAAGACGAACATCATCCATATCACCAACCATCCAACCACTGACAGTGATGATCAAACTCGAATGCTTATTATTATGCAAAGGTTTCATTTCGAATGTGTGAACATCACCCAGTCTTCGAGAGCCAGCATTTGCTCCCACACGAGCACCGATGGCAACACCACCAGTTGTGATTGCAACACTGCCTCCAACTCCAGCGAGAAATCCACCTGTGCCCGAAATTCCCACTGTTGTCAAACCCGCAGCTAAACCAGCACCGATGACAGGAGCCAATAATCCAGCAGAAAGACCAATTGCCAATGAGCCTCCCAAGGTGGCTAGACCAATGAACGCCAATCTCTTTCTTTTGTTCTTCTGAATGTGCTTCTCGATGAACAGACGGTCCTTCAACTTATCTTCACGGCCCTCAATCGTTTTGTTACTGGTATCGATCTCCAAACTTTCCACAAGTCGACGTTCGAATTGGCGAACTTCCAACTGGGCAACACCCAAGTACGTAGCAAATTTCACAAGAAGGGTCCTCGACCGACTATCGTAGTATCCGTCCGCAATAAGGAGTAGAAACAAATCACAAATCAACACCCAGCGAAGGTCAAAGTCTTGAACGAGCTTCTCTAGCTGTCTGTTGCGAATCTGTGTTTCTAGTAGGCTGCCTGTGAGGTCTGTGACTTCGACTCCGTGGGTGCTTAGGCTATTGATCATTGTCTGTTCCTCTTTCGTGAGATCGAGATGTTCCACTAGCTTAGACATAATGTAGAGGGTCCAGTTGGCGAAATTCTTCTGGATGGTGCTGAGCTTGCGAGCCATCTTGGTTGTTGTCTTTTGGTTGAGTTTCGCCAAGTCGGTGGCCATGTCCACGGTGATGAGCTTGACAATTCCGATGTATGCAAATTTCTGAGATTCTGTGAGCATTCCTCTCGTACCTGCGAGGGTTTCGTCCGAATCGATTGCTTCATCACCTCTGTCGAAGATCTCGTCATCGTCGTCTTTGGCCAGCAGATCCTCTTTGGGATTCTGGATGTCAAATAGGAAATTTGTCTTCTTGTTGAGGTCGGCGTACTTATTGGTCTGTTCCTCTGTGTCGATCTTGGTGTATCCACGGCCGTCATTCAGCGAGTTCCAATTGTAGTTGTTGTTCTGGAACTCGAGCTGGCCCATTTCGTCGTAGTAGTTTTCCTGGGTGACTTTCTCCATCGATTTCCATTCATTGGCGTTCGAGTTGAAGAAATCGTCCTCCTTGTTCCCTGTGGCATCCGGTTGGGCCTCCTTGGCCACTTCCGTTTCTGGAATCCCGGAGTCGTTGATATTATCATGGCTGTGGACGTATTTCTGGGTGAATATCTCGGGAGAAGACTGATTAGGATCTGCGCTCAAGTCAAACTCCACGAATGATTGCTCTGCCTCTCCAATGGAGGGTCTTGCCTCAACAACCTCCGGAATCTCCGTTGGAGTCGGAGTCGAGACAGACGGAAGCAGAGGCAAGGTTCTTGCGCTTCCTCTGGAATTAAAGGCACGAGAGTCTCCTCTGGACCGAGCTCGTGAGAATTCTAGGTCCTCCGACGAGGAAAAATGGTCGCTCATGCTGGATTCCGAGGAAGAAGTGTGGTTTGCAAGCAAGTTGATTGTGAGTACTCGCAGACTAATCTAGTCTACAGTCCGGGCAGATCACGTATCGATGCCGTGAAACTGGGGGAAACCTGCCCCAAAAAAAAGGGAGTTTGGGATGATAAATCAGGTTCAAAGGAATTTGAACGCCTTGCACGAGGTTGTAAAGGCTCAACTACTGACATACAAATGTGCGCAACATGGTTTTACTCAAACGATAACCAGCCAAAAGCCTTCGTAGAGTAGAGGAATATGTTGCCACGAACCATAGTGGCCGAGCTGCAACCGCCAGCACCGTGTTGCCACGATGCCGACGGTGAGCTCAAGACCGGCCCGCCTATTCTCCAACCTGTCGACGGAGCTACTCTGTCTGAATGCCCGAGGGCACAGTCAGCCGTGACGCTGCGCCCAGAACAGCACGAGTCTAGTCCTGGCGGCCACAACTGCTCAAACCCCGAGGGGGACCAATTGCCGCCACCAGAACGTTAAAACGATCCGTGCTGATGCCAAAGCCCGAAGGCTAAGGCGCCTGAACACAACTACAGAGGACTGCCATCAAACTTGCTTCACGAGCGCCGATCTGCTAGACATGTCGCCACAGCTGCCACCGGATAACCCCGAGGGATTTAATCCAGCAGCGTGCTGGGCTTCTTGCCTAACACAGGTTGTTGAAGAAAAAAAAAAGAAAACGAAGATGGTGGGGCCTGCGCGCTTCTTATATAGTTTTTTGCGTGAGCCGCACTTACCCGCATTGAGTAGGGCATCTCCATCACCACCCATTAACTACTACAATATCACAATAGCATGAATCGGCGGGCTGGTAAGTTCCAAAATCGGAATAGCGGATATGACGACAATTCCGAGGGTAGCGGCCGCAGAAGAGTGGCCAAGGCCGGAACTAACGACACAATTCCCTTCCATGCACTGGACTCGTTGACCCCAGCCAAAGTGGTTGATCTCTTTACGGAGAACTTCAAGTTTATTCTCTCGTCGGAAGATTTGCAAGAACAGATCCAGGTCGTTAAGGGCGAGCTCTTTAAGCGTGATTATCTCTCGGCGTTTGACTGCGACGACAAGAGATTTGCATATGTTGCCAGATGGAGTCCAGCTCGAGCTTTGGCATACTCGTCGCTCTTCGCCTCGTTGGAGCCGGTGCGCCGGTTGTTCGAGGATCCCGAGACGTCTCGCCGTGTTTTGTGTGTGGGAGGCGGAGCAGCATCGGAGTTGGTGGGCATGGCGTCGGTGTTCTGTAGCTTGAAACAGCCATGTGGAGACTCTCCACTGTCGTTGACCATGGACGTGATTGACATTGCCGACTGGTCGACCATCGTGTCCAACCTTGCATCTTACGTCAAGGGCCACTGGCTCTACGACCACACCAAATTCAATGCCAACTTTGTTCTTGGTGATGTTCTTGCAAAAAGCGCAGCCGAGCTCAATCTCTCGAGCTTGGACTTTGTCACGCTCTTGTTCACGACCAACGAGCTCTTCTGTGAGAAGAAGACAGAAACCATCAAATTTCTCCAGACTTTGAACGCAAACTGTCGAAAGGGAACCTTGCTTCTCATCACCGAGAGTGCTGGATCTTACTCGCACATCACAGTGGGACTGAAACAGTTCCCTGTGCAATTTTTGATCGATACAATCTTGGCGGGAAAGCCAGGCTCTAACGACGGAGCATGGACGATCTTGGAGCAGAGTGAGAGTTGTTGGTACAGAATCAACGAAAGAGAGGTGAAGTATCCGGTGAAACTCGAGAATATGAGATTTTTCTATCGTTTATACCAGAAGAACTAGTGGAACTCAAAGATTGAGCTTGTCGAACTGCTTGTCTAAATCCAGGGTGTCAGACTCGCTCTTAGCGTCTTGAGCTTCAGACTTCTTGGGTGGATGGTCTCTTTCTGCCTTTTCGACAGCAGCAGCAATATCCTGTGCTCTCTCCTCGGCAGTTTCTTCGGGAGTGTCCTCTTGATTGTTGTCCTTCTTCTTGCTCTCGAAATCCTTCTTGGCTTTCTCGATGAGCAGATCCAACTCTTTCTCCCATCCCAATGCCTTGACCAAAGCATCTGCGACAGCGTCGCAGTCCTGCTGAACAACAATGTCGGTTTTCCGCTTCTTCTTGAAGTCTCCAACGATCTCGTTGTTGACCAACACCCGCAATGTCTCCTTTCCGACCTCGGCTGGGAGACTGGCAAACGGGTATACAGTGAGAGATGTTCCGGCAACAATGGCCACATCCACCGCCTCGGAATCCTCGTCCCACAAGTCGAAGAACCGAGCAGGCAATCCCTCGCCGAAAAACACAATGTCTGGTTTCACCGTACCGTCGCACTTGGAGCATTGCGGAATCCCTTCGTTGATATGCTTGCTGAACATGAGCCTCTTCAATTCCTCGGTCGACATGGGCTCGCTGCAGTCAATGCAGTGGTTTTCGGCGAAAGAGCCATGGGCCTCAACTATGAAATCACCCGTAACTCCCGCGAGACGCTCGAGTGTATCGATGTTCTGGGTGTAGACTCTCTTCAAGAGCTTCTTATCTTGGAAAAGCTTCAATAAGAAATGAAATTTGGAAGGAAGAAAATTGCCAGGATATAACTCCTCGCACAAAGTGTAGAACGCTTTAGGATTCTCCCGGAAGTACTCGATATCGAACACTGCCTCCGGGTACGGAAGGTTCAACCGCTTCAAGTTGGAGTAGAGTCCGGTCTTGGGACTACGGAAATCGGGGATTCCGCAGGACGTGGAGATCCCGGCTCCGAGAAAAAACGTCACCTGCTTCTTTTTGTTGATAGCCTCGACTAGCGGCGCCAATTTTCTCTCAATCAGCATCTTGCTTCTGAGAAATGACGGTGTCTTGTGCCTTTGGCTCCAGACTCTAGACTGCACACATGCATTCATTCTTGGGAAATGGACCCCAGGCAATTCGGGAGGTGGAAATAGTAAATTTGGCTAAGTAATTAATAAAGTAAGCTTTTAGCTCTCCTCTAGGTGATTCGTCTTTCGAATTGATAATTTTTTGTATTTTACCGTCACTTTGCCTGACCCCAAGTTACTCCCAAATCTCCTCGGTGTGCATACTTGTTCGCCAGATCTTGTCCATCATTGCCATCTCTTTAGTCGTCAAGAATGAAAGTATGTGAAATGTGCCAGGTTTTGAGCAAAGAACATAGACTAACAATTCCAGCAAAGAGTCACGTCGTTGGATCTTTCCATTCTCGTCGGTGAGCTCGAGGAGAATCTTTTGAGCTACCGATTGCAAAATATCTACAATGTGGCCAACTCCACCAGGCAGCTTGTGTTGAAGTTTTCGATTCCAGACTCCAAAAGGAGTCTTGTGATTGACTGTGGTAACAAGCTCCACTTGACCAAATTCGAAAGACCCATTGTGCCTGCCCCATCCAACTTCGTCACCAAGTTGAGAAAGCACTTGAAAACTAGAAGATTGACTCTGCTCAAGCAAGTCGGCAATGACAGAATCGTGGTGTTGCAGTTTTCTGATGGGATGTTCTACTTGGTGTTCGAATTCTTCAGTGCTGGTAATATTCTCTTGCTCGATGCAGACATGAAGATCTTGTCTCTCCACAGACTAGTCACTGATTTGGGCCCCGACAACGCCCGTTATGCGGTCAACGAAACTTACGGAGCATTTGACCCCTCACTTTTTGATGAGTCTGAACCCCAGGAAACTCGCGAGTACCTGGCTAAAGATGTGAAGCTGTGGATCTCTGCTCACAAGGAGAAGCTTTTGGACACCAACCCGGATAAGAAGAAAAAGAAAGTCTTCTCCATCCATAAACTTGCATTTGTGAACGCAAGTCACTTGTCAAGTGATCTCATTTTGAGAACCTTTGAGGATGCTGGTATCAATCCCTCCCAAAGCTGTTTGGACTTTGAAGGTGACGATGAAGGAATTGAGAAACTCGTCAAGGCTTTGGCGCAAACTGAAGATAATTACCGTGAGCTTCTTGACCACGCCTCAACCGGAAAGGCAGAGGGATACATTGTGGAGAAGAAGAATGCTTTGCATAACCCAGAAGATAAGGATTCTCTTGAATATGTCTACGAGGAATTTCACCCGTTCAAACCTTACAAGGCCAACACTGACATTTACCGTTTTGAGGTTGTCAAAGGTTATAACCAGACGATCGATCAATTCTTCTCCACGATCGAATCTACCAAGTACGCTTTGCGAGTGGAGCAACAGAAATTGCATGCTGAGAAGAGATTGTCGAACGCTAAGAATGAAAGAGACAAGCAAATCCAGCTGTTGCAAACCCAGCAAGAAATTCAGGAGAAGAAGGGTAATACCATCTCCTACCATGCTGATTTGGTTGAACAGTGCAAACTGTACGTTCAGGAGATGATTTCCAAACAGATGGATTGGACGGATATCGAGAATATTATTAAATTCGATGGTTCTCGAGGAAAGAGCGAAGCATCGTATATCAAACTTCCTCTCAACTTGATTGAAAATAAGATCAAGTTGCAATTGCCAGATATTGATGCAATTCTGGAAGAAGATGCCGAATTTGACAGTTCTCTCAGCGACGAGAGCTCAGACTCTGATGACAGTTCAGACTCAGATTCCGATCTGGACTCTGACGAAGATTCGTCTGACGATTCGGAAGTTGATCTGGATTTCGAGCTGGACAGCGAGTCTAAGGTTAAGTCCAAGCAAAAGAAGCAGAAAAAACAAAAGAAACAAGTGCCAACTCTCACTGTTGACATTGACTTGACTCTTACTGCGTTCGCCAATGCTCGTAATTACTTCGACTCTAAGAAGAGCGCAGTCACCAAGCAAACAAAGGTGGAGAAGAGCACTAACATGGCCTTGAAGAATGCTGAGAAAAGAATTCAGAAAGATCTTGCCAAGTCGTTGAAGAACGAGACTGATGCCTTAAAGGCCATTAGACCCAAATACTGGTTCGAGAAGTACTTCTGGTTTGTCAGTAGTGACGGCTATCTCTGTTTGGCAGGCAGAGACGACTCACAAATTGATATGATTTACTACAGACACTTCAGTGATAATGATTTTTTCGTATCCTCGGATATGGAGGGCTCGTTGCAAGTTTTCATTTTGAACCCTTATCAGAGTGAGTCAGTACCACCTTCGACCCTCTTCCAAGCTGGAATATTTGCAATGCTGGCATCCAACGCATGGAATGGAAAGGTCAGTTCGTCCGCATGGTGGCTCAATGGTGTCGATGTGACAAAGAAGGAGTTTGATGGTTCATTGTTGGGACCCGGAAGACTCAACCTCAAGGACAAGAAAAACTACATGCCACCAGCTCAGCTCGTGATGGGTTTCGGTTTCTATTTCCTTTGTGACGAGGAGACAACAGCCAATTACACCCAGTCTCGAGTGAGTAAACAGGACGAACATGGCTTGAAAGTTTCCATTCACAACAAGAAGCAAGACTTGGAAAATATGACTTTGACTGTGAAAGACCTTCCTGTCGACAACGAGCCCCAAGAAATTGGTGAACAAGTTTCTGAAACTACTGAGGCTTCTCAAGTTTCAGACTCCCATGAGCAGCTGTCACAATCGAAATCAGCATCTCCGGAAGCTGAAGCAAGCGAGATTTCGGACACAGTTGAAAGTGCGCTTGAGGGTGTTTCAATTTCTGAATCATCGTCTGAAGTATCCAAGCTGCTGAAAGCTCCCACCAAGCGTGGTAGGAAGGGAAAGATGAAGAAGATTAACGCCAAGTACGCAGATCAAGATGAGGAGGAAAGACGGCTTAGAATGGAGGTTCTTGGAACGCTTAAACAAGTGGAGGATCTAGAGAGAAAGAAGAAAGAGGAAGTATTGCGCCAAGCAGAACAGCAAAAGGAGAAATTTGCCAACAGGTCCGGTCACAAGCAGAAAGTTGCGGAGGAAAGAGAATTGCAGAGATACTTGCTAAAGGAGGAAGATGAGGATTACAGCGGAGTAAACTACCTCGAGCTTCTCGACTCTCTTGTGACCAAGCCAGCCAAATCCGATAATGTCAGTGCAGTGGTGCCAGTGTTTGCACCTTGGTCATCGCTCAACAAGTTCAAGTACAAGGTTAAGATCCAGCCTGGATTGGGTAAGAAAGGCAAGAGTTTGGGTGACGCATTGAACTACTTTGCTACTAGAAAGGTCGACAACTCGAGAGACGACTTGGATGTCGATTGGCCCGAGGAACACGAGATCATTAAACAGGCACGTCCAAACGATCTCATCGGTGTCTTTACTGTTAGTAAGTTGAAGCTTGTTCTCCCGGGTGGAAACTCTTCTGATGCTAAGGGAAACAAGAAGAACGGTAAAAAGGGTGGAAGACGGTAGCTGAATCAGGTGACGACTCTTGTGAGTCCAAGCCTGCCAATTAGGTACTGATCCACATGCATGAGGTGGTGATTAAGTCAGTCATAGGCATGAAAAAAATTCCCCATAACGTTTGTAGAATTTGTGCCTTGATTGGCTACATGCACATTTGGTATTGTTGCACAGAGCATCAATTACTTGCAGTTTCATGACCCTGTCTGACAGAAACCTACCTAGATGCTCGTCATCGAATGGTTTGAAATATTATTGTTTCGTGTGAAGCAAGCAACATTATCACCAATTGACATCCGGAAAATCTGATTCAAAGTCAAAAGAAAGAAATGGACCTCAACATGAAATGTGGTTATGGTGCACTGTGTAGCTGAAGAAGTATTACAGTGTGTTGATGTTTGGTACACACTTCCCCAAAATAGTTCCCCGAATAATTAAAGTAGCAGACTAAATTAGGACAAACGATGGCAGCACAAGAGAGAATTTCGAAGTATTCCCACGAGTTCGATGGTCTTTCATGTGCTCCTAATCCCATTGAATGAAACACAATTCAACAATACCACCAAATTGGCACTCTCACGCATATAACACGTGCGGCCCGACTTACATATCGAAATTACATTCACAGCGCCTGAACACCTGCGGCTTGCAAATGAAGACGGATAGTAATTCCGAGAGCTGAACACAAAAAACTGTCTATATAAGGCTGTTCCTGTGCTCCGACTCATTGTGAAAATCAGCTCGAATTCATTTCCGCAGATCCCCCAGACAGAATAAAAGTGGCTGCGAACAATGGTTGCTATCTCCAAACTTATCAACAACGGATTACTTCTTGCGGGGCCACTGATCTATGCTGACTTGGCCACACCTCAACAAGCTGCTGCTGAGCAGTATAATGTGGTAAAGTTCTTGGGAGGAGCCGCACCATATATCCAACATCCGGGATTCGGAATTTCAACCGATGTTCCAGATCAATGTACATTGGAGCAGGTCCATTTGATCCTGAGACATGGCGAGAGATATCCATCCAAGAACAATGGAAAGGAGCTCGAGGCGATCATGGCCAAATTCGACAACTACACTGAGACTTTCGTTGGGGAATTGGCCTTCTTGAACGACTACACCTATTTCGTCAAGGACAAGAGTTTGTATGAGAAGGAGACCACTCCCTCGAACTCCGAGGGCACTTATGCTGGAACTCTGACTGCTTCTAGACACGGAAGTGTCTTTAGAGCCAAGTACAAGAGTCTTTTCAATTCTACATCCGAGACACTCAATGTGTTCACCTCGAACTCGGGAAGAGTTCACCTTACCGCTAAGTATTTCGCCAGAGGATTCTTGGGAGATGAGTACAGCGACAAGAAGGTCTCTTACCATGTTTTGAGCGAGGACAAGGAGATGGGTGCCAACTCATTGACTCCGAGATATGGATGTTCAGCTTTTGACAAGGGCCTGAACGATGAGGTAATTGACTCTTACGACTCTAGCTATTTGGATGCCGCTAGAGAAAGAATTCTTCAAGGCAATGAGAAGCTCAACTTGACTACTGCCGATGTGGAAAGCTTGTTTGGCTGGTGTGCTTACGAGATTAACGTCAGAGGCCAATCTCCGTTCTGCGATTTGTTCACCAATGAGGAGTTCATCAGACACTCATACTCCATCGACCTTGACAAGTACTACTCCTATGGTCCTGCTAATAACATGACTTCAATTGTGGCTGCGCCATATTTGAATGCGACCTTGAGATTCCTCAAAGAAGAGAGCCCTGAATTCAAGGTGTTGTTGAGTTTCTCGCATGATTCTGATCTCGAGATTTTGCATTCTGGACTCGGTTTGCTTGAGCCAAAGAGCGATTTGCCCCTCGACCATATCCCATTCCCAAACCCTTATGTTCACTCGCTGATCCTTCCTCAAGGTGCAAGATTGGTGACTGAGAAATTCTCTTGCAGTGGGCAGTCATTCGTCAGATACCTTGTTAATGATGCTGTGTACCCAATTGAGTCTTGTCAGTCCGGGCCTGGTTTCTCCTGCAAGCTTTCTGATTTCGAATCCTACATCAGCTCTAGAATTGAGGGTAAGGACTATCAAACGCAATGTCAAACAAAATACCCTAGTGAAGTCACCTTCTTGTGGGACTACAAGACTGCTAACTACACTGCAGCTGATATCAACAAGTGAGGATATCCACATTATTATATTTCTCTCGTCCATAGCTTTTCGATCACATAATTTCAACAAACTTTCAAAATTGATCGCGGCTTGGTGCAATCGCATAAAAGTCTGACTGCACGAGATATAGTGACGTACAACAACCAATCCAGTAACCTATCCACAAAACACCTCTATGGTCGTATACCTCCTGTCAGGAGATTTGGCATTTCAATCTACAAGAATGCGATGTTAGCCAATAGTTTTGATTCATGATTAAGTCCGCAACCAAATAGGGCCTGATTTTGTTGTCGTAGTCATGGCCTCATTAGGACGGATTTGCAATTTCGCATTTAGCATAACGTTAGAAGAAAAGTGGCTCTCTCCCAATCGCTAATGTACAAAATGCAATTCTTTTTTCATTTGATTAATAGCCGATCAGTTTTCAATTTGCACTACCGAAGCTGTGGATAATAATTATTCAATTAATCTGTATCGGGAATGTATTTCCTTCGTTATGGAAAACGTGTTGGTGATATCCTGTGTGGGAGAAGGTGCATGTCTGTATTTTCATTTATGTTCCTGGCGGAAATAAGGAACAAAGGTTGATACTCTGCCATTGTCATGTCTGAATCAACTTTATCAACGAGATTGGAATAATAACTTTGTCGATCATTCCAACTCAATTGCTTCCAGTTCAAGTTCCTGATAATCAAGACAAAAGTGACACATTTGACGTCTGCGGCTCAACACACGTGTGCCGTTGAATTATGCATAGCTCAATCAAAAATGGGAAAAGGTTCTTCCATCAAACGGCTTCAAATCATCCGTAAGATGAAAAGTGCTGCCTCGAATCGAAAGCTATAAAGAATGTAGTTTGTCCCAAATACAGAAATCAAAGAACAACTTTGGCTGCGAAAAATGGTGGCGATCTCGAATCTTTTGAATAACGGTTTGCTTCTCGCAGGACAACAGATCTATGCTGATGTTGCAACCCCTCAACAAGCTTCTGTCGAACAATTTAATGTTGCAAGATATTTGGGTGCTGCTGGTCCTTATGTCCAGCATCCAGGCTACGGAATCTCAACTGACATTCCTGATCAGTGCACATTGGAGCAAGTCCACCTATTCCTGAGACATGGTGAAAGATACCCCACAAAAAGCAGTGGAAAACTGTGGGAGAAAATCATGGCTAAATTTGACAACCACACTGAAACATTTGTGGGAGAATTGGCCTTCTTGAATGATTATACCTTCTTCGTCCAAAACAAAAACTACTACGAAAAGGAAACTTCTCCAGCCAACTCTGAAGGTACTTATGCTGGCTCTCAAACTGCCACAAGACTTGGAGGCTCTTTCAGGGCAAAGTACAAGTCCCTTTTCAACTCAACTTCCGAGACACTTAAGGTTTTCACTTCGAACTCAGGTAGAGTCCACGTTACTGCCAGGAACTTCGCCAGAGGTTTCATGGGTGATGAGTACAGCGATAAGTCAGTGAACTTTTACGTTCTTGACGAGGACAAGACGAAGGGTGCTAACTCCTTGACTGCAAGCAACGGATGCACCGCCTTCAACAATACTATCAACGAGCACATCTACGACAAGTACGATGCGAGCTACTTGAAAGTCGCCAGAGATAGAATTCTCAAGGGCAATGAGGGACTCAACTTGAGCACCAGTGAGATTCAGGCTTTCTTCGGATGGTGTGCCTATGAGCTCAACGTCAGAGGCCAGTCACCATTCTGCAAGTTGTTCACAAACGAGGAGTTCATCAAATACTCCTACTCAGTTGATCTCGAGAAGTACTATGCAAATGGCCCTGCTAACAACATGACTTCCGTGATTGCCGCTCCTTACTTAAATGCTACCTTGAAGTTCTTGAAAGAGGAGAATCCTGACTACAAGGTATTGGTGAGTTTCTCTCATGATACTGATATTGAAATTATCTACTCTGGTCTTGGATTATATGGTAATCAGGTCGATTTGCCCGTCGATCACATTCCCTTCCCTAATCCCTACCCTCACAACAATATCTCCCCACAAGGTGGTAGAATTGTGACAGAAAAATACTCCTGCAATGGCCAGTCGTATGTGAGATTCATACTCAATGACGCAGTTATTCCTCTTCAGAAATGTCAATCTGGACCAGGATTTTCTTGCAAGCTTTCTGATTATGAGGAATACATCAAGTCAAGAATTGAGGGAAAGGACTACCAAACTCAGTGCAAGACCAAATATCCAGGTGAAGTCACTTTCTTATGGGACTATAAGACTGCCAACTACACTGCCAACGACACAGACACTTAAATCAGCCGGGCTTATCCATCATTCTTTCGCTAATCATAATTTCGCAACTCTTATTACAATGGAGCATTGATTGAATATAATCGGCTCAGGTAATACTTACAACAATATACAACCAATTAGGGACTCTATGTAGCCATTTATGGACTCGAGATCATCGGTTGAAAAGCCGTTGACATCTGCGGCTTCATTGTCGAAATGCAGTCGATCTTTCGCCTAAACAATATTCGAGTTGACGGCGCTCATATCCGTTGTTATTGATGAATTACGAGTTAGTAGTAAATGAATATATTTGTCGATTGACTGATAATGAATTGATGATTGAGGATCTGTGATCCATCATTTGTCGTGTTTTTAGTACAGAGTCTTGTTTAACGAATAGGATAGCTTTTGTCTCATATTGAAAGAGCTTTCTCGTATAAAATGGCGGGGAAGTCGAGCGGTTCAAGTAATTTCCCTATCTGATCTCCAATTATGTTACATGCTGATCTCCGGATGTTTGATATGCTGATCTCACACTTGTTAGATGTCAGGCCGCATGGTTTGACCCATGTGGTTGAGAATGGAGGAATTGCTCAACTGCAAAGATGTGATGAAATTCGATGCTTTCGAGAATTGCATTTCCAGTTCACACTGAAACTGCAACGGAATGCTCATACTCTTCCGGTACCTTCTAAACCCTCATTTATCTTGACACTTTTGACAGGTTCACTTAACACTTTAGGCAGGTACACTTGACAATTCAGACAGGTGCAGCCAATTCTTGGCGCGCAGATATCACACGTGTATCACAAACATCAATTGAATACGCATATTTCATCTCAAACAGGTAACTGTCGCTCGTTAACTACCAGTGGCTCGTTAAAATTTTCAATTGACAAAAACTATAAAGGGCCCAACCTCTGCTCGCCTGTCGATATTGATATTAGTTTAGTAACCCACTCAATTGACAAGGCTCTCTTATTTGGCTGCAAACATGGTCTCTATCTCCAAGCTCCTCAATACCGGATTTCTCCTCGCCAGTCAGTCAATTTTCGGCAAGGTGGCTACTCCTCAGCAGGCCTCTACCGAGCAGTACAACGTGATCAAGTTCTTGGGAGGTTCTGCTCCATACATCCAACACCCTGGATTCGGAATCTCTCCTGATATTCCAGACCAATGTACTGTGGAGCAGGCTCATTTGATGCTGAGACATGGTGAGAGATATCCTTCCAAAGCTGCTGGTAAGGGTTATGAGGCAATCATGGCCAAGATTAACGACTACAACGAGACATTTGTGGGACAATTGGCTATCTTTAACGACTACACCTACTTTGTTCTGGACCCAAGCTATTATGACAAGGAGACTACTCCATGGAACTCTGAGGGTACTTACGCTGGAGTTGTCACTGCTGCTAGACACGGAAATGGTTTCAGAGCCAAATACAAGAATCTTTTCAACTCTTCGACCGAGACCCTTAAGGTTTTCACCTCCAACTCTGGAAGATGCCATGTGACTGCTATTAACTTCGCCAGAGGCTTCTTGGGAGATGAGTACACCGACAAGGCTGTGGAATACTACGTTATTGACGAGGACAAAAAGATGGGTGCTAACTCTTTGACCCCAAGAGATGGTTGTGCCGGATACAACCAAACCTTGAACAACCAGATTGTCAAGAAGTTCAACACCAGCTACTTGGATGGTGCTCGTGCTAGACTTCTCAAGGGCAATGAGAAGCTCAACTTGACCACCTCTGATGTGTATCAAATGTTCCAGTGGTGTGCTTTCGAGTTGAACGTCAAAGGAAAGTCTCCAATTTGTGATTTGTTCACCAACGAGGAGTTCATCCAATACTCGTACTCGTTCGACCTCGCTATGTACTACACTTTCGGTCCAGGTAACAACATGACAGCTGTCATTGGTGTTCCATACTTGAAGGCTACTGTGAAGTTCTTGAAGGAGGAGAACCCAGACTACAAGATTGTGTTGGGCTTCACTCACGACAGTGACATTGAGATGTACATCTCAACCCTCGGATTACTTAACCCACTCGAGGCCTTGCCTACTGATCACGTCCCATTCCCAAACCCATACCAGCACTCCCAAATTGTTCCTCAAGGTGCTAGACTTGTCACTGAGAAGTTGTCTTGCAACGGCGAATCCTACGTGAGATTCCTTCTTAACGATGCTGTTTACCCACTTCAGACTTGCCAGTCCGGTCCTGGATTTTCTTGCAAACTCTCTGACTTCGAGTCTTATGTCGAGTCCAGAATCAACGGGTTGAGTTACCGTGACCAGTGCAAGGTTCAGACCCCAGATGAAGTCACATTCTTGTGGGATTACAAGACTGGCAACTACACCGCAGCAGACATTGACCTGTAGTCGGTGAGGCCTCAAAAATACCCAACTTACTTCAATTTTGCTTCTCTCGCTAGATTATTTGTTTTCGATTCAAAATATACGTTGTTTTCACTTTTATCACAGTTATTGTTATGTCACTCATGCACCTCGGGTTATCGTGCGGACTTATTCCTGTTTGGACCAACTGGACCTTTCAATCAAAATGATAGTACCAGAAAGTTCAATTTGGGACAGGAGAGCAACAAAATCATTCATGGTCACTATATTTGACCTGAATGATTTGTCATCATCCTATATTTGCCTGCAAGTTGGGCTGTGCATCCGAAAGTATAAAAAACCTCTAATGGTCAAGTTCGAGTGCTAGAATCAAATTCACTCGACAATAATCACCAATGACAAAGAACTACGCTGCTTGGCTTAAGGCCCTGGCCACTCCGCTTGAGATTATCCCTGCTCCAATGCCTATTGCTGGAGTAAATGAGGTGATTGTACGTGCTCGTGCGGTCGCAATCAATCCAATCGACACTTTGGTGCAACACGGCGACATTGATGTTGTGGAAAAATATCCAACTATCCTCGGACACGATGTAGCAGGAGAAATTGTCTCTGTGGGAGCAAATGTTCATCTGGTTAAGGTCGGAGACCGTGTATTGGGGATGGCTGATGGATGTCTCAACGACCCAAACCATGCAGCATTTCAAAGATTTGTGGCGGTCAACCAGCTTTCAGTGTCCAAAATTCCCCGATCTCTATCTTTTACCGACGCTACTGTACTTCCATTGGGACTTATCACTGCTGCTATGGGATTATTCCGCAGAGACTTACTCAACCTTGATCTTCCAACCGTTCCTGTCACGAATCCCACTGGAAAATCGATTTTGATCTGGGGTGGAGCATCCAGTGTTGGATCCAATGCAATCCAGCTCTGTGTTGCCGCTGGCTATGACGTTTTCACTACTGCCTCGTCTAACAACTTTTTGTGTTTGCGAGAGCTTGGAGCTAAAGAAGTGTTCGACTACAAAAGCGAGAATGTTGTGGAGCAAGTGGTTCTTGCTTTAAGAGCCACCGATTTCGTAGGTGCTTACTGTGCCGTTCCTGGAGTTCTTCCCACCGTCACTGAAATCGTCAAACGGACTGAGGGTCGCCAATTGATGGTGAGCGCTCCATTCTTGCCTGACGAGTACACCTCAGATGTTGAGACGAAATGGGTAGATATCGGAATTGTCAACAAGTCTTCCGAGGTTGACCGGGTCTTGGCTGCGATTTTTGGCCAGTTCCTTCCATTAGCACTTGAATCGAACTACTCGGTGTTTCCATCTCCGCAGGTGATTGGAAATGGCCTTGAATCGCTTCAGAAGGCCATGGATGTTCAGTATCACGGAGTTTCGGCCACTAAGATTGTCGTCGAGTTTGACTAGAGCTCACTTAGTTTAAGATTCGGAATACAAATATTCATTGCTATAATTGACACAATCATCCTATCCAATCTCCAAATTTTCTAATCTTCCACACTGCATTATTGTCTTCAACCTGTTGAAGCTTTGGATTAATGGTGGACTCATGGAATAAGCACGAGTCTTCCACTCACCTCTCCCTTCTTCAACTTCTCAATGGCAACGTCAAGTTGTCTCAATGGCAAGGTTGTAGTCTTGGGCTTGATGAGGCCCTTGCCAGCAATGTGGTAACATTCTGCCAAGTCGTTACTGGTTCCCCAGAACGAGCCAAGCACTCTCACTTCACGCAAAGCCAAGTCTGCCAAATTAAACGAGAGTCTCTCGGCACCCAATCCCACTGGGATGATGATACCGTGCGACTTGACGAACTTCTGGCAAATGTCGAAGGTGTCTTGGATAGCAACAAAGTCCAAGCATGCATCGAACGAAGCAAGCTCGGTGTCAGCAGGAAGCTCGGCATAGACTTCGTCGGCACCAAACAGCTTGACTAGCTCACGAGCAGACTCCTTACGTTCGAGCACGGTGATGTGGGCACCGAACAACTTGCCGATTTGCACGGCGGTGGAACCCAATCCACCGGCACCGATGAAGAGCACATTCTTGGAAGGATTCAATTGGGCAAGTTTGATGGCGTGGTATGGAGTCAACATGGCATCGGTGATGACGGCAGCAGCAGCCACGTCGGTGACCGAGTCGGGCACCTTCACCAAGTTACGAGGGCTTTTCACCAACAAGTACTGCTCGTAACCTCCGTCGAATCCCAATCCAAACCACTTTCCGTAGTTGCGGGTGCAATCGTTGTCGTTACCCAGACGACACATTTCACACTCGCCACAAGCACCGGGGCCGAACGCAGCGACCCTGTCGCCAACCTTCACCGAGGTGACGTCGCTGCCCACCAGGGCAATATGGCCGAAGATTTCGTGGCCCATCACGTAGTCAGTGCCCACGTCGAGACCTTCCAACACGTGGAGATCGGAGTGACAGAGCCCGGCAGCCTCCACTTTCACCACAACTTGCGAGCTGGAGGGAGTTGGCACTGGCAAGTCCTCCACAAGCTTGATGTTGTTGATGTCTCTGTCGTACTTCCAGCCGTACTGGGTGGAAGGTAAAGATGCCATTTTTCTGATGCAATTAACGGCAATTGGATTTCTGGAGCAATTCAAAACTGGCGATGTTCTGGTCCGAATCAATGTTCTTGCAGCAATGCCAGACGAGGTGGAGAATTTGGCTGCGAATACTCGAGTAGTTGCTCTGATCGACATCGCGGCGTAGGTTTATATAAGACACGGAAATTTGGCCGGACTCGGCGGCCCTAAATAGGAGCGCATTGTCATGCCTCGGGGTCGCTAATCGCCCCGTGTGGTACCATTGGTGGCTGGCCCTCACTCACACATTTCTGTGCGCCGGGCACCATTTGGGGCCGGTGGGACCATTTCGGCCCCAGAAGTGCGTTTTTCGGGTGCGAACCTGCCCCAGAAACTATAGGCCGTGGGGCCAACCATGGAGTCCTCGGAGTGGGTCGGGGCCACTTTGTAGTGGTGTTTTGAATTTTCTGGGAGGCATTTTGCAATTGAGCTGGCACCTATAACTACAACCTGGCGCCGGTTCTGGCCAATGCATCCTAGGAGAGAAAATCTGGGGCGGACAGTCACGATTGGGATTGGGTGATCTGGTCTGGTCTGGAGCCTTGGGTGGGGTAAGCCTCCTGGCTTGTGCGCACAACCGCACTAAAATTTTGGTCACCATAAGCTGATGTTGCGGATCGTGGGCCAAATTAGGGGGACCTGGATCATCTGATGGAAGAAGTCGGAGACTTCTCTATGCGATGCCGAGAACAATGGCGGGGGTGTTTTTTCTGGGTGCGCTTCTGGTTGCAGGGGATGTTTTCCAATTTCGTAATTTTAGCAATTTTGCTTGTATTTGCTTGAATTTTGCTGGAGATTGCATGGTGTGAGGACCCAATTCGTAGTGATTCCGGGCCCCACTGCCATTGAGCTTGTAACGTGACCATTGTAGCCACCAGGTGGTGTGTGGGTCCAAACCTCTACACGGCTGAGTGCGTAACGTTTATTATACAAGGCCCGTCATCGGAGATGCCAGGCAATCGTGGCAGCTAGTCTCCACGCAAGGCTCTAATCACGGCGGGCCGCCGCATCATGTACTTTGTCCATTTGTAAACCTCGGGGAACTCCACCTTCAAGTTGATGCCGATGCGGTCAACCACGTTGTTCCATGGCACAAACGACAAGTCAGCAACGGTGGCTCGGTCTCCGACAAGCCACACCGGGTAGTCAAAGTATCTGGACGAGCTCAACGGCGTGGTACCAGCCGAGTAAGCGGCGGCGTTGTCTCTGTCCAAATCCATGATGAGAGCCTCTCTGCGCTCGGCCAATGCCATCTCAATCACTCCGTAGACTCTGCGCACCTCGTCGGTGTATCTTTCCACGGCAGACGGCACCGGGCACGAGTGGAAATAGCGGAAATGCAAGGCTTGGCCGATCATGGGTGCATGTCCCGACGTCTGGAAGAAGAGCCAGGAGGAGATTTGCGATTGTTCTATGAGGTTGTCGGACCAAAGAGCACACTCGCCGTGTTCTTTCAAGCACTTGGACACCAAGTACAAGATGATGGCGCCGGACTCCCAGATCGAGGTGTTGTCGTTGTTGTGGTCAATCAAGGCCGGCACTCGGGCGTTGGGGTTGATCGATACAAACTCGGGAGCTCTTTGTTCGCCCGAGTTGAAGTCTAAGAAGATGGTGTTGAAAGGGGAGTTGAGCTCCAGCAATATTATGGCCACTTTGAACCCGTTGGGGGCCGAGCGGTGCGAGAAGAGCGTGTAGCCCTCGGTGGGCTGGTTGGCGAAGAAGCGGCTGATTCTCAGCTGGGTGGCCTCGTTGGCTGCTTCGTTGTGGAGGTGCTGCTGCAACAAGTTCAAGTTGACCGCATTCTGCTGCTGGTCCTGGATGGACACCGACTTCAAGCCGGCACTCAAGTTGGAGATGGTGCCGCCGTTGGTGGCCTTGTCGTTTTGGTTCTGGCCGCTGTCCATGGTGAGAGGTGGGCGGGGCGACACGAAGAAGAAAGGGGCGCAAGTGGAGGTTTGGCACAGAGATGGTTATGTCAGGGTCGAACTTCGGGCAATGGCTGCACACTTTGGGATGGAGACTGGGGGCCCAACGGCTGTGGGTGGATGAATGAGGAAAAGCTAAGGGAAAAAATCACGCTTGACACTAGGAAATTCCTGGAGCGTGCCACCCGTGCCTCCCGCACCGCCAGTAGCTTCGGTGCTGATTGCGAGTCATATCCAGTGGGGAAACCTGACAGGCTCTCAAGTGCAGTTGGCTGGACCAAGCGGAAGTTGGCGGGCGAAACCGAGCCATTTGGTGGTGGCCGAGGTGGGAGTGAGCGATTTAGCGAATGGCGCCAATTGGCGGCGACGGGCCCAAAAAAAAAAAGGGGGACCAAAAAAAAATAGAAATGAGGTGCCTGGCCTTAAAGTCCTGGCTGCTGGCCTTGATTGTTCTGTCCTGCTCCGCTGATCTCAAAAGACCTGGTTGGGCGTGGTAAACGTTCGCCAATTTCGCCGAACGGAACACCACAACCTATACAGGCGGTGTGGCACCGGAGTAGATAAATGGATCCCCCGCTGGGTGCAGGCTCGCAGGCTAATCGGGGCCTTCACTATCAACAACCAGGCGTCTTTATCTGCTGCTACAATGGGTATCGAGGAGCACGTGGCGGTGCTTGTGCTAGACACCGCGATTGCCGGTGTCACGGAGGAGTTTGGCGACTTTGGCGACAACACAATTGCGCTTTTGCGCCAAAACCCGCTTCCCATCAAGAAGTACCAGATAGCCTACGACTTGACGAGCTCCGACGCCGACGTCCTCCAGAAAAACACAGAGAGTGTGTTGGCGCAGGTGGCAGAGTTGATTGGATTCAAGAAAATCAAGGCGCTCGTGCTCACGGGCTCGCGCTCCGACTCGTTTGATCAGTCGGTGGCCTGGATCAACCTGTTGGACGAATTCATCCAGCACACCCTCTTCACCCGGCCCAACTTCCCGGTGGTGGGCATCTGCTTCGGCCACCAGATCTTGGCTAAGAACTTGGGGTGCAAGGTGGGGCGCAATGCTGCCCAAGGTTGGGAGCTTGGCACCACCACTATCGAGTTGAACAGTAGCATCTTCGACATCGCCAAGTCTCCGTTCCGTCGGGCGCTCACCAATGACGACGGCGAGATCTTGACCCACTTGAACTTGGTGGAGTTCCATAGAGACATTGTGTTTGGCTTGCCGGTGACCTCGAGCTCTCTGCTTTCGTATTTGGCTGATACTTCGTTCCAGAACATTGGACGCACGGCTAAATGTTCGATCCAGGGCCTTATTTCCGAAGAGGGACCCATCAAGATCCTCACCTTCCAGGGCCATCCCGAATTCACCACCGAAGAGGCGTTGAGGATTCTTGAGATCGACGTGGAGAAGGGGATTATAGATCGTGCTGCGTTCGAGAAACTGACCTACAACACCAAGAACTTGATTAACCAAGGCTCGGTCGTGGGGAAGATAATCGTCGACTTCATCAACCTGTTCCAATAGACTGTATAAATGTATTAATAAGATGATTATGAGTGTGGCCATCAGTCGAAAAGCTTCTTGGTGGGCGATACGATATCGAACCCCAGAAGCTTACCACCTTTCCCAGTACCAAAGGTGAGTTCCTTCGACATGTCGCTGCGGTCGATCCGCTTGCTCAATTTGTGGTTGATCGAGTTGACTTTCTGAAGCTTATCTTCCAACGTCTTGATTCTGTCCTGAGCAATCTTAAGCTCCATGTTTTGCGACGAGGTCAACTTGGTGAGCATCTCCCGCAATTCATCTCTTTGTGTTCGTAACGACATAATTTGGGCTTGCTCGTATCCGGAATCTTCATCACGGACAAGTGCTTCTCGACTTCCGCCGTTCCTTTGCTCGCCTGCTTGATTTGCTTCCAACTTCGACCTGAGCTCAGAATTTTCCCGCAAAAGATCGTTGTACTTGTGCAAAAGATCTCGGTCATCGCCGCCCGAGATTGGGGTGCTTTCGAACTCGTCCAATCTGTCTTGAAGCTGGTTGACCATGTCGTTCTTTGCAAGAAGCTGCTTGTAAAGTTCATTCTTTTCGTAGTCTAACTTCAAGGCACTTGGACTCTGGCCACGCTCGGAGAGAATGGCGTGTTCCTCACTGATGAAACGAAGTCTTCTCTCGTTGTTTAACTTCTCCAGAAGCTCGGAAATCATTTTGGCTTTCTCCGTAAGCTCTTCTTCGTGAGAATGATCACCAGATGCCGACATGTGCAGATGTCCCTTTCTCAACTGCGTCTCCAAAGTGAGCTCTCGCTTAATTGACATTGCGAGTTCGCTGGTCACCAATTGCAATTCGTTTTGCAAATCATTGTTGCATGTCATGATCGCGAGCTCCTCTTTGTTGAAAACGAGAGGTTTTCTAGAATCCTTCAAGGATACAGTGGATGGAACCCTCAGTCTGATAGTGACTGTCTCAGCATCTTCTGCCTCTGAATCATCCGCGATATTCTTCTTGGATCCGGATCTCGATAATCTTTTGATGAAGCTCTTGGATTTGGTCGAAATTGATGAAGGTCTCGATTTGCGTTTATCTGTCTTTTCGGTTTCATTGAGATCGATGGACTTGGAAACTAGCTTGTCGTTGAGATCTGTCCCTTTGATAAGTCCACCTGAGGGAAGAAGACCTTGAATCTTCAACTCAGAATTGGATCTTGAAATTGCAGAAGTTCTGCGATGGACAGCTGTAGCAATGTCATCTCTCTCGATCAGAGAGCCCAGAGTACTCGTATTGAAAGGTCTTTCGTCATTGCTAAGTCTTGAAGTTCCACTCCAGTCTTGAGTCTCTGGTGTTCTCCCTGGCGTGAATACGACTCTTGTATCAGATGTTGCTCTGCTAGACTCTGTATGCGACACTGGTCCCTCCGAATCAATATTATTGAGATCATCAACATCGTGAAAGTTTCCATTTCCATGAACTTGATTGACACCGTTATTTGTGCTTTCTCTCAGCTCGAAGGTTTCATAATCATTGTCAGTGTTTTCCTGCTGCTTCTTCGAGATACCCAAAGGCGAATTATGTTCAGACGAAGGTGAAACCAGGAGAGTGGCGGTCCCAGACTGCTTTGGGGTCTCGGTGGAGAAGTTCGAGCTTTGACTCTCGGTTTCGCTAAAATGATCAATGTGAGGACCCTCGAACTCGTTGCTTGCTTTCCCGTCAATTTCCAGTCCAAATGTTGAGTGTGAATTTGACGAAGGTGACCTGAAATTACTGAATGCCGTATTGGCTGCCAAGCTTCTCAACCGTATAGGTCTCTTTTTGGAGTCCAAGCTGTCCTTTCTAAGGTTAGGCTCTTTGTGCAAGCCGTGATCATCGCTTGTGAATGATTTTGCCGTTGTAAGTGAGTCTGTGGATTCAGTTTTCGTACCGTCGGGCGAGGTTGGTAAATCTGGCAACCTCTTGTCGGATGCAACGAAACTCTGGTTATCAGCGTGTGCCACTTGGTGGTCCTTGGTTTGCGTGAGCTCTGTCGAGTGATCCTCATTGAGATCAGTTACAACCTCGTGGAGATTCTGCAGTCGCCTGTCCCTCTTTACATGGAATTGCTCATCCTCATGAAGAGTCTTCTTGTGAGTGGTGTCATTGTTGGACTTGAAGAGATCCAAACGACGGACTCTCATTGAGTTTGACTTCTTGACGGTGGATTTTCTAGAGAGCTGGGGACTGTTTCCATCATTCTCAAATTTGTAGACGAAGTCCTCGGAGTCTTCTTCTTCTTCCTCTTCTCTAAGCGTATCCTCGACAATAGGTAAAGATTCATCAGGGTCAACACCCCTCCGTTGACTTGAGTCCTTGTCTTCGTCTTCTTCTGCGACGTTTGTGAGAGAGTCGTTCGAGTTAGAATGGCTGGTCTGATGGGGGATTCTGGGAGCGGTCATATCATTGTTCCCAAATGGTTGAAACGAGGAGTGTGGTGCCGAAGCAAAATTCGGAACCTGGTTGAAAGATGGCGATGCACTTGACAGCGTAAGAGAGTGTGTTTTTGATCCCATTGGATGATAGCCCTGGGGTCCAGCCATTCCCATTCCACCCAAAGAGTTGTTCCGCAGGTTGTGTGCTGGAAATCGCTGGTTGTATGCGTTCCCTCCTCTTAACGATTGTGCTCGAGGACCACCTGGGGCCATGTTTTGCGGATGCTGTTGGTTCATGTACATCTGGTTCATTTGCATCTGATTCATTTGCATCTGGTTCATCTGCATCTGGTTCATTTGCCCTTGGTTCATTTGCATTTGGTTCATCTGTCCCTGATTCATCTGCATCTGGTTGGGATATCCTGGCTTCATTCCCATGGGCAGGGTGGACATGTTCATGCCAACTCCATTACGAGGTCGATTCATAGGAACTTGGCCCTGGTTACGCAACATGGCGTTGGAGTTGAGCGACATTGTACGTGGACCACCCGGCATTTGTCCTGGATTGCTTGTGAGTGACATGGCACCGCCTCCAGGGAACCCACCTATAGACATGGTGCGAGCATCGGGGTTCCCACTGAGAGACATGGAGCGAGGGTCTGCGCCACCACCCATGGCCATTGGATTGTTGCCTGCGAGTGACATGGCCCGTGCGCCCTGAGCGTAGTTCATCTTCTTCTGGTGGTTCATGTACTTTCTGTACTGGATGTTGTTCAAGTTCTTTGTGTTTCCTGGATTCGTGGCTCCAATAATGGGGATGATAGGTAACGTGTCAAGTGATTGCATTGAGGACGTGTTGTAGCGGCCATTACCTCGGATATGGGCGATATCCTGGAAAGTCATATCAGCCACCATGTCGGAGATATCAGCGCCGGTGTCGTCGTCAAATGCGGCACCTCCGTCACCCTTTCGGCGGAAAAATCGCTGCATGGATCTGCTGGATGTGGAAGATAACGACATCTTGGCCAGGGGCGTGGCAGAATACCCACCTGGGGCGTTGACTGGTGTGAGCAAATCGTGATTGGACATTCCACCCAGACCCTGGCCCTGCGCCGCGTAGGCGTACATCGGATGTTGGGGATTTAGTGCCTGGTCGTTCATCTGCCCCCGACCAGTGGCGGCAAACCCACTAAGGGTGTTGATATCGCTCTCACCGGCAAGGATCTGCTGTCTAACCTTGGCTTTGTCGGTCTCCATGAAGGCAAAGGGGAAAGATGCGGGGAAAAACGGCCGCAGATACTAGCGATTGTAAAGTGGACACAGTGTCTGTGTAGATTTCTCGAATCGGGCCGGGAAACAACTGGAGGTGGATGAATATATGGTGGTTAGTGATTATCCAACACCTGGGTCTGGGTGGGTTTGGGTCACGTGCCTCGAGAAAAATGAAGGTTGCACAACTTTGGTGCCGTGTGCAGGAGGCGTGTTGGTTCCAGATATGGTGGTATTGGGTATTTTGGCGGGGCTTGGCTTACGACGAACGTTCATGAAACTGTATGGGACATGCGATGGTGGTTTCGTGGTTAGAAGGGATAATTTTCCCGGCTAAAAAATATGGCACTTGCCTCTGTAAGTTGCTGGAATGTTTGTGTATTGGACCCGCGTGGATGGGTGAATTTCCTGTTTTCGGAACTTATTGTTCGCCGCGATGGCCGATGCTAGGCTTAACTCCGCAACGGTGAAACAGGCACCAGGGGAAATTTCCATCGGAGGAAGGAACACAGCGAGAACAGCGTAGACAATGACACTTGTTCAGTCGGTGCTCAATGGCACCAAAAGCCGCCGTCCCCGTAATCCATAACTCCGGACCGATACATGGGGTTGGTGGTTCCGGTAGTACGTTTTCTTCCGATATCAGGTTAAAACTTCTTTTCGGTGCCTCTGGTTTCGTTGCTAGCTGCCATCACCTTCCAAGAAAAAAAAATTTAGGCTGGAGCCTTCCATGAAGGTAGGATTGGCAGGCGGCTTCATTCGGTGTCACATGCTAAATTCAGATGGCATCCTGACAAGATAAGCATCTGACGGATAGAGAAACTCCGTTTCAAACTCGGGACCACGCCAGCCGTTGTTGGGGAATCGTATTGTCCGTGCTGTGCCCCTGAGAAGCTTCGCCAACTGAAATCTTCTCCGTCCTTGCTGACCTTTTATTATCTACTGTTCATGCAGAATAATATTACTCTGCTTTTCTCACCTAATAGCTCCAAGTTCGAGCTGCTACCTTCATCACTCATCATAGGTGTTTCTGGTTTCCTTTTGGTACATCGATACTAGTCTCAAATGTAGTTTTCGATTTTTCACGGCCTTTTAAGTGTTTGTGCAATTTGTAGTGATCTGGCTGCGAATATAAATTGTGCACATTATTGGCAGTTTTAAGAGAGATATGCGAATTGAGAGTACGCTTCCATGAAAATCAAAGAGCGAAAAATAAACCTTTGTGATATTGGCACTTTCATCTGATCAAATACTTATTGAACTATTGACATTGAATCTTGTCATTCCCTAGCTTGAGAACAGTACTGTGATCAAACCAGCGATGCACAATCCAGCGGATTGAAATGACTAAAGACTACTATGGACTCAAGGCTTATCTCATCAAAGAGTTAAACTCAGATAAGTCATTCGAAGTGGATAGATCGAAAGCGGAATTAAATTCGCCGCTCCCCACCAGACCACACTTGCCTCTTCTCCAATTTGATAAATCCGATGGCCGCAGGCCACAATATCCCAGCTAATTTTTCCCTTTTCCCTTTTTTCCCTTTAGCCATTTGATACCAGGTTTCCAGGTTCAGTAGGATTACAGGGGAAAGTCGACATACTCGCTCGAGACACATAAGCCCCGACGCACCCAGGACTCTATGAGGCACCGCTAATCCCAAGAATAAGCCTCCACATGAGTTGCTTCGGCTCCAAAAAGCCTCAAAAGAGCGTCTGGTTACAAAAACAGAAGAAGAACAGCTCTTCTTGAAGAAATATAGAAAAGATAGATTTTAAATTGGTAAATGCCGCCTCTATAACGTGAATTACTGCGTGAATGGCTTCTCTAGTGAGACAAAGCATACATAAGAACTCTGATGAGAGTGGAGAGTCGACAACACAGACTGTGGCTTGTCAAGAATCATGCGAGTCAATTCGCGTAAATCGAAAAATGCACTTGATGGATGATTCTCAAATTATTGAGGTGGTCACGGGCAGCCAGCAGCTAAGAGACGCAGATCTTGAGGCTCGCAAACGCAGTAGTACATTGAGGACAAAGCCAACATAAAAAGTAACGTGCCCAATTTTCAACCATGATTTTGATTAATTGATCATTCAGCCTGATACAATGAATCTGTCATTTCGAGAGTGCACTTTCCCTTGATCCAGCAAGTGATTTAAGAGTTTGGGCCAACGAAGTCCGCAACCGAGTCCCGTTCGAGGTCTATGATGTTTCAGTTTTTAAGGCTACTCTATAGAGATTATTTGTCTCGTCAAGAATCTCAAACTCAAACAATTTTTCAAAACAAAAACAAATAAATAGACGTGCCACTAGTCAGACTCGTGCTCAGGTCAAAGTGGTATGAACGAAAATCTCGAGGCGACTTGACGCATGGTCTGAAATTATCGTCCCCAAAATTCACACGACGTGAAAGATGCCTGTTTCGGGAACAGCGATTAGCAAAATTCCTAGTTAGGATGGAAATAATTCTAAATTGGAAAAAACATGCATGCGATCAGTTTCTACGATAGTGCTGGAATGTCAAGTTATAGAAGCAACCTCGAGTGGGCATTTTATGAATAAATAGTCGATTCTCGGAGTAAGTCCAAATTTGTAATTTTCTGCTCGTTATCACGTAACATAAACGTTCAACCTTAGGTCGGCCATGGTTTATCAACATGGAATTACAGATTACTAAGTTACGCGGGATGGCGATCACCAAGCGCAGGTACAATTTCCTTCTCGGGAGAGGCTAAGTAGTTTTGGTGCTGATCCGTCCGCTTGGGAGTTTGACGATGCGCAAAGGGGCCTCATGCACCTTGTTGACGGCGGAGGTTATTACCGGTTATGTGCGCTTAGTTTTAGCTTTTAGAATCTCGTAAAGAAGCAATTCGTAAAGCGAGATTGCATTGTAAAACATTTCTATTCTCTCATAGAAGAATGTACGAGAAAGATCCGACGCATGGACCATTATGGCAAAATCAGTGACTTTGTTGAACTTTAAAGACAAGGACGTTCTGGTCTCATGAAATGTCGGACTACCACTAATTCTTTAAGACCAACCCGAAATACGCCAAGAACGCGCTTGGATTTTAGCCGAATCAAGGTAGCTCGCTGGTTCAGCCGCCTTACTTGCTGATTGGCTAAAGAATACAATGATCTGCATGTTCATGCAGTGATTAAGCGAGCCGTTAACCCATTGATTTTCGCAACTCCATATTTCCGAATGTCGGGGCTTTTCCTATGAGAAAAGCAGCTGTTACAATGAAACGGTCTCAATGTTTCAACTTTTCTTTCCCAGATTTCAGAATCCTTCAGATAGAAAGACAAGTCAGGGACTTGAACGATATGTAGTTGCATGCAAGTGAAGGCATATAAGAGCTTTTTGGGGTCTCGCAAAGCTGCGGAAACATTATGCACAGTCTGGCTATATTTTCAGAAGCTACCAGAGCATGCTTGTAAAGAGGGGCTTGACACTCTCAATTTCACCCTACATGCGAGTCCGCATACTTCGTAGACGAATGAGCAAAACACAGGTCAGTTGAATAACTCAGTTCCCACCACACTCTTTGGCGTTGTGACAAACAGTCATTCGAGGTAAGAATTCAGCCGGCAATCATTCAATTTCTTCTAACAAAAAAAAAACCCTGTAGTGTGTGAAGTGGGTCCAGGACCAAGTACTTCGAGTTGCAGGATAGGCTTGGAATAATACTAGATTTCTCATCGCTTCCTCCCCGGAGAGGCTAGACGCAGGGTGCATAAAGGATAGGCGAAACCCAGACTGAGCCAAATCCCGTCAATTTCGTTTAATTTTTTCCGATTGCTGGAGTTTTCTTGGTGGTATTTTTCATGAGGCCACCTTTCGGATAGAATCCGAAAATGCGATTGACATGCTTTTTTTTTTTTAATCGCAGTAAGCTAAAAAATCTAGCGTATTCGTTCAGTATGTATTACGAAATTCGGTTGAGGAGAAAAATATACGACCCAGTTGTTGCTCCTTTCCACACCTGTTTTCAGGATCGTATGAAGTTGCCTGAAGAGGAATCCGACAAGCCTGGAATGAATGTTGGAATAGTGGCGGGATTCCTCGGGTTTGTTCATTTGTGTGTTACGTTGCATCGAAATTGGTAAACCCAATTCGTAATACCCGACTTGCATATCAAACGGCGGCCCAAAATACGAGTCAGGAACCATGCATGGGAGGTGAATGGCTGCTTCTCCGATCACAATGACTGAGATGCATTTGCATTGCCAATCTCTCCGGAATAGTGTTGTGCCTCCTCACTAAACTCGGCTGATGAAATGGAACTAAGGGTTCATTGAATCTCGGATATAAATATGTCTTGGGAAGTCGCTTTGATTTGATTTTTGTAGCAAACGACAATGATTCGCCTTCTACTGATTGCATGGTTATCGTCAGTAGCCGCTGGCCATATAATTAATGCATGTCCAAATCAGAAGTTTGGATGGCATGCAAAAGTCGGCAAGTTCCCTTCTGCAGATATAAGCATTTCCAACGTCAAGGACAACGGTGATGGCACATGTGACGTCCAGATTAATTTCAAGGCTTCCGACTCAATGTCGCTTTCAACGTTAACGGAGTTGAAAATTCTTGAGTTGGGAGATCAAGTTGTTCCTTACTCTCACAACCTCAACAAAAAGGAAATTACGGATGCTGGTCTGTGGTCCAAAGTTGTTAAAGTGAAACCAGTGTCTCATCTGGGCTATCTGAAGTGTATGCCCAAATTCAGCATTCAATATGACTGGTGTGGTCACAGTGGCTCCAATTCAGTTGAATGCAAAAAGTGGTCGTACCTGCGTTCATATGATTATACTGTTGGATGCCATAATTTTGACGCAAGTACGGGTTATTCGCAGTGTGACGCTCCAACTTGGTGTTGGGACGATGCCACTACAACTACAGGAACCACTAAAACCACCAAGAGTACAACTGGAAAGACAACCACCTCTTGCAAGACTACCTCAAAGGTGGTGCCAACTACCAAGAGTACAACTGGAAAGACAACCACCTCTTGCAAGACTACCTCAAAGGTGGTGCCAACTACCAAGAGTACAACTGGAAAGACAACCACCTCTTGCAAGACTACCTCAAAGGTGGTGCCAACTACCAAGAGTACAACTGGAAAGACAACCACCTCTTGCAAGACTACCTCAAAGGTGGTGCCAACTACCAAGAGTCCAACTGGAAAGACCACCACCTCTTGCAAGACTACCTCGAAGACCAAGGGTACGACCGGGAAGACGACCACCTCTTGCACGACTACCAAGAGTAATCTGGTGAGAAGTTCCATTAGCACATCATCTTCCTATCCCACAGAATCAACAGCAAGCTCATTCGAATCAAACACGCCGGTGTCCTCACCATCAACTGGCACCGACTCGTCAGCTCCAGGCACTAACCCTCCAAGTGAGACGAATTCATTAACTTCGTATCCAACATCCTTGACTCCTGGTTCGTCCACTGTTTCTGAATCGTCTGCTTTCAGTACATCATCTATTTCGGACACTCAATCTTCATCCAAATCTGAGACTCTGGACGCCTCCCAAACATCACTGACTAGAGTTATTTCGACTCCGTCTGCACCAGGTACTTCATCTGCACCAGGTGCTTCATCTGCACCAGGTGCTTCGTCTGCACCAGTTGAGTCTTCTGCTCCAGGAACTTCGTCTGCTCCAGGCGCATCGTCTGCTCCAGGTACTTCGTCTGCTCCAGGTACTTCGTCTGCTCCAGGTGAGTCTTCTGCTCCAGGTACTTCGTCTATTCCAGGCGCATCGTCTGTTCCAGGTGCTTCGTCTGTTCCAGGTACTTCGTCTGCTCCAGGTACTTCGTCTGCTCCAGGTGAGTCTTCTGCTCCAGGTACTTCGTCTATTCCAGGCGCATCGTCTGCTCCAGGTACTTCATCTGCTCCAGGCGCATCGTCTGCTCCAGGTACTTCATCTGCTCCAGGCGCATCGTCTGTTCCAGGCGCATCGTCTGCACCAGTTGAGTCTTCTGTTCCCGGTGCTTCGTCTGCTCCAGCTGAGTCTTCTGCTCCAGTTACTTCATCTGTTCCAGGTGCTTCGTCTGTTCCAGGTGCATCGTCTGCTCCAGGAACTTCGTCTGCACCAGGTGCTTCGTCTGCTCCAGCTGAGTCGTCTGCTCCAGGTGAGTCTTCTGCTCCAGGTACTTCGTCTATTCCAGGCGCTTCGTCTGTTCCAGGTGCATCGTCTGCACCAGCTGAGTCTTCTGCTCCAGTTACTTCATCTGTTCCAGGTGCTTCGTCTGTTCCAGGTGCATCGTCTGCTCCAGGAACTTCGTCTGCACCAGGTGCTTCGTCTGCTCCAGCTGAGTCGTCTGTTCCAGGTGAGTCTTCTGCTCCAGGAACTTCGTCTGCACCAGGCGCATCGTCTGCTCCAGGTACTTCGTCTGCTCCAGGTGAGTCTTCTGCTCCAGTTACTTCATCTGTTCCAGGTGCATCGTCTGTTCCAGGTGCTTCGTCTGCACCAGCTGAGTCTTCTGTTCCCGGTGCTTCGTCTGCACCAGCTGAGTCTTCTGCTCCAGTTACTTCATCTGTTCCAGGTGCATCGTCTGTTCCAGGTGCTTCGTCTGCACCAGCTGAGTCTTCTGTTCCAGGTGCTTCGTCTGCACCAGCTGAGTCTTCTGTTCCCGGTGCTTCGTCTGCACCAGCTGAGTCTTCTGCTCCAGTTACTTCATCTGTTCCAGGTGCATCGTCTGTTCCAGGTGCTTCGTCTGCACCAGCTGAGTCTTCTGTTCCAGGTGCTTCGTCTGCACCAGCTGAGTCTTCTGTTCCCGGTGCTTCGTCTGCACCAGCTGAGTCTTCTGCTCCAGTTACTTCATCTGTTCCAGGTGCATCGTCTGCCCCAGGTACTTCGTCTGCACCAGCTGAGTCTTCTGCTCCAGTTACTTCATCTGTTCCAGGTGCTTCGTCTGTTCCAGGTGCATCGTCTGTTCCAGGCGCATCGTCTGCACCAGCTGAGTCTTCTGTTCCAGGTGCATCGTCTGCTCCAGGTACTTCATCTGCTCCAGGCGCATCGTCTATTCCAGGTGCTTCATCTGCACCAGCTGAGTCTTCTGTTCCAGGCGCATCGTCTGCACCAGTTGAGTCTTCTGTTCCCGGTGCTTCGTCTGCTCCAGGTGCTTCATCTGCTCCAGGCGCATCGTCTGTTCCAGGTGCTTCGTCTGTTCCAGGTCTGTCTTTTGTTTCAGCTCATTCACAAAGTTTCGACTCTGACAGTTTTGCTATCAGCGAATCTACCTCATTTGGATTTATTTCGACGATTGCCTCTTTGGCCTCTGCTTCTGAGACTACTGTTGCCTCCGGTTCAGACGCCTCTTTCTGGAGTGCTCAATCTTCCGGATTGGCCGAGTCCCAGAAATCTGGATCATTGGTTGATGAAACCACTGTCATTTCAACCACCATTGTCGCCGTCACAAGTTGCGATGGTGTAAATTCTTGCAGCGAAACATCTGTACAAGCAACTTGGGGACCAGTTACCGTGACAGTGGAGACAGAAACCACCATCTACTATACATGGTGTCCTGTGACCGACAACAAAAACGAAGCCTCCACCAGTGTTGTCACTGCAACTTCTTGTGACCATAATGACAACTGCTTGGAAACCACCGTCCCAGCAACATGGGATCTTGTCACTACCACCAACGGAGAGGTGCCTTCGCTGTACTACACCTGGATCCCCGAACAATCAGGAAATGTCGAAACCAGCTCATTCAGGGTGTACTCCACCGAAGAATGCGACGGCGACGCTTGCACCACCAAAAAGAGTACTTTGCTTGTCGTGGAGACCCCAAGCACTCAACCCATCGTCTATTCTTCCATTGTGAGCTACACGTCTGTGCTTACAACGACAGACGCCAATGGTAACCTGATTGATTCTACCACGGTTATCACTGTCACCGAGTTCGCCTCATCTGAAGCTTTGAGAACAGTGACCACTGCCTCCACTTCGCAAGTTTCCGTTCAAACCGCCTCCACCTCCAATGTGGGTAACGGCGACTCTTCTGCATCAGTCAGCACCGCCGTCAACGGAGCATCCAAACTCGGAGCGTCGTTGACGGGTTTGCTATTCATTGTTTCGCTCTTTTTCTAAACTAGGTGAGACCTCACACTCATTTCGCTCCACTTCTTTGATTCAATTGTCATTCGCTTACCATTTACTTCACGCATGGTTCATCTCTCACCCAGTTGGAAAGAAATAGCCTGTCAGGATCATCCATTGTTATACCCTTTCGTTGCTTATACATTACATACTTTTAATTCACAACTTCGAAACCTCTGTGATCTAGCATTGACGCCATGAACACGTCTTTTAAGAGTGAGAGAAATTCATCAAAAAATGCGACTAAACACTCTAGACAGTAAGCCACCCTAGCGAGTCAGTACAGATAAAAAGTGCTACACGAGCTCTCAAAACTGCAACTACTCTTTACGGAATCGTACGTATCGTATTATTTCCTAAACTTCAAGTCGATATATCGTTTCCCGGATACCCATATCCATCCATATCTTTGAAAACCCGTTATTCATAGTGATGTCAATGGGTCAATCAAATCCAAACTGCTACTTAGTACCAGCATTCCAGTCGACTATGTGGTGCTCAACCAAACTCTGCCGCAAGTGAGCGATCTTTGTCGGCCCAGCTTATGACCACTTTAGTCTGCCAGGCTCGACAACTTCTTATTCTGATGATGGACAATCACTCCAACTATCCTGTACCGTTTCTGAAAGAATGTCACCCACTTCTCCACGATTTGATTCTGTTTCTCCGTCAAATCTCCCGTAAACCACGTATTGTCGTTTCCCTTGTCGCCCAACTCGGCCAGTTCCGGCTTGAGCTGGAGTTTGTTTAGAGCCAAAAGACGACTCACATCTTTCCCCACGAGCTTGTTGTAGCTCTTCCCGGGACCATAGTTCTTCTCATTGCTGGTCACGTCATAAATGTACCCTCTAATCCCCACGTATAGGTACGGCCGGTCAATTCCGTTGTATGTGGCCAATTGCAGCCGCGTGAAAAAGGGGAGTGTCTCAATACTGACTTGAGAGTTGTAGATCTGGAACTCGTTGAGCTCTTGGGGCGCCGCCTGCGTCATTTCCACCTGTCTTGGACGGGATCAAGAGTAGAGTCTACAAAGATGTAGCATTGGTATGCAGGAGGGTATAACCACCATGCCATTTAAGATAGAGGTGGGGGAATTTTAGCCACAAAGAGACTCTATTTCTTTACTTTTACAATATCCCTATTCAAAACACATCCTATACTCGTCGTGCCCGAACCTTTCTGTACCGCTGCTCGAATTTACCCCAACAACTTAAAGACTTCCCTTCCTAGTAAACCACGTGACTCGATTTGGCCCTCTTCTGCAGTTTCCCCAGAGACAAGTCTTTAACTCCAACAACGATGGTATGTTCCTCCGAATTTGGCCAATTCCGCTCTCTACTAACGTTCCAGGCTGACGAAGACGGTAAGTATCCCGGCAAAATCCAGAAGTTGTTTGCCCCACCGCTCCCGTTTCTATATAAACCTCCGCTAGGGTATGCGCCAGAAAACCGATGTACCCCGAAAATTACGTCGCTATCACCGTGGAAGCTGGCTATAGAGGCTTACAAACAAGAATTCTCGGCTACACCAATGGTTGAGCCTCCGCATGTCACCAAAGCCCGCGCTCAAAAGCAGTCAATACAGCGACAATCGGCAGAATGGGAAGATGCTGAGGCATTTGCCCAGAATGAGTCGCTCCGAGACCCATACCGCACTGTTTTCGTGGCCAGACTCTACTACTCATACACTGAGTTGGATGTCTCCAAACTATTCAACCGGTTCGGTGCCATCGAGGCCGTACATGTTATCAGAGACAAGAAGGGCCATTCACGAGGGTACGGATTCATAGTTTTCGAGCGAGACTCGGACGCTGCCAACTGCATCAAGGAACTAGCACCTACTGGGCTTGCAGCCCAACCACCGACGGGCGAAAAGCCTCGGAAAATACTCGTGGATATGGAGAGAGGAAGACTCGTGCGTAACTGGAAACCCCGGAGACTCGGCGGAGGTTTGGGTGGCCGCCACTACAGCACCGCCACAGCACATTCTTCCCGAGATGCATCTGCTGCATCTTCTGGACGGCGCTTGAACTTGTCGCAGAATCCTTACCAACAGGCTACGAGCCACGAAACCAATCGACAGAGTAAGCGGCCCTTCAACGACAGACTGTCTTATCCAGACCGTCTGGCTGCACCCAACAAAAGACCTGGTCCAGCATTTGACTACTATGCTAACCGAAATCCTGCGCCACCTTCCATCTCGTCATATAATCCAGTATCAGCTGGGCCACCAAGAAATCATGGAGAAACATCTTCCACCCAGTCACTCAAGGATAAGTATGCGAAATATCTGTCGAACGGTTCGGAAACATCTTCTTCATATAGACAGGGTGGTGGTTCGGGACGGTCGATACGATCAATACGGCAGCGGGATTAGGTGGATACAGTCGAAAAGAGCCCGAATGAGTATGCATGTATGTACAAGTTGTATTAATGCTAATGCAGAAGCCCCTCCTAGGCTTTCCTCTCGTCTTTGTTCTTCGTAGCTTCAATCCACGTCGTAAGCATGCCGAACAACTCTCCTACCATTTCATGAATGTCAACCTTATCACGTTTGAGTCTAGCATCGATATCACCAATAAGACCCTTCAACTTTTGGAGCGTGATGTTCATAGTCCCAACATCAACAGAGTCAGATCCTTTTGCTTCCAGAGCATGGATTTTCCTCTTGAGATTTTTCTCAATATACTGACACTGCTTGTAAACGTAGGGACTCATGGTCACGTCATTAATGGGGAACGTGTCGATATCATCAATGCATGCGTTGAAGTCGTTTTTTGCGATATTGTTCCGCATACTCAAATTGAGCTTAATCATTCTTCTGTTATCGTTGAGCTCAGCTTCGTTGATGTTCTCTAAAAGTTGTGAGGCGAGATCAAACGAATTCTCATTGAATAGTCTTCTCAGCAAAAGCAACCGGTCACTTGTATTGAGCTTGCCCTCTTTGGATTTGACAAACCGCTCAAGTGCCTTCTTCTGAGGAGATGCAAGAAGGAAGTCGAAGATTTCCAATCTAGTTAAGGATCTGTCCATTCTCATCTCCCTGAGGCAAGTTAGAATAGACTTTCTGTATGCTGCGTTCAGCTTCCTGAACGTATTTTCGACGACGTGATAATCTGGCTTGATACCTTTCCGCATGATGTCACGGATGCCGGTATCCACTCTGAATTGGATCTGATCTCTTGTCTGTGAACTCTTCGAGAAAGTCCCAACAGGGCTCCACTGAGACTGGTACTTTTTGTGGTCTTCAAAGAAGGGACGCAGAATTGCCACGGGGGTAATGTTGGACTTGATTTTCGTGATTTTGCAAGAGTGTTCCAACACTTGTTTCGTGTGCAATGGCAAGCCTGACGATTTGAGCCACCCTTCAAATTCCTCTGCGAAATACTCACCTTCGAAAGGGTATGTTCTGATGAACGCATCAAACAAGTTCTTCACGTAGACGATCTCGAACTTTGTAGATTTGGTGACAAATTTTTGCATGAACTTGAGAAGAGGGTGGAATTTGTTCTCCGAGATGTAATGCTGAACAATCACAGTGTATGAAAACTTGGTGAAAGGAATGCCGTCTTTCTTCATCTCTCTCAATATGAGCTGAATCATACCCATAGAGGAGTATTTGGAAAAGAACACAAGGTAGGACTCGTAGAAAGCTTTCAATGCGTACTTGGTGTGGCCAATTGAGTTGCGAATTTTCAAGATTTCTTCAATGTCTTCTTTCCCAATGACTTTCTTATGGGCAGTTCCTCTTTGGGCAATTCTCTGCTGATTCTTAACCATTGAAACGAGGAAGTTATTGTTGTATCCAAGGTGTTCTGCGACGGACTCAATGGACTCAATTTCCGAAGGGGTTCCGTACTTGTAGTATTGCTTGAGGAGCATAGCCACTGTTTTGGGGTACGCACTTTCACAGTTGGGCGATGCTGACCATGTGTCCACCAAATCAACAAGGTTGGTAAAGATTGCATCAACCCTGACGAAACTGACAATGGTTGAGGAGAGGAAACTCTCATCTAGCAGCTTGCCCATATCGATAATGCTCTTGATAAGAGTTTTTGCAAACTCAATGTCGTAGTTGTAAACGAAAGCGTTAATCACGTAACTCAATGTTCTGGAGTCATATGAGTCCCGTTTGAGGTATGTGTATAGCAAATGCTGGAGCGATGAGAGATCGTCCATATGGTAGCAGAGCCAGATGTAATTTTCGACAAAACGATTGTTTCCGAGCGAGACCGGCTCGTAAAGTTTGTACACCTTGTAGATGGTCTCAATGTGTTCGTACACTCGTCCATAGAGAGAAGTGTACTGGAGATTCTCTTTGCCATGGAACATGGGCACCTCCACCTCAGACTGGTGAAGATACTCCTCTGTTGTATCCATAGGCAACTCTTCACGCACAGTGGCTGCCATGTCGTTGATGATCTCCGTCGATATCGTGACTCCCTGTTCATGGTATGACTTCAACTTAGCATACATCTGGGAGTAGTCACCCGCAGCGAACAACTTGACGATCTCGATCTCAGCGGGAGGAACATCGTCCTCGCTCAATCTTTTGTCCTTGAGCTCTTCTCCGTCGGCGACACTCGCGGCGCTGGCGCTGTACGACTTGTAATTTGCACCTTGATGTAGTCTGCTCACCTGTTTCGAGGCCAGTTTGGTTGCCTGGCTCTTGTATAGCTTTGTCGAGTCTGCCATCTGGGTGACGAGCTTGCTTCCAATGTCTCGGGACGTCTCTTTGAGCCAGTAGGCACACGAAGCGTTCTGGAGTTGGATGTTCGTGCAAAATGGATGTCGAGTGGCCTGGAACGGAGGTCGTTGGCCAGTGGGCCTGAGATGCCGGAGATTCCATACCAAGTTGTGGTACGTTCGGACCAACGGGAACTCACGGGCCATCTTGGAGTGTGATATGGGAATTTGGTGGATGGTTAGTGGATGGAACAGTGTATGGTGTAGGAAAAATTTATGGTATGATATTCGCAGTAGTAGTATCGCGCAAAGAAGAAGCCTCCACTGGTAGATCTAGGTCTAGGGAAATGTAGAAATACGAGCGAAAACTGAGAAGGAAATGAGCAGAACAGCTACTTAGCTTTATTCAAGAAATAATTCCAGTGAAACAAGCGTGTTGGATCCATGAACATATGCTTCTTGTTAGAGAATATGAAGGTGGAGTGGTGAAGGCGAGACCCACTCCAACAAAACTGGCTGGCAAAGTTACCTCTCCATGATACGTCTAAGAAGTGTGGGATGTGGGTATATGCTAAACACCTTGTGGCTTGAAGGCTCTTTAAGTGAAACAATCGACCCATACTACTTACCCTGTGCATTTAGACTGAATGGTTAAGCTGGTAGATGAGGCAGCCATTCAGCAGTGATATAGACCAGGCTGGAAGTTGAAATTCTCTCCTTTGTGTGGGTTCAAATAATTAGGGAAATTCTTATTGTTGAATTCGATCAAGTGGACTTAGCTTACTTCATAGTGATCATGGCTTGAGATAACATCTCGAAGCCACCTCTGAATCAAAGCAAGAAAAACAAAAAACAAAAAGATTGCCCTAAAGTTTCGGTTCTTCGACAATCGACCACTAATGGACTCTCCTAATGTCTTTTTTTTTTCATCTTCCCATGTTTAGCGTTCATGCTAATTCCACTATGTGGGGGACCCCACCTGAGTGCAGAACCTCGGTCCAAACTCAATCACAAGGTCAACCTCCCAGCGTTTCTCTGCCATCTACTATGTCTACCTACAGAGAATTAGCAGGACTCTCTAGTTTGAATGGGCCAACCAATTCCCAGGCCAACCCGACTCCCCTGGAGTTGGACTACTTGATCCATACCTTGAGAAATCCAACCTCCGATACCACCGTCCAGAAAGTCTTGGGGTACGTCTACCATTACTTGCCGTACGTCAAGGTGGAGCACAATCTCCGAGTGATATTCTCGAGCTTCCTCAACAGTCCAGTATGCTTCGGCAATGAAGTACCCAGCTACGAGCAAAACTACCAAATCATTGAGGTGTTCAAGTTGATCACTGACAAGAAGTTGAAAGTGTCGCAACCAACGCTCTCCATCAAAACATACTATGATGTGCTCTTCAAAGAGCTCCTGAATTTTGTTGGGTATGATCCATTGCGTAATAGCTGGAAAGTCATGCCTATTATCAGTGGACTTTGGTTATCAAATGAACTCAGAGATCAACTTTATACCGAGTCGGATGTTCTTCAATACAAGTGGTTCTTCCATGACTGGGACGAGAAATCGGATTTGCTTTTCAAGAGATGCTTGCAAAATACTCTTTCAGGCGCTGCAAATCCCGATGTGATCAACTTGAGTCTTCTTAGTTTGGCGTTGAAATACAAATTGCGGGAGAACTTGAACGATTACCTCGGGAGGGTTCATCGGAAATTTGTTATTTCGAGGTTGACTGATTTGGTATTCAACCGAGGAAGTTCGAGCGCATACACGTTCTTCGCCCAGACTAATCCTGCCAACCCAAATTGGGACCTGTTCATCAAGACTAATGTTCTACAAAAACCAGTGGTCAAGCACATTAACAGAATAGCATTCTTGCTCGAGTCGCTACTCGTGGACTTGCAGCCAAGTGAAGAAAATAATCAGTTGATCATCAACTTGGTCACATCAATGTTGGACTTCAACCGCGATTTGAACTACTTTACTGCTGGTCATCCTTTGCTCAATATTGGTGCAGATAAGATCAAAGACGAAGATTCATTTCAGTTGCAATATACTCTTTTGATGAAAGGATATTTGTTCTTCCAGGTGATCGTGTTCCAAGGCATTCTTTCGAGATTCGTGTCTGTCAGAAATGTGAGCTTAAGATACCTGCTTTTCCGTTCCCAGTCACATATCAGCCGGATCGAAAACCTCTACTGTCGGATTTGCCGCATCATCTTACACTCACTTTACTATTTAAATTTTATCTTGATGAATATTGGTCTGGGTGGTTTCGATGGATACAACTTCGTGTACTATGTCTGTCTCGAAGTGTGCCTCCAAAACAATCGGAACGGTGAGTTTGAGAATTTCACCCGCTACTTGATCGGCAATTACAAGGAAGTCAACCTCCACTTCGAAGCACTCAACCGCAATTATGTCGGACGAAGCAAAGTTTTATTTGTGTTGGGACTCTGGGAGAATTTCTTGCAAAATGTGAAGAAAGGCAATCCAAGATTTCTGGAATTCATCTACGATACAACGATCGATTTGGCTAGAAACCCACACATTGAGGATCTCTTGTTGGTTGAGGCGGCCCACTCTGTTTTGCTTGTTTATTTCACCAACAAGGATGACACAAGTCGGGGCCTCGGGCAAGTGCTTCACTATTTCGAAATCTTGGTGGAGCAGTTCCCTGGTGTTCTCTCGGCAAATCAGCTCAGTGTCGCCGTCGAAACACTAGGCAAGAAGATTTTGTCAACTCCAATTGTCTACGGCGATAACAAAATCTACAGAACTTCAGCAGATGAATTCCTTGAAGTGGTGTACTTCAAGTGCCAGAACACCATGACCGGAGTGAGGATCAAAGCTGCCTCGGAGACAGTGATTAGCTCGGCCCAGCCTATCCCAGAGATTGACGCTGCTTCCACAATGTCCAGATTGAATAAGCACGACCCAGAGCAGACAAACATTGTCAAGGCCAACAAGAGAAAGAAGCCAAAGGATCTTCCTGGCATGAAACTACTCCCAGGCGGAAATCATGGCCAGGAACATTTCACCAAAAGGGAAATTCCAGAGACTTCTCGCGAGGCGATCATTGTTGCTTTCCTCAACATCATCCCCTATCTTCCATTGAACGTTTTTGTGCTTTGGCTCAATAAGATCTGGTCTCTTATCATGTCCAGCAACCAGCAGGAGCGCGCATACTTGACAGATAAATTATGGTACGTATTGAGCAGAAACCTCGACCACAACCGGTGTGAAATTGCTTATCCCTGGTGGTACGAGACGAAGCAAGCAGTGGAGAACGACATAGGACACCAGCGAGAGATCTCAAAGCTTTAGGTGCCAAAAATAATCATTCCACCAGTACATTTATAAGAACTTCCTATCTATCGTGCATGTAAGACCCATCTCCATATAATTTTAAAAGAGTGCGATGAGATGAGAACCATCAACTAACTATGGCAAGAAAAAAGTCTGCTGCCAAAAAGGCCAAGGAGGAGGCTCTCAAGCTTCAGGTCAATGAGAAACAGGAAGAAAAACCGCAGGTGACCAAGGCCGAAGCTCCTGTTGAAAAAGCCGAGGAAGTCAGCGAAGACGAATCTTCTGAAGAAGAGGATGAATATGGAGAATTGTTGACGGAAAATGTGGAGCTGCAAATCAAGGAAATTATGAATACGTTGAAGACCGATCCAAAAAAGTTGTTGAGCACGGAGACCAAGTATTTTGACGAATCTGACAAGATCAATGACGATAAGAAGTCCAAAGACAAGCCAATCTACTTGAAGGATTACCACAGAATGAACTTGTTGTCTGGAGACTACAAGAATCTTGAGGATGAGCAGTCCAACGAGTTCGATACCGTGGACGGAGAGAAGCCTTACGTTGTCACCGAGAGAGAGGAGAGAAACAAATTACTTGACGACATTAAGAACGCATTCAATGGTGAAAATGAGGACGATGAAGAGGACGACAATGACGACGGATTCTTGAAGAAAAAGGAAAGAACAAGAATCCCTGATGATGAGAAGCCTATTCTGTTGCCTGACCCATCCAAGAGTGCAGAAGACTTCTTGTCTGCTTTCCTCGATAACCAGGCCTGGATCCCCAAGAAGACCGATAAGGTGATCGACTTGGACCAAATCGACAACGAAGACGAGCAGGATTTCGACGATGCTGTAGAGGACTTCGAGAGAGCATACAACTTCAGATACGAAGATCCAAATTCGGCTGAGATTGTCTCTTATGCCAGAACTCAGGCTACTTTGAGAAGAGGAAAGACCAACTCCAGAAAGCGTGCCAGAGATAAGAAGAACGCTTTGAAGGAGCAAGAGAAGCATGACACTGAGCAAGCTTTGCAAAAGAAAAAGACTGCCAAGATGAACAAAGTGATCGACCGTCTCGCCAAAATCAAGGAGGCTGTAGGTGAGGAGGTCAGCGACGAGACCATCGAGAGAGTGTTCGGTGACTCTTTGCTCAACGACGACTTCGACGATGCTGACTGGGATGGAAAGATGGCCGAAATCTTCAACGAGCAATACTATGATGCTGAATTGACCAAGCCAGAATGGGATGAAGACGATGAAATCATGGCCGAGTACCACAATGGAAAGAATGAGGAAGATGACCAGGAGGTTGACGAAAATGAAGACAACGAAAATGTTGGCGATGATGCAGAAGAGCCTCCAAAGAAGAAGTCCAAGAAGGACAAGTTGAAGGAGAAGAAATCTGCTAAGAAGGAGAAACAGTCTTTGAAAGAGAAGGCTGAGAAAATCGTTGAAGCAAACAAAATGAAGATTTTGGACGAAGTTGAGGAGGAAAGAGGCAGAAACAAGGCCGACGACCCAAATAGATTCAGATACCGTGAGGTTTCTCCCGAGAGTTTCGGTTTGTCAACAAGAGAAATCTTTTTGGCTGATGACCTGGAATTGAACAAGTTCATCAGCATCAAGAAGTTTGCTCCTTACAGACCAAAAGAGCAGGCATTGAAGGATAAAAGAAAGTTCACCAAGAAGAAGCACCTACAGCAATGGAGAAAGGAGGTGTTCAAGGACAAGGAGGGACCAGCCAGGCAATCGGAAGAGAAAGACGGTGAGATCTGGATCTCTGCAGAAGACGAAAAGCTGCGTCCTAGAAGAAAGTAGAGTCCGGAAGAATGTGCATTAATGACAATAAATAAACATAGGCGATTCTTTGTAGAGCAAAAGTCTTCTAATCGTATCTGTTTGGGAAACTGATGATCGACTTGGCGGCTTCTTTGGTCTTGTACCTCAAGCTGAAGCTCTTGATGGATTTTTTGGAGTTGTCTTGCTCCTCAGAATGGCGTTCGATCCTTCTCAACCACAACTTAACACCAGTGAACAAGCAAATGACGGCGCAAAACATGCATCCAAGGATTCCAAAGAACCAACCCAAGTTGCTGCCGTCCTGACCAGGGACTTTGACGTTCATACCAAACAATCCAGTGATCACGTTCAAAGGCAAGAACAAAGTACCAATTAAGGTGACATTTCCCAAGATTTTCGTGACAGTCAAGTTGGAGTTGAACGACTCAACTTGCAATTGGGCTAAGTAATTAGCATGGGATCTACTGAAGATCTTTTCGTAGGCAGACAAGTTCTGGAACATGGTCACCACGTGATCCTGAATGTCTCCCAAGTACAAAGCAATGTCAGCACGGGGCTGGACTCTTTCACCAGAAGCGTGAAATTGAGCACTTGTCATGAGGCCTGGAGGAGCACCAGGGCCCGGACCAAAGCTGATACCGTGCGTTGATGGAGGTGGAGATCCGTTGGCATAACCAGATCCCATGGAGGACAAGTTCAACCGAGAAGCACCAGTTGGAGCTTGCTGGTAAGCTTCATCCTGGCATCTTTTGGCGAACATTTTGATGACGTCTGCCTTGTTGGAGAGAAGTCTCATCAAGGTCATGACTTTTCTTCTGGACTCACCAATTCTGCGCAACATGGAACTGAAATTGATCTGCTGTGCAACCAAGACCGAATCCTCAATGGCGTCGGCCTCGTACTCAATGGCGGTGATGACTGGAGCGAAACCATCGGTGATGTCATCGATCATGGCGTAACAAAGCCAGTCAGCGCTAACATCCACATAGTCTCTCAACTGTCTGACTCTTCTTCTCACGTTGGCAGGGTGCAGAATGGGAGAGAAGTGGAAAGTCAACACACCTTCTCTAAACACCACAATATAGACATTGATGGGCTCCAAGTAGTCCTCCGACTCCTTATCTGGCTCGAAGGTATGGAAACAGACAAAGTAGTAGTTGCGGAACAACTCGACCTTCTCTCTGGTTTCTTGCATTCTAATATCTTCAGCGGTCAAAGGGTGAATACCGAAAGCCTTGGCCAACGTCTTCATCTCAGAGTCGGTTGGACAGGTGCAGTCGAGCCACCATGTGCCCTCTCCATTCTTGAAGAGTTCACGGGTGTTCTGGCCTGGGAGAAGCAATGAGGCAAGGTCAGGAGCATGCACGGTTTCCTCGTTGTCGGAGTGGAAGAACGAGAATCTGTCGGGCAAGATCACTTCCCCGTCGTTGATTCTAGCACCTCCAAACTTGACGTTCTCTGAAGACTCACCATCGTTCATAGCACGTCTCTTCTCGTACAAGTAGTCAGAGGAGGAGTCAGAAGGCAATCTTTCCCTTTCTGTGGCGCTGTGCTCATCTTCGTAGTTAGTCTTCACCCGCGAGATGGCCTTTGCCAAGATGTTCTTGGGAGTGTACTTGACAGCGTTCTTGCTGGGAGTACTGGCAGCGGTGTGAATGGACATGCCCGTGGTTTTGACCCGCTCGATGTTCTCCTGGGCCACGGCCTCGGTCTGTCTTCTCATCAACATCTCGTTCTCTCTCTCCTCGTTGATGAAGTCATCGATCTCGTCAAAGTCGATTCCGTTGATACGGACATGCTCACGCAACATGGGGAAACACACATCCTCCTCTGTCTCTTGCGAGCTTCTCAGGGCGTGGGAGTCGGCCTCCAGGTCCATCGAGGTACGCGACAATCTGCGGTCACGCTTGTGGTAGGGGCCGGCCATCTCCAGGCCGATGGAGTCGTTGGTCTTCGACTTCAGCATAGGAGGGAACTCGTTCTTGGCTCTTGCTCTTCTGGAGTTCATGAGAATACCCGGGGTGGCATCGTCGGCACCTTGCCCGTCAGAAATGGAGCGACTTCTCGAGTTGCGGCGGTAGCGAGGCACCTCCGAGTTGCTTCTGGACTTGTGGGCGGGACCACGAGGCTGTTGCTGCTGGGGCAGAAGGTGAGTCTTGGCTGGGTCCACGCTCTCCTCGGGCGGTGGAAGAGTCTCAGCCTGGTTTCTGTGGTCGTGCAACTGCTCGTCCATACGGGTGCTAGCCGCCACCGGGATGTTGGAGGTGGAGCAGTAGCTGTCGGTGTCAGACATTGTAGATTGGGGAGTTTGGGGGGGAAGTGCAGCTGGAGTTCAGCAGTTCATTCAGGGGCAATCTTGGATATCTATGGGCAGATAGACAAGCTTGTGATCATAGTTGGTGGTGACGATGGAGCTGTCCAGGGGTGCTTACATGTAGAGAATTAGAAAAAAGAAGAAGTAGGAATTTTTTGGGCATGAAACTATGGCTACTCCGCGATGGCTGGCAGGATTTTTTTAGTGGGAAATGTACAGGACGAAACGTGCCGAGGAGCGAATTGGGCTGTCATTGTTACATGGGAGGAGAGAAGAAAGTTGCAAATACGGTTTACATCTGTAACCACAAGGTTACGTGGCTGGAAATTTTATGTTGCAGATTTCAGGTTTATGTTGCAGATTTCAGGGTGGTTTGCAAATTTCAGGATGGTTAGCAAGTATCTGTAGTTAGTTGGTGCGGGTCTGTTAGGCGAGACACTTAGTCGTAGTTGCGCATAATTAAATATAGCGGACATTGACATATTTCGAGAATAATGGAAACGGCGTCGCAAAAATCGGATACGGCGCCGATTGTTCGAAAAATGAAGCTGGCACTAAATGGACACCATCTCCTGATACTGGCATTGTCTTGGAGGTTTTTGGCCAGGAAATTTGCCAGAAATCGCCAAAATGCCCCACCATGCATTTACCTGTCACATTGCTCAGTGAGTCAGATCACTCACTACAAGACATCCATCAATTCACTTAGTCCCCTTATTGGTAAGCCCACGCCAAATTTGGTCCATTCAACTCGAGACCAGGCTCAGGTGTCTGCGGGAATATATTATTTTGGCTTTTAACTTAGCAGTAACCTTCTACAGGTGTCTAGTCATTACTCTATTCATTACTTTTGTAAGCCTTATGTAGTGGAGTCGGCGGGCCAGTTTCGTTCAAACATCCAGTCATGCGTTGGTCATTACACCCAGTCAACTGGGTTCTGCAACACCTTGATGAGCTTCTCCTCGTCGGAGCCTGGCTCCGGGTGGTGGTCGTACTCCCAGCTGGCGGTGGCTGGAAGCGACATCAAGATACTCTCCACTCTGGAGCCGGGCGTCAGCAAGCCGAACTTGGTGCCTCTGTCCAACACCAAGTTGAACTCGACATAGCGGCCTCTTCTGATCTGCTGCCAGTGCTTCTGCTCTGGAGTGAACTCCTGGTTCATGTGCTTGGCCACGAGTGGCACGTAAGCAGGCAAGAAGGCGTCGAAGCACGACTCCACGATGTGCAAGATCTCGTCGGGCGACTTGGCGTCGAAGTCGTCGAAGAAGATACCTCCCACGCCTCTGGTCTCCTCACGGTGGTTGATGTAGAAGTACTTGTCACACCACTTCTTCCAGGCCGGGTACAACAGCTCGTCGTACTTGTCCAACGCATCCTTGTGCTGCTGGTGGAAGTGGCGAGCGTCCTCCTCGTACAAGTACGATGGGGTCAAGTCGGCACCTCCTCCAAACCACCAGGCACTGACCTCGTTGGTTTCCGGGTCGGTGGTCTCAAAGTACCGGTAGTTCAAGTGGGTGGTGGGGGCGTGTGGGTTGCGAGGATGGATCACCATCGACAAGCCACAGGCAAAGAAGTTGACCAGGCCGTCCACCTCGCTGCCCTTCAAGTTCTTGTGGTCAGCTCTCATTCTCAGCACTGCCTGGGGAGGCAACGAGCCGTGCACCACGGAGATGTTGACACCGCCCTTCTCGAAGGTAGTTCCGTCTGCCAACACCATGGATTGGCCGCCGCCGCCGTTCTCTCCTCTCGTCCAGGAGTCGGTACGGAAGCCCGTTGGGTCCAAGGTGGTGAGGCCGTCGGTGATCTCCTTCTGCTTCAATCTGACCAATGCCTCCATCCGCTCGCGGATGGGCCGGGTAGTGTCGTGGATGATGCTCATGGTGGGCAAATTCAGGGTTGATTCGGGTTGGATTGGGGCCACTGGAAAAACGGAAGAATGGCCTGGTTAAATAGGGCCACCCCTGCACCTGGCCAGGTGATTTTTTTTTTGACGTGGTATGATTGTGGCCTGTCACATCGCCAGTGCTGACCTATGGGTCGAACATGATACGACTATACGAGAGGTTGGGCGCCGGCATGGTGGGGGTTCGCCCGTTTGCGATACGAGTATGCGTTATGACTATATGGGCTTGGGCTGACTGGTCGCACTATGCGAATAGCTGGAGCCATGCGACTATGGGAACAGTGCGACTATGGGAACAGTGCGACTATGGGAACAGTGCGACTATGGGAACAGTGCGACTATGGAACAGTGCAAATGTGGGGCCGACATGGGGCCAGTGCGAACATAAGAATATGCGAAAATGCGAACATGGGGCCAGTTTCGCCCAGCTTCGTCCAGTTTTGGTCGATTGGGCCCACTCAGTCCGGCGCGGCCCTGGACCTCGCCCAAAGTTGGGGCCAAAAATGGCGCCGAAATTCGCCCGCACTGACCTCCACCTAACCTCCACCTAACCTCCACTACTTCAACTCCACAACCACATCCGGGTCCCGCGAGTTCTCGCGCACGTAGATGGCGTTCTGCCAGTCCAGACCGTCCGCCCGCTCGATGGCCTCGGCCCGAGTCGCCGCAATGCCGCTCGAGAGGTGGCGGTCGATGATGCGCTCGCGCACCAAGTTCTCGGGCGTAGACACCATCCACAAGTCGTCGCTGAGACTGGCGATCCCGCACCACGGCTCCACGCGGAGCCCCACGTAGTTGCCCTCCACCAACACCACCTGGGTGCGCGGCGAGATGACAATGGCGTCCTCCACCGGGTCCTTGGCGCTGTGGTCAAACAGCGGCACCCGCAACTCCTGGCCCGAGTGCAACTGTGCTATGGCATGGAGAAACCGCTCCACATCAAACGTAAACGGAGCGCCCCGCCGGCGAAACGCCTCCACCGGGTCGTCGAACTGCGCAAGCTGCGCACGATAGTAATGAAACCCGTCCTGGGGCAACAGCACCGCCGAGATGCCGCGGGCCGTGAGTTTGGTGATCACCTCCTCCACTAGAGTCAGCTTGCCTGCACCAGGCACTCCTGCAATTGCAATCACCACCCTGGCGTGGCTAGCGAGCTTACCTTCGATTCTGGACACAAGGTCGTCGACTGCGCTGGTATGGATCGCCATGGTTTCCCGCTGGGATGGAATGTTGTTACTGTTGGCGGACGTCGCTATATGTATGGCTTCGCTCCACTGCGCACCCACACTCCGTACGCAGTGTACTTGAGTGACTTGGACCTGGTGTGGTCAGCCACCCCGACCCGGGCCGAGGTGGAGGCCCAGGCCCGCGAGTTGGGGATCGTCGACTTTGACGACGCCAAGTTGGCATTTTTCGTAGCGGAGCTCGTCTCCATCTTCGCGTTGGTGCCGTCTCCACTAGTGTTCCACAAGGTGTCGGAGGTTGAGTTCACCGTCGAGGCCCGCATCGGCGGCAGCATCCGGTGGAAGTTCTCGTTGGCGCTAGCGGACTCGTCGGCCACGGCGTGCTTCTTCCGGAACCAAACGGTGGCTGCGTTCGCCAACCACAGCTTTCTAGCCTACAAGGTGTCGCAGCTCGAGAACCTCATCAAGGCTCGCGACAAGTACACCATGTACCTCGAGGAGAACTACAAGACGGTCAATGGATCCGAGTTGATGGATAAGTATAAGCGGCAGCACGGCGACGACGCCCGGCTCTTGGCGAGCTACGACCGGGACTCCACCAACAGGCGCATTCGCAAGCTGTACGGCAAGCTTCTTGCCAAACGCCGCCAGAAGTCGGAGAGCTTGGTGTGGGACAACGTCAAGGTATCGCTCAGGGATGCTACCACCTGGGAAGCAAACTCCGACAGTCCGTTTGTCGACGCTGATCTGGACGAGAAGGTCTCCGACATGCCCAAGCCTTCGTTTGGGCTCAAAAACATCCCTAAACTCGAGCACCAGTCTCAGTCCGAGTCTCAGTCGCAGTCGCAGTCACAGTCACAGCCTCACTTTCCGTCGCTGTCGCAGCTAAATACGCCCCACTGGCCGTCTTCTTCGCCTCCTCCATCGCAGTTGTCTTCACCAGCCAAAAGAGGCAGGTCCGACTCCAGCGTGTCGCCGAAAAGAAAACGAGTGGGAGTCATTGGACGCCGCTAGACTGACTCAGCAAGCTCCTCCCATCTTTGGATCAAAGAGCCAAGAGCGGTGTTCTGCGCATCCGTCATCTCCTCTTTGTAGAGGGTATGCAAGATCTGAGACCAGTAGTCGATGAAGCTGTTGAGAGACAGCCTGCTCTGAGGAACATCAACCATCTTCGGCACTTTATGCTTGCCTTCCTCGTCGAAGGGCTTCAATCTACGAAGGTACAGCGAAAACACCGGCATCCAGAACCGGATAATGACGTGGCAGGCATCCTCCAACGTTTGCACTGCACTTTTGTTATAGTTGCGAAGGAGACTTAGATCTTCTCCGTAGTTTGATGCCATGCACCGATGCACAATGGAAAGCACAAGTTTCTGCACTTCTCCGTATACGGTTTGGAATATGTCTCCGCCATGGTGGGCTCTGATGGGCACTTCGACCTCTTGAGTCACCACTGTATTTTTTTGGATGACACCGAACTTATGAATGTTCTCGTTCCGAATCGTCTCTGCGATCATTTTCGCATTCATGTTGGTTCGGTAGCTCACTGTAAGAATACTGTTCAGAAGAGCTTTCATACAAAGGTTTTTGTCGTTGGACATGAGAATCTGGAGCGTCTGGGCACGATGCTTCTGGAGATACAAGCAGCAGTCTAGAATAGCGTCGTCCTTCACCGCCAATCTGTTGATGCGTTCCTCTGCTCTTTGTCCTACAACGGTGGGTACTCGTTTTGCCAAACAAGAATAGACCCAGTCGTTGGCCCACCGAGCCAAATGCCCTACAGATTTCCCCGATAGTTGTGCATCGCTATGCGTGAATGCCGACTCAATTTTATTGGACAGCTTGAGCCCATCGAGTTCTTGCATAACAGCCATTGGAATCACCAATTGAAGACCGTATTCTTTGCCTAGATCCTTGATCTCGTTCAAGATCTTAAGATGCGAGAGAATAAAGTTGGTGTCCACCACAAGATACGAGATATTTCCATCGAGCCGGACCGTCTGTGTTTGGTTGTATCGCTGGTCTAAGTCCATGGTGTCCTCATACATGAAGTTGTAGCTGTCTCGCGAGTGGGTGACAAAGTCAGCGATGACTGCCACCTCATCAAAACTGTCCATTGGCACCATTTCAATATCTCCATCGTCGTGGCTCTGGAATCTTAGAGGATGCCGTATTGCTTGGTTGACTCTGTCTTCTATGAGTCTTATGGTGTAATTGGTAGAGCTCCGTCTTCTGTGGCCCAGAACTATGACTTTGTGGTCATCCTCACGGGAAATGCCTTGCGGAGCATATCTCGAAGGTAGAGACATTGGACAATTGACTAACTGTGAAGATGATTTCGGGAGTATTGGTCAGTTGGGTTAGGTTTGTAGTGCATACTAGGATATGTTCACCCAATACCCATTTCTGGAAGAAACCAAAATGGCCGAGTCACAACATGAAAATCAGATTTTCTTTGCAGTTTGCAAGTTGCCGTTCCCACCACGAAATATGACGCTTTGACTTTATCTGATGCAGATTAATATTAAAGTATGTAATGCAATAATGACATGCCCCAGTGTCATAGTATACCCGTATACACTCCCCAGAGGCATTCCTAGATGATTTCTAAAAAGAATTCGATGATGCTGACAAGCAAACTGAGAAAGATGATGATGATGATCATCATGGTGATTCTGGTGGTGCTTGACTCGTTGATGCTGTCACTGATAATATTGGTGAATTCCAAAAACACCTTGCACCGGTCGTTGAGCACTTGCACTCGCTGCTCGATTTCGAGATAGTCTCGAACCGCACTGTAGAGTGGGTGCAACGCCGGTTCCATCGACCAGAAGAAGTCGGGAGTATCAAGAATCGAGCTGGACAAATTGACATCCACACGCAACTTGAACAACTTTCCCGATTTCTTCATTAATTGCTGTCGTTTCAAACCTAAGCGTCCGGTCAAGGCAAGCTTCTTAGGAAGCTTCGAGATCAGCTGCAAACTGTACACCATTCGACTCTCAAATAGACAAAGCTTTGTCAGCTGTGCAATCGCATGAGACATGGCAAGCTTGATCAAATGGTCTCCACTGCGCAACGTGATCATATCATTGTAGATTCTGGGCCGCTGGATCTGCGAGTCGTACTCGAAATGGAACTCTTCCGTCTCAATGTCTTGCTCGCTGATAGGATTGATGAGAAGAGGCGTTGGAATTTCAGAAGCAAATGCCAAATCGGCGAGGATGTTTTTCTCGTGGATCTCAGATAAATTCCAGAACACCACGATTCCGTATTGAAGCACGAACATTTCCGCGTGGTGCTTGCTGAGTTCCGTCTGCTCATCAGCTACTGACTTGTGATTTTTGGAAGTATCGCCGCTGGCGTCGCCTGCCGTGGAGTCAGGAGACCTCAGACCCTGTCCATCAACTATGGATCCACTGCCGGTGCTTCCGTTATCGCTGTCTGATTCGTCCATCGGTGGAGCAAAAAACTGAGGCTCGGAGGGATCGAACGGCCCGTTGTTGTCGTTGTTTCCTTCCTCGGGATCCATCGAGTAATTATTGGCGTCCTCGGGAGTCTCTACTCCCGAATAGTATTCGTACAAGTGGTCGGTCTGCTCACTCTTGTTAATCATTTTCTCCATGTAGCGCTTGGTTGGAAGCGACTTGGCGCTGTCGTTGGACTTGACCCGGAATCCATCTGTTCCTGGTAGCAATGGAAGGGCATAGGGTACATAGAGGGCCTCGTCATAGAGTCTGGGCTTGACCTCGTGGTTTTTCGCCAAAAACTCCAGGAGCGCCTCCAAGTTGAATTCCTCACAGATGTAGTAGGCGGTGACTCTGCTAAACTCCTTTGCTCGCGCCTCTTTGGTCATAAGCTCTGCTCTGCTTCTCTGGATCAATTGAGGAGCAGCCCGAGGATCGGCGTTGAGGGGCGGCGAGTCAATCCGATGAGGCGAGTGCACCATACCAAGCTCGTCTGGAATGAGCACCAACCGCTGGGAGTTCTTGGACGTTCTGGCGGGCAAATTCTGCGTGAGTTTGGGAATGGATCTGATGTTTCCTCGACGGAGATCCGCCGACCCCAGCAACGTGGGCGGCGACATACTGCGCTGAGGAGGCGAGAACCGGCCGCCGCCAGGTCCTAGCGGCACTCGGCTCTGGCCCAGCGGGATATCGCTAGAGTTGCTCAAGAGCTTATCCACGGAAATGTCGGTGTATTTGTTGGCCCGAGCGGTGAACCGCCGGTGGAGATTCAGTCCCACGACACCGCGCGGAGCTGATGGAGTCGATGAGCCGCCAGCAAGCGGCAGCAGTTGCAGCAGCAGCAGTAGTTGCTGTTGTTGCTGTTTTTTGAAACTGTGGCCTGCAAACGGAGCCCGGGCGCCCTTGACGGCGTTATTTCGGGCGTCAGTGACAAGAATGGACGGAGACCGCTTGGCGGTGGGTTTGTGGGTGCCATTGGACATGGTTCTGGGAAGCGGCTAGCGCTGGTGGAGAAAGTAGGTGGAGTTAGTACTTGGCGATAAGTTAAGTGTGGGAGGACGCCAGGTCACGTGGGCCGGCTCATCTGACGGAAGACGGATAAGCAGAGACGGGGATCTGAGGGTGGAGGGGAGAAAATTTTGGAGTAAATGGCTCTTGTGAGGTTGGAACTGCTGGGTTTTCTCTTCAATTTTGTGTTCCTCGGGATTCTGGGGCGTTTTGCTACCCTGGTTTATGGATTCTCCAGTTACTATGGGTGCGAGGCAGAGAACAGAGAGTAGGCAGCATATCGACAGTAAGCTCGGCGCAAAAAAACACAAAAAACCAAGATTTGAGTCTCCGCCACCCCAGAATTGCATTCCGAGGCTTTTTTCCTCGAATTCTCCCCAAAGTCTGCCACTTCTCTCGATGTTCCCAAGTCCAGCTCTTCCCACCCACCGCACGTGACTTCCTCGCGGACAAGTTTTCTTCCCACAATTTCCAATCTTTTAGTCCCCCAAAAATGGCTACTTTGACTATTGCCGCCAAGGCACCATTCATCGCCTACTCGTCGATCATCGCCGCCGAATTCGCCAAGGCCGAGTCGTCCACTGACGTCACCACCGTGTTTGTGGACCAGGCCTCGGTTGAGAAGAACGTCACCACCAAGTTGGAGATTGGTGACAAGACCTACCAAGGAGAATTGGAGGTTTTGCAAGGATTTGCCACTTTGGCCGCCTCGGTCGCCAAGTCTGCCGATGCTTCCACCTCTTGGATCCAGTTTGCCGTGGAGAAATTGGCCAACAAGAACTTCAAGGCTTTGGCTACTGACTTGGAGAAGTTGGATGCTCACTTGAACTTCAGATCGTTCGTCGTGGGCTACTCGTTCTCTTTGGCCGACATTGCCGTGTGGGGTGTGTTGAGAGCCAACGCCGTGATGGGTTCCGTCATCAAGAACGAGGTGTACGCCAACATCTCCAGATGGTACAACTTTGTGGGCTCCGATGCCAGATTCGATGTCGCCGACAAGACCACCAAGGCCATCAATGAGGTGAGAAAGTCTGCCAAGGCTGCCTCAGGCCAAAAGAAGGAGACCCACAAGGCCAGTTTCGCCATTGACTTGCCCAACGCCAAGATGGGCGAGGTGGTGACTCGTTTCCCACCTGAGCCTTCTGGATACTTGCACATTGGACACGTCAAGGCTGCTATCTTGAACGAGTACTTCGCCCACGCCTACAAGGGTAAGTTGATCATCAGATTCGACGACACCAACCCATCCAAGGAGAAGGTGGAGTTCCAGGACTCCATCATTGCTGACTTGGCCACCTTGGGCATCAAGGGTGACAAGATCACCTACTCCTCCGACTACTTTGACCAGATGTACGATTTGGCCATCAAGTTGATCAAGGAGGGCAAGGCCTACTGTGACGACACTCCATTGGAGCAGATGAGAGAGGAGAGAATGGTGGGAGATGCATCTGCCAGACGTGAGAGAAGCGTCGAGGAGAACTTGCAGGTCTTCACTGAGGAGATGAAGAACGGTACTGAGGTTGGCCTCAAGAACTGTTTGAGAGCCAAGATTGACTACACTGCCCTCAACAAGGCTTTGAGAGACCCAGTCATCTACAGATGCAACTTGACTCCTCACCACAGAACTGGAACTCAGTGGAAGATGTACCCAACCTACGACTTCTGTGTCCCAGTGGTGGACGCCATTGAGGGTGTTACTCACTCTTTGAGAACCAACGAGTACAGAGATCGTAACCCACAGTATGAGTGGTTCCAGACCACCTTGGGCTTGCGTCACGTTGACATTTGGGACTTTGGTAGAGTCAACTTTGTCAGAACCCTCTTGTCCAAGAGAAAGTTGCAGTGGTTCGTTGACAAGGGACACGTTGGTAACTGGGATGACCCAAGATTCCCTACTGTGAGAGGTGTCAAGAGAAGAGGAATGACCGCTGAGGGTTTGAGAAACTTTATTCTCTCCCAGGGTCCTTCCAAGAATATCATCAACTTGGACTGGTCTTCGATCTGGGCTTTGAACAAGAAGATCATCGATCCTATTGCTCCAAGACACACTGCTGTCGATGCCAAGGACGCTGTCCCTGTGCACCTTTCCAACGGTCCAGCTGAGCCTTATTCCGAGGAGAAGCCTAAGCACAAGAAGAACCCAGAGGTTGGTACCAAGAAGGTGATCTACTCTAAGGACGTTTTGGTGGATCAGGCTGACGCTCAGTCCTTTGCCGAGGGAGAGGAGATCACCTTCATGGACTGGGGTAACGTTATCATCAAGAAGATCAACAAGGAGGGTGACATTGTCAAATCGATTGATGCTGAGTTGCACTTGGAGGGAGACTTCCGTAAGACCGAGAAGAAGGTCACCTGGTTGGCTGACACTCCAGACAAGGTCCGTGTCAAGTTGGTTGATTTCGACCACTTGATCACCAAGGACAAGTTGGAAGAAGGTGACAACTTTGAGGACTTCCTCACTCCAGAGACCAGATTTGAGTCTGAGGCCATCGCTGATGCCAACGTCAAGTCTTTGAAGAAGGGAGACTCAATCCAGTTTGAGAGAAAGGACTACTACACTGTTGACGAGGATCTTTCCTCTGGTAACGAGTTGGTCTTGTTCACCATTCCAGATGGTAAGAAGAAGTAATTTTTTTCTCTGTATGTGGTTTACTAGTAGTGAATAAACACAAGCAATGAAACAGTTGATGCCCCCACTTAATATATAAAACGCCAACAGACTTGACTAGGCAAAAAGCAATTAAAATGAAAAAAAATAACTCCGATACGGGGAATCGAACCCCGATCTGCTCGGTGAGAGCGAACCGTGATAGCCATTACACTATATCGGACTTGCTATGTCCTGATAAAATACCAAGAACCCAGGAGACCTAGTTTGAGGTGCTGGTTCACAAATTGCCTTCAAACACCCTAATAGCGTTTTCATTGGTAGCTATCATCAAAAAGGGACGATCAGGTGAGAAAAAAGGCCAGAATCCCGCTTTTTCGCGTTCCAAAGAAGAAGGAAAATCTCAAGGTCGAAAAGTTTTTGGAGCCTATTAAAGAGCTGTATTGTCGTTTTCGGCAATCAAAATAGCCATATCAGCCTTATAGAGGCTGTTTGAACCCCAAATCCAGCTCGAGAGTTCAAATCTCTGCCTCAATTATTGTCTAATTTCTTCTTTCCACTTCGCTCTTTTGCCTCACAACAGGTTGCATGTTTAGTAACCAATGATGATATGCGAAAGAAATAAGGGCCGAAAAGGAAAGCGGGGTACGATGATTTTTGAGCTCTCTGTTCAAAGGTTTTTTTCGGGGTTGATTGAGGTTCCAACTGATGAAAGAAACATTGACAGTATTTCAGCGGGTTTTGGGGGCCGTAACTCTGCTGAGCTTGAGCCCCATGGTGCCGAGGTGGAATTAAAGAACCACTAGCCGGTTTGTTCGTTGCAAGTAATCCACACGAATGAGCTTTGAAATGATCTAAAGTGGGGGGAAGCTCGCAAAATGGGAATGGATGCGGTTGATGTTGTGTCTTTGTACATTAGAATCAAGAAAAAAGAACTTGTTCGGTGAAAAGCCTTAAAGAGAGAAGCAATCTCCTTGAAAGAGAAGATCACTTTCGTTTGACGCTGAAGTTCGAGGATCGATAACTTTTGCTTGAAATAAGCATTCACCTTCAAATATGGCTTTTGGAAGCTGCATAATTCTTCAACCGAAGAAGAAAGCATTAGCATCTAGAACAAAGCTTTCATCTTGGTATTAGTGATGAAAATGAGAGAAAGCACTGGAGCTTAGAAGATCCGTTTCCTTGGCGTTGGAGATAACTTGAAATGTTGTATCATATGGTCATTATTTCGGAAGAAACGGAACAGTCCTGAACCGCCAATGTATGTGGCTTACCATCCGGAGCCCCCGTGGACCTTGTACCTCATTCTTTTTTTCCGATTGTTCTCATGTTTAAAAAAAAAAAAAAAATAAAACATTTGAAACATGTTGTAGTTATCCATTAAACAACATGTTATTACTCAAAACTTCGAGAATCCTCTCGTACAGATATATGTATATCTGATGACCCAGATCAATTGAGATCCAAAACGCGAAATATAACAATAATCCGTTTTCCTTAAGTCAATAGATTTATAGTTTTCCATTATTACAGTGTCCATGAGAACAGTAGATAACATTTGAGTAAATTTAAGGGTTCAAATTTCGAGATTTGGCCTCTTGTAAAATTTTTAGATCAAATTGACTGACTCTCAATTAGATTAGCTATAGCAGGCGATGGAGACGAGTAAAAGAATTCAGCTTGAAGAAATCCTCAAACGTCGTTTGGAATCGTCATTCATACATCTAAAAATTTCAACAAGGTTAGACATGCTATAAGAAAATGGAGTAAAGGACAAAATCACTCTATGGAAGTCATGGAACATTAGGAGAGCGATTATTCAGGAGGTGTTCGATAATTAAGCAAGGTCTCAAAATCAGAGAGCACTAAATCATTCTTTGCAATGTCAGCGCACTTGGGACTTAAGGATCTTTGTGAAACCCAGAGGAGAATCCATATTACTTCTAACAAATGTTGCAACTCCAATTTTTCAACATTGAAAGCTTCTCCAAACAGATGGGTCAAATTGAAATTCCCAGATCGATTCGAATATGGTGGACTCTCCAAGCAATTAGAAGAAATCAATTCAGAAAATTCTTTAGTTCGTGTTGCATATTCCTGGTTCCTCCACCAGGAACCCAACAAGCAGGGTTTGGTAGCAAACCACGCAGCACTCTGCATTATCATATTTTTTTCTGCATGATCTGTACTATAGAAGACTCATGCGGTAAGAGAAAAAAATAAACGAGGAGGAACAAAAAATAATATCACCTCTCAGTAAAAACTAAAGAGTTGGGCAAGCACCGATGTTTTCCTTCCTACGAATGCCTCCTTGACTTTCCTAATCTTACCGCCTGCTTCCCTCCATACACTTTCCGTAAGTTTTGGTAGACAAATTTGAGCAAGTTCACTAATTTTTGGGGTTATGGAGTTCTTGCGCTTTCGTGAAAACTCGACCTGAAAATTTAAACCCGGCATAGGTGCTGCAAGGTAATTTGCGAGCCCATAATATTACGTCCACGATTTTAGTATCCCATTGAACAGGTATTATTTTCTTGCAGAATCCTAGCTCATTCGAGTTGAAAATACCACGATGTTTCCAATACTCCCTTTCACATCAGGATTTTCGTAATATCAGACAAAGATTGTTAAACATGGAGCGGCTGAAGTGGCGGAATGCTTGCCGAGAACTAGAGAGTGACAGTTCTCGACTTGGTTAAAATGAGGGGTGGTGGATCCTATAAGCCACAATTCCTTCACTGGCTCGGAATTTTAGGTTTTGGCAAGTTCTCCGAACCAAAATCTCGCCAATTCCAGTTCCTTTCACATTCCGATCGGAATGAGGTAAACAAAGGAAGAGTTAGGCGGGGCGTGCTATTGATGCTCTGGTAGAAAAGGGTTTGGAAGTTCTCGAATAGGCAATTGTCCTGAGCTTATTAGACGAGCAAAAGGTTAAAACTCTGCCTGAAATCTGGTCGCATAGAATTTAGATATACATGAGTGGAAGTCGAAATGAAAAATTCCGTCTATGCATCGGCTTGAACAATAGAAGCGATCTTAGAAATGGCAATTACAAAGATTTCAAATCCAATGATCATACGCGGGCCCATTATCCGAGGCAATACCGTGCCTTTCTTTCTTGCAGATCTTCTTGCAGCTGAAATTCACGAGAAACCATCTAACATGAGCTTTGTTGTGATCAGCTGCATGAAATGGAAAGCGAACAATAGGTTCTACTCATCTTCTTTTCCATCTTCGTGAAGCGTGTGTCACGAAATAGAGAGTACACTTCCAAGTTTGAAAGATGCAGAGTCAAGTGGACGCGAAACTTGCAAGCACACTTTGTACCTCGTAAGCTAAAAATAAAATAAAATAAGAGATCTTAAGACGTTTTTTATTGGCGACAGGTACATAGAGCTGTCCCTCTTTTGCCAAGTACGCGTTGTAGACAGTTTTTCGTACTTAGCTTGACAGGGTGCTGGCCCCTTTGCGATCTACATTATGGTGCGACGCCAGCATTAGCCGAGTGACCAAGCCTCATCAATTCAACATGCAGCTTCCATCGAGGTTGCATCCTCTGTGTGTATGTACGGGTAAGATCGGACAGCTGGAAGAAAATATGCCACTGCCGAGATCTGCCTCACTCTAGGCTGTGCACCGAGCCAATTTGTGAGGACATCGCAACCTTACTTCAAGCTCAGTTGAATAAGAAATGCGACGAATTGGGTGATAGTCCCGCAACCCTGAAGTGAACAGCCATCGGAATGACTTGCCGAGGTTGTAGAAGTTGTACCCCTCTTACACTTCTTTCTACACAGAAGAGGGAGATCAAGATTCAATAATCGGTTATCTTCCCATAATAAGAACTACCATTTGCGTCGGGTCAATGGCCCTTTTGACGCCCCACGAGATGAATCATTAAAGTGGTGTTATTAGTTACCAAAATATTGCTCTTCCCCGTACACTTACTGGCAAGTCTTCAAGTTGACGGAATCTTGCTTTGTAAACTGCCTGAAATTGAAGAATTGCTGCCCGCCTAATTCTGCCCTCACCAACTGAACAGAATACTTCGTATGGTCTAAAGATTACTTGATAGCAACTGTGGTTTGGCCGGCCAAGGTTTTGTCCTTGAGTATTTCCATGCCTGTAGATCATATGCGCCTCCTACCAACATAGTACTTGATGATCTGCGACTCTGCCGTTTTACGATGTACGTGTGTGGGGCGGCCACACATATACATACAGGAGTCAACCGCCTCATTGAGTGTCGTAGTTTAATTTCAGCCCCTCTCTAGAGGATAAAGGGGAGCTCAGATTGATGACTGTGAAAAACAAGTAGCTGTGGAGAATCAATGAAACGTTGGATTCGACAGAATTGACCAATCAAAACTAAAATTTACGTGTAGATCTGCAATGAGCTCGATGTCTGCAAACGGAAAGTTTGAGCTGCCCCACTACTTTGCAACGATCTTAGCACCATTTTCATGTGTGAAACAGCTATGAAAGTACGCAGAGCCTGAACTCTATTATCCGAATGTGCGACTTGCCCCATGTTGGAACATCGAGCCCATAATTTGAGTCGTAGCCGAGGCAAATATGTCACCTGTTGGTGCAACATTCGTGAACTCTGTGCCTGAGAGTCGGTTTCCCGCTCGAAACATCACACCGCATACAAGTGGGAGGTTCAGAATGGGGCTTACATCAGTAAGTTGGAATACGAAATTAGTGGGAACCTTGGCGCGGCCAAAGCTGCCGCAACATGACTAGTTGTTCCGTTGGGAGTGGCATCCGGTCTACCGAATGCGGAAGTGACATCTTGAATATGGGTGGAGAGGGTCTGTGCCTCAAATGAAGCACGGTGTCGTAAATGCTTTCGATGGATGCCGTCAACCAGTTCACTTGATTGCCCTTACACATCCATCCACAAATGAGCAGAAGGTCAATCCTCCTCGCAGGTAGCATGCAGGTATTAAATGCACCAGCCTCGCGGTCTGCATTCCCTTTCCGAGCCCTGTGCTCTCGGTAGTAGAACAATCAACCTTGTTCACATTAAAGTAGGGCCGGTTGTTTGAAGGCTTGTCGCCTTGAAATATTGATAGAATCTTGGTATCCCGCATGCATTAGCAGAATACAATTGACTTACAATAACCCAAAAGGTCGGCGACCGTAAATTGCCTGTTTCAATCGCGCCGAGGGCTACAGGGGAACAAACGCAAGTTAGAGTATCTCTAATGCGATCCGGTTAAACTGCCGCTACAGAGACGGAAATGCGCTTTGCGCGTCAAACGAATGAAATGAGTGAGAGTCCATTTTTGTGACTGGAGTCTGCTTTCGCACCTATTCTGGTTATGCTGAATTGGGGAGATCGACGATATCACGGTGATTGCCAACATTTGACGCCAGGTCTGCAGACCGCCATTCCTACATGTAAACGAGTTCCAGTGATTCCTGTCAACCCGAGCAGATGTATTCACGATGTTGATTCGGAGAAGCGTGGAAGTCCTGAGGGAATTTCACAACTGCGATATTTTTGATTTTGCTTGATCCAATTGCTCGTCACCTTGTCATTATATGTCGCACAAAAGACCAAACCCTACCAACTCCGGCTCAGTCATTGCGCCACGATGAAAGCGAGACCAGGCGAGGTACTGGATTGTCACAAAAGCGCTCAGTGACCCAATTGGGCGCTTTTCTTATTTCAGCTTCGTTATTTTTGGGGTAGCAAATATGAGCCCCTGGGGGCAGCTTGCCCTTTGCGACTGGGAACATATTTCAGAACGCTAAACATCTAGGCATCCTACAAATTAGGCAGCTGCTTATGTTATCCTGGTGACAACAACATATGATCTACACGTGCTAAGTCATGGCAGATGCATATAATCGTTTGAATATTTACTTCAGATCTCCGACATTGGTTCATTCCTAGAGTCATGCCTTACACCCTGCCAGAAGACAATATTGTCATCTCCAAAGTCCATTTGGTTTTGAAACTTCGATAGCTGGTCGGTTAGCAACATGGCTGCATTTCAGTAGCGAGATCGGCCTCGGCTTGTTTAGACTCAGTAACCAATTTCAGGTGAAGGCGAAGTTGAGCATTAAGACGCACTCAATACTCTAAACTGCATTTGGTGTAGGAGAGCATGTGCTTCAAACGCGACATCTACCCTTACCCTTCTTTCGCGTGGAATACCCATTTTCATGTAGCCGAATATTGTGCTAGTGTCTCTGACGGCAGAAATTTCCAACTCACAATTGTATTCTATACTGTCCTTGCCTGATATAAGAGGAATCTTGATGGAGCATAAGTTTTGAGGATCGTTGTGTCAAAGTATCGGAGATTGGAACCCATTCCCGCTAGGAAATGTGGAAACCCAGATTCACGCGCTGTTTTGGACCGAGTTGGCAATTGGGCTACCCACATAGACCTGGCTTACCGTAAATGGACATGACTCTCCCCTAAAGACTTATTTGAAAGTCATGCATAAGACTGCCTGCACAGTTAGGATCGTATGCTTGAAGCATGTACGTTGCGGCTATCATCCTGATAGCACGCAGCACCTCAACAGAATCCTTGATACCGCAAAGAGCAGAGGACTCACAAACTGAACTGACAGATGGCACGTACAGATTAAAACCTTGATTGTCAACCATCGAGTTTCGCTTAAGAAAGGACACACTTCTCGTCTTTACGGTGGTCATCCGGCAGGTAATTATGGTTACGGTATCATGTGCAATTAATTCTTATTCAAGCCAATGCTCATGTTCATGCTCATGCAATGCAATGCATGTTCACGGTGCCGCTAGAACTCAGGAATGTGTCTTGGAGCCAATGTTGGATGCAAAAAAGTATTGACAGCTCTCTCAAGCTTGTGGAATCTCTCCGTTTCCCACAATTCCGATGAATCTATAAATACTAAGGGAATTGTCTGAATTTTTGGTTGTCAAGAATCCAAACCTCAATGCAGTTGTCTTTAAAGGGCTTAGTGGCTTTGGCACTGGTGGCAACCACCTATGCCTTGGACATCACTTCTGACACCGTACAATATGGTCCCCTTGATATCACTATTGGTCAGCTTCATGTCTATCCAAATGTCTACTACTCCATTGTGAACAACTTGGCTACTGTTATTGGCGGCAACCTTAATATTGAAGGTAGCTTCTATGTCACCAGTACCAATGGCCTTGCCACAGCAGTTGCTGCTGTGAGTGGAACTATCCGCAATACTGGAGTTATTGCATTCAACGCTTTGAACGCAAATGTTGTGTCGACATATGATTTTGCTAGTGTTGGTGAGTTCCAGAATGATGGTAAAATCTTCTTTGGATCTGCTCGTGGTTTGATCGCACCTCTTACTCCGTTTACTGTCACCTCTGTTCTCGGTTGGGAGAACAATGGCTTGTTGTATTTCAAGCAAACTTCAGGTAACCCATCCTTGGTTACTCTCACTACTGTTCTCAATAACGGAGTTCTTTCAATTACCAACGACGGAACTGTGTGTTTGGAGAATGCTTATTATCTTCAGACTACCAGTGTGGCAGGCAGTGGTTGTTTCGTGGCCAGAGCTCTGGGAAGCGTTCAGTTGCAATTGAACGTTGCAAACTTACTTTTCGACTTCTCTGACACTCAAAATATCTATCTTGAAACACCTTCCTCTGCATTGAACATCTTGGGATTGTCGGTCTCTATCATTAATGTTCCAACACTTAACGTGTATGGTTTCGGAAATGGAAACAAGATAACTGTGATTGTCCCATTCACATCTCATGACTACAGCTCTGGAACAGGAATCTTGACTTTGAGTCTTCTCGGATTATTCTCACTCAAGATTAATATTGGACCTGGTTACACTGGAAGTTTTTCAACGAATGGAATCTTGGGCATCCTTCCAACCCAAATCTGGTACAACTCTGCCCCACCAACTCGCCAGATTCCATCTGTGTGTGCTTGTGAAGACTTCCCTGTCCCACCAACCACCGTGTCTTCCTCGACGACGACATCTTCGACTTCTGAGACCTCTAGCTCTTCAGAGACTTCTAGCTCTTCAGAGTCTTCCAGCACTTCTGAGTCCTCGAGCACTTCTGAGTCCTCGAGCACTTCTGAGTCTTCGAGCACTTCTGAGTCCTCGAGCACTTCTGAGTCTTCGAGCACTTCTGAGTCCTCGAGCACTTCTGAGTCTTCGAGCACTTCTGAGTCTTCCAGCACTTCTGAGTCCTCGAGCACTTCTGAGTCCTCGAGCACTTCTGAGTCTTCGAGCACTTCTGAGTCCTCGAGCACTTCTGAGTCTTCGAGCACTTCTGAGACTTCCAGCACTTCTGAGACTTCCAGTACCTCTGAGACTTCGTCGACTGACACGAACACCTCGTCTTCTGACACGAACACTTCGTCTACCGACACAAACACTTCGTCTACCGACACGAACACTTCGTCGACCGACACGAACACGTCGTCTACTGACTCGAACACTTCGAACACCTCGAACACTTCGAACACTTCATCAACTGACACGAACACGTCTTCTACTGACACGAACACTTCGAACACCTCGAACACCTCGTCTACTGACACTAACACTTCGAACACTTCGAACACCTCGTCTACTGACACGAACACTTCGAACACCTCGAACACCTCGAACACCTCGTCTACTGACACGAACACTTCGAACACCTCAAGTGACACTAACACTTCGAGCACATTGTCTTCGACCATCACCAGTTCAGGATGGAATGGCACCAGTACCGATACCAACACTGGTACTTCTTCCAACACTGGTAACACCTCCAACACTGGTAACACCTCCAACACTGGTACCTCTACCAACACTGGTAACACCTCCAACACTGGTACTTCTACCAACACTGGTAACACCTCCAACACTGGTAACACCTCCAACACTGGTACCTCTACCAACACTGGTAACACCTCCAACACTGGTACCTCTACCAACACTGGTAACACCTCCAACACTGGTAACACCTCCAACACTGGTAACACCTCCAACACTGGTAACACCTCCAACACTGGTAACACCTCCAACACTGGTACTTCTACCAACACTTCAAATGGTGGCGGTATCACCAACACTAGCAGCAACACTAGCAGCAACACTGGAACAAGCACTGACACCAACACTTCCAGCACAACGACCGGTGGTAACAACGGTGGAAACAACGGTGGAAACAACGGTGGAAACAACGGTGGAAACAACGGTGGAAACAACGGTGGAAACAACGGTGGAAACAACGGTGGAAACAACGGTGGAAACGGCGGAAACAACGGTGGAAACAACGGTGGAAACGGCGGTAACAACGGTGGAAACAACGGTGGAAACGGCGGAAACAACGGTGGAATCGGTGGAAACAATGGTGGAAACGGTGGAAACAACGGTGGAAACGGTGGAAACAACGGTGGAAACGGTGGAAACAACGGTGGAAACGGTGGAAACAACGGTGGATCTGGCTCTGGATCTGGTAACAACGGTGGATCTGGCTCTGGATCTGGTAACAACGGTGGATCTGGCTCTGGATCTGGTAACAACGGTGGATCTGGCTCTGGATCTGGTAACAACGGTGGTTCTGGATCTGGTAACAACGGTGGATCTGGCTCTGGATCTGGTAACAACGGTGGATCTGGCTCTGGATCTGGCTCTGGATCTGGCTCTGGTAACAACGGTGGATCTGGCTCTGGTTCTGGCTCTGGTAACAACGGTGGATCTGGATCTGGCTCTGGCTCTGGTTCTGGATCTGGTAACAACGGTGGCTCTGGCTCTGGCTCTGGTTCTGGCTCTGGCTCTGGCTCTGGATCTGGCTCTGGCTCTGGATCTGGCTCTGGATCTGGCTCTGGATCTGGCTCTGGATCTGGCTCTGGCTCTGGCTCTGGATCTGGATCTGGATCTGGCTCTGGCTCTGGCTCTGGTTCCAGCACATCGTCTACCCCATCAGTTATTCCAACCGGTCTGGCATCGACTGCCAAGATCTCGGGCTCCATTCTTCTTGCTGTGGCTGTCCTGTTGATTATGATGTGAGAATAATACCCATCATTTCTAATGGTTGACCATTCGCTTCAGAATTCATGAAATACCCAATTCGCATTGCTCTGCTGGAGCAGGATTTCACTCTTTTTATTCTTTCGCCGACTTGGCATTTCTTTCGTTGTCTTTCGCTGGATTGTTGATTGCCTGATAGAAGCAGGCATTACAGATTCAGCCCAGTCATTAATAGTTTAAAACTTAACTTTTGCACCTTGAGGTTCATGGTGTCAATTCTCAAGCTTTCGCCTCGTAGAGTTTTGCCTTGATAAGCTCATCTCGAACTGAGCAGCGTGTAGAATCTGAACTGCGAAAAAAAGTTGCTACACTGATCCTCCCGCCGACCGCTGTAAATTGAATTTACGTTAGCAATGACCGTAGAAGGCTTTGCAAACACCATAATTCGATATCTTGAACACAATGCTTGAATCTGCTTGAATCAATGTTCATTACTACGAACTTGAAGCAATCTCAATTGGCGCGATGCACAAAAACCACTTCTCAGAATCGGCACGTGATCATTTCTGCCAATAAACATCCAGAATTGCCACGGCTACGTGAGTTTTCGAGAGAAACCATGGATAGTACCCGAAGAGGAAAGATTTAGAGTTGGGGAGCTTCTGACTGTGTGGCTGTGTCTTGTATAGGCGGGGTTGGTCAGGGTTTGAGCGCATGGCATTTACGTAAATTCAGCACGAACGGCGGCACAACAGACGGGCAACAAATTGAGACTAGATGGCCAAGGAGCCTGGGCTTTGCCTCTTAATACAAACTTTAAAGTTTCGGCGATGGTTGCGGTCACCGAAATGGCATTTGCCCAGTAGACTAAAACCGTGGCTTTGATTCGGAGCCTTGGTTACCCTGAATGTTCCAGTGAGTGGAGCCGGGTGGGATTTTTTCACGGCAAGTGGAACTGCTCTTTTTGTGAATTGCTGAAATTTGTCGTCATTGGCAATTGGGGCGGTAAGGGCGGTTGCAATATGTCAAAACGACGATTGTCATGCACATGGCTTACCCTAAAGCTTATGCGGCTTCGACAATTGCCATATACGGATATAACGCACCACGTACTGAAAATACGGTGCTATCATGCATGGACAACCAGTGCATGCATAAGACGACTGTGCAGGTGACCTATAACTCTATACTTATACTTGGACAGTTGAACCTGTCAGCCCGCTCCCCGCAACAAACTAATTGAGCAGCCGACTGGCTCGCTGCCGTAGAAAGTTGGTAGCTCTTGGACAATATCGAATACGGTGAAGCAATATCGGCGCGAATTTTCAGACAAGCGCTGCAAATGAGCAAACCCGGATCGATCCGTACGAAATGTCACTTTGACTTGGAGAAGGAGCTGCAAGTCTCGCTATTGGACGTGTAAATTCTCGAGACTCCCTTCCATCGATTCGACTATTCGTCTTTCGGGTATGTGCAGGAATTTCATAAAGTTCAGGCATGTGCCAATTTCATGTGTTTCTCGGCAAAGACGACAAAAGGTTCAGTTTAACACTTTAATCCCATTTGAGGCTGATCGATGTTTGATTATAGTGCAAACGATTGGGCGCCAGGCAAAGAATGTGATTTTAGGGATTTCGCAACAAGCACTCATTATTGAAGTCGCTTTCGTTTGGAACTGATTGCAAATGCTAGCCAGCACTTGAAAAAAGTATCACAGGGTAAATGGGATCTCTAGGATCACGAGCGAGGGATTTCAAAACTAGTGCCAACGCGCTTGGTAGGGACTCTTAGAATGTTTTCCGATCTGTTCCGTCAAATGTCGGTGAGGCGGCCGCGTACGCATTCTCTGGAATTGAGAACGGAGAATTTTTACTGTCTCTTTGCGCCCCATTGGCTATTACATATGCGATAGCTCTCAAATCTAGAAAAGCCACGTAAGAACGGAAATACTAAGTAAAAACAACACTAACACTTTGCTCCTATGTGATTATTGCACCACAATGAGGTACGGGTTAAACGAGGCCAAGTCTACGAGATTCAAATTCCTCAGTCGTAGCAGAAACCGCTATGGCACCAACATTCATAGTTTTGGGCCAATTGCGAAGTTCTTTTGGCAAAAATGTCATGCTCGCTTCTTTGTTACAACAGTGCGAGGTGAATACCTCATTTAGTCCCCGTGAAATAGGTTGGCAGTGAAAGGTTTGTGAGCAGAAAACAAAAATTGTCATGAAAATATATAGAGGTTAATTGTGCTCTCGACTTCTATTAACAGCAGTCATTGAAAGTAACTGCCCAACTAAATTGAGATCGACCGAGATCTGACGCAATGGTGAAAATCGCGGATTACTCGGCTATGCAAGAAATGTAACAAGTCATTGATTTGCAATGTAAGACGAAAACTGGTGCCACCTTGAAGTTGAATACCGTCCATTGGTCTTTTCGTGTACTTACCCTCTTACGAGTCTGCTCTCTGATTCATGCATTTAGAAATTCATGTTGTCGCACTAAGTTCTATCTGATCGAGAGAAAAGAGGACAGTCTTGAGATACGACAGATCTTAATTTCAGTTCTGTAGTCTTGATGGGGTTGGTGAGAACGGGGGTGATGTACAAAGATTCACACCAGGCGAACCATTATCTCCATTCAACAATTCTCTTGAGGTCCTAGCTTTGTGTCCTTACTCCACTATCAATTGCTTTTTCAGTAAATAATTCTCTTACAACAAGATCTCTTGAAGAATTGAAGGACAAGTTAATTGTATCGCTCTCTATTTCATAAATCCTTCTGTGATGACAGGTATCAAAATATCCTATCAGCTGTACTCCTTTGCCGGATCAGGCGGAGCTTGTCATTCTCTTTTTTTTTTTTTTTTTTTTTTTGGTGAGAAGAGCTCAAGCAAGAATATGATCGTCGGTTGTGGACTCAAAATCACCGTACCCTTGTTTACCATCAAAAGCATAATTGTGACCATGCAGCTTCGACACGTGTCGAAGAAATAGACAATATGCACACCTTCGATCGTTGTCTGCTGAAGTCTTTCGTGTGGTCAAATGTTTGCAAAGTGTTCCCAGTGACTCTTCACGAAGTAATCGAAATCTATGAGACAGCCATAATGAGAGCACAGATACGACTTATCGAGCTGTAATTTCATACCTCACTTTCATAAGTAAGCATCGAGGTGACTGAGGCACTCGACGACTAAGGAACATCAGGCATTCAAACCCTCTGTCACTTTAATTATCGACAAGTAAGGACACATCATGTAGTATACAAGCAACTCATCATTATCAACTTCATAACCTCATCAATGGAAGATGAAAGAATCGGAGAGTTCTTTAGAGGGAGAAGAGTTGCGTTGGCGGAATACTTGCAACGTCAAAAAGGCGATCCGTGGTTGAATTCCCCCGGGAATCGGGAGACACTTTGGCGGGAAAATTTTCACTACTTGGTTCAATTGTACCCACTGTAAGATAATTGATCCGGCTGCATGGTATTGTCAACATCACCTAAGCACGAACCGGACATACGCGGTTGTTCATGCACTTTAGAGCGATAAGTCCATGTAATGCGATGCTATGCGAACAGATCTGTTAAATACACACCGTGACGTCACCACCGCAGATCCCTGCCAAAGTGCTGGCCGCACCCAAATTGCATTTTCGAAAACAAGCATGTGAGCTTATTTGAATCTTTCTAGTCTTTGAAGCGCTCCGTTTTTTTGTGATCAGGAAGCGTTTTTTTGGTGGAGAAAACGCAATTTTGTCGATGTAACTTGAATCCAAGCCCAGCATGATCACCAAATGGACCATCCTTGTCGCTCCCATCTATCTTTTACCATTGACTTGCCATCTTCCCTGTTTGGCAGGAGTTGAAGATGGAATTCCGCACTATGCATGAACTTATTGAGTAATCAACTTTAGCCCTCTTTTAGTTTGTGCAGACCTCAGCATGGCTTTCATGTCAACAAGAATTCGCGAATGCTTCGTAGGGAGAAAGGGTACCTGGCATGATGAGAGACGGTGATAATCATCCCGTTGAAGCTTACAGATCAAGAAGTCGAAAGCAAAATGAGGCTTTCGAAATCTTCCGGAAAGGTTTTACGGAAAAACCTTGTTGGATCTGCATATTCCAGATGGAAGACTTGCCAATAGTGACGTCCACTAAAGTACTGTTCTGATACAATTCTCTCCGTATGGAATAATGTTTGACAGAATTGAGGGCTGCCCATTTAGGAGCTTGACATCAGCTTATTCTACATAAATGTGGGCTTAAAACTTGATTGTTACATATGCGATGAAAAGAGAAGCCATATTCACTCTGCAGTAGAATACGAAATGTGAACATCCTTGGTTTTAATTCACTCATGTTTTTTAAAGTGCCGAAAAGTCTCGATGTCAGTATTATTCTTCTCAGGGTATGGTAAGTTCAATGGTTCGCATGTGGAATCGCACAACGGAAAGCAATGACAGTATACCAAATTTATCAGAGGAAGAAATGGAACGCCCAACTTCACTACTTGACTACCCAAACTTCCCATTCAATGTCGATCTTTTTGTGTTGGGTTCTAACCCATTTGCACATTAGGATAAGCGCTATACAGAGCCACTTGTCATGGTAAAACAGGTGCAATAATTTGAATTCGACCTCAGGGCGATCCTTGTATTTTGCTCTGATCTCAAAAATTGTGGCCAGTTTTGTCAAAATGGTACCCTGTAAAGCCCAGACTTTACGATACAATATTTGACAAATCAACAGAATAAATAGGGCCTGCCACCGAAAGTGGCAGACATTCAAAAGCGGTTGAAATTGTGAGCAGAATCTGGACAAAAATCAGCAGACTGTGTTGTATGCTGGAAGGTATTAGAGCTGAAAAATGTCATCTGCTTCACATTCTTCACATATTTGTGATTCCCTCAATGGTGTGCAATTTCAGAAATTACATTTTGCCTGAGAATTATCTGTTGACGAATGGGAGCTAGCTTCGGAAGCCTTTGATGGACCTTGTTTGTAGCGGCGATATCAAAATTTTGGCCAAATAGGGAGGTTCTCAACTAAGCTGGACTATTGTTGAAGACCAAACGATGGAGCTCATAATGTTGGCAAGATTCCTGAAAGTGAACGTATCCCATAATGATTGTCATCTCGTTTGACCTAAACTTGATCGCTTCAAGAATATAGCTCCTGTCCTTTGACAACTAGGACAGATTTTCAGTATCCATAAAGTGTAACTTTGGAACTTAGCCACCGACGTGTTTCGTAGGCTCATGAGGGTTTAAGCATAGCCGGAATAGGTGATAAGATACTTATCATAGCTGGGAAGGTATAACTCGTAGGTTCAGGAGATAGTCAGAGTATTTAAAATTCCGAAATACTTGTATACTTGGAGACAGTTAAACATAAAAACTGAATCTCACAGCACTCACAGCAGCTCCTCCCTACGAGATGGTCAGTCATTTCTAAACGTCGAGCTATCAACATTTTGGTACTGTTCCAATGTCAGGGGACACAAGTTTATTGTGGTACGCCGAGTGATAAAATCATGTTTCTATCAGCGTAAAAAGGAGAATTTTGAAACCCAATTAAAGAATCTAATAACTCACACGTCAGTTTACTTAGGGTCGACTCTGGTCTGTCCTCAAGCTATAAGATTTGCGAAAAATTTGACGTGTTCATGGCCATTGATTTTGGTGTCAAGAGTTGGCTTAACTAGCAGGATACTTACGATATCTCCGTAATTTCCTTTTACTAAAACCATGTTTCAAAACTCCAATATATACGCTTTTGCTTCTCAGACGGTCGTCATTTGCGAGGAAGACTCAAGAATAGTCTTCAGGGAAAGCTGTAATTGTCGGGATAGATTCCCATAATTTGGAGAAGTGGGCAAGAAAGGTGAGATACCATAGAAAGCATCGATGTTGTCCAGCCTAGGAGAACTTCCTACCTCATATTCAGGAAGCTAGAGACATCACCCGAAAGAGAGTTTGAGACATCAAGGGTCAGTTGTGATATGTGATCTTTTGAAATTGCTATCGTTGTGCCTATTCACTGCTTTTTAGTCGGTCGGTATTTTCTGAGACATCTCATGTGAGGATTAAGTGGATGGTGATGGTTGTGTAGGATAATCTGACTCCTTATGGTGATGTCACAACAGGAATATAACTGGATGAGATCTTGCTCCGTATGTTCGATTTCAATTTTGAACATCTATTGCCTTCTCCATCATAGATTTGACATCAAGCAATTAAAGGTATCCTCGAAGGGAAAGGGCATCAAGAGGTTCGGAAATAGCTCACGAAATATGAAAATTGATAAGCACAGACCTCATAGATCGAAGGAAGAGGGAGTTAGGAAGTTATGAGGGTATCGTCAAGAGAAAAAGTACTGCGAGAAGTTAAAGCGTTCTCATCAATTCGAAAAATGTGACAGCAAGTAGACAAACAATAATTCACTATTCTCTCGGGAATTTTCGGCAGCAGCTATCCCGGTTCAGTTCCGACATCGAGCTCATTTACGATAAACAGCTTTATCAGCTAGTAAAATCGAGCAAAAGATTTGAAGATCTTCGAAATCAGGTTTTCTCCGACATTTCTCCGATTATCCTCGATTATCCCCACAAATCAAACAATAAGATGGTAATGCGATTTTCTCGTTGACCGTAATTCCCGATTGAGCCCTCGATGCGTTTTCTCCAATTTCGGGAACGGAAAATAGCGGCGAGGAACAATAGACGTATGTGTTCCCACCGAATTTCTTCAAGGTTTACACGAAGATAATATACTCTTTTGCGTGCCATTGATGATCTTGCCGGAAGTTGGTTCGACCTCACTCAAGCAGAAAACTCTCCTCAAGGGACTAGAGTGGGAGGGTTCGATAATGCCTTTTCAGAATGAGGAAAACTCGACCGGCCAATCGATACCTGAAGCGGCTAGTAGTCTAAATTTGAACCAGGCAATAAATTCGGTTTCGTAAATACCATTGGTTGACGGTGCCCGACTCAGAGAAGTTGCCTCAGAACTCATGTGGATACAACTATCGAAATAATGTTTCAGGAGCACTTGAAGTTACCCGAACAATAACAATGACTACAACCGTCTATATGAATCAATTCCAGGCTCCTCTGGCTAGATAACGACGAGAAAGGCGCTTTGTTGAATGGCTAAGAAAAAGGCTTTCCGTAAATCTTGAACAACTGACAATCAATCAGAAATGATCATCAATCAGAAATGATCAATTCTTTCCTCAAAATGAAGAGTCAGTTAACACGGACAGCTATTTAGACATGTTCTTGTCAAGTCAGGGTAGCTGAGTATCGCTTAATACTCACTTTGACGGCAGAGTCGAAAAATAAAACTCTGTTCAAGCTACCTGCAGATTTCATCAAATTGAATTCTCCCTTAAAGGGAGAAGATCAGGGATTGAAATGAATTCGGCTCTCACTAGATTAGCCTCGGTCCTCGGTTTGGAACCGCATTGTAGTAAGGGCAACTTGGCGGTTTCGGCATTTTTCAGTTCCCCGTACACATTAATACAAAGTTCCTAAATTGGCACCAATCGGGTCTCGGGAAAGGGTGAGGACCAAGTAACTGAAGTTCTGAACCGAGTTACGAAAGTTCCCCGTGCAAAATGTAAAACACCCCAATCCAATGCGCCGCATATTGCAAGCTAACTTACAGCCTTGCTATTGGTTGAGTGCTTGCAGCGCAAGTCATCCGCCGGTCAATGCAATTTGAGAAATCGAAAGTTTGGTTCGAGCTCATCTGGGAACTACGAGAGAGTCTCACGTTGTATTCCACAGCTTTTCCAAGAGATCAGATCCCTTGAAACCAAGTGCGTCAAAACACTCTTCATAGGAAGAACATCAGCCCCAAGTGGAGCGGCCAACTAACATAATTATTCTAGGGGTAATAATGTTAGGGAGGTGATGAATGCCACCATTACATTGTTGTGAACTGCACAATTGATGCCTTTCAATTGACGAAGGCTGTCTTCGTAAGGAACCTCGAGTTTGAAATTGCTAAACTACGTAGCCCAGATTGATCACTTGCATTGTTTGGGGTTCTGAATCTCATACATGGAGGATAGAATAGGCCGTCCCCATATGTAAAAGGTGATCGTTTTGGCTCTTTAGATCTTTGCGCTGATAGATGATCGCATGCACGTCCCCAGGCAAACAATGTATCTCCACCGTTTTCGGGCACATATGCGAGGCGGGCAGTTAGCGATATGTAGTACTTCCACCACCCTTCGTACATTAAGTTTAGCCTCCTGCCTGACTGGCCAGTGCAAATGAAGAGCAAACCGAGGTTCAATGTTCGACTGCTCTGGCTATCCGGAAAGAAGTTACAACAATCGTAATCATCCTCGGAACGTTTCACTCGTGCACAAAATCACAAGCTTGCTTCTTCAAACGGAGATTTGTGGTGATTGTTCTAGAGAGTCCACAGTACCCATTCAAAGTTAAAAGCGTGCCAACAGATGCAAGCCACAGAGTGAACATCCATACTGGACACAGGGTAGCATTGCTTATCGTAGCCCGGGCACCACAATTAAAAGTAGGCGAGGCCGATACTTGATGCATCGGGCTAATCTGTGGCCGTAGGTGCCACAAAGTACATGCTAGAAAACAGAATAATCGAACCATGGCAACAGATTTAAAGTATAAAATCGACCCAAGTCGGGAAGCCCTTACGGGGCCAGGAGAACCTTGGCGCACCAAGACCTGGCCAAAATTGATGTCTGGATGAGAGAGAATTTATATCTACGGTAACTCCTAGAAGTCCATTCTGACAAATAAAATCGGCTGTCGTAAATGCTTTTGGCGGATGCTGTCAAATGGACTAGAACTACCCGCAGATCACCAGCCAAACTTCCCAACCCGAGGAACTGCTGCTTACGAGCCCTGTACTCGGCAAACAATTGAGTTTGGCTATCAGGAGCTAATTGTTTAATTGTTTGCCAAGTTGACGCCTTGAATCAGAAACAATCTCACACCCCGCATAGATTAGCTCCACACAATGGACTCGCCGCAACTTAATTGACAGGCGAACGTAAATCACCTGTTTTAATCTCGCGTTGTTCTTCGACCGAGGTTTCAGAGGATGCGATCTGGAAAAGATGCAATAGCGGGATGCACGAATCGGACAAATTGCACCGAAATGACATGTGTCGAGAAGAGCTCGAGGAACGGGTGGGGGCAATCCCGCCGATCCGATTTCAATCGCTTGAATGACCTGCGGGCGGTTTAAACGTGTGCGAAGGCAGCGTTCGAACCAATCCGAAACGCAGTAATGAGTTAATTTTGCGATAACCATTGATAGTAAGTGAGCTGCAGAATCTTTAATTTCGCACTCCCCACCTAAGATAACCTTCAAGCGAAACAGATCCGAGAAATATTTCCTGCACGAATGTAGAGTTTGCAGCCATATCACTTTCCTGGAAGTGGAACATGCGTATTGGTCCCTCCCGCCAATATGCACACAACAGCGAACTACACATAGACTTGAACTTTAGAAATTGGAGACGGTTGTTGAGTTTACGATCATGTTCCGAATATGTGACCTGCCCGCTGAACATCATGCCCCGGGCAGAGGTATCATATATAAAGTTGAGTGTTGAGTCGGTATTTATGCTCAGCATTATTTATCAATGCACTTCTGGGAGATTCTAATTCTTGTAGCCAGTGCTGCATGCACGGTTACAATTTCAGAAAATACACACACCTTTGGTAACGCTTACTACCACGATGCGTTTACAGTGACGAAAGATGCTTGCGCAGTCTTTGACAATAAGGATGGACCAATATCGAACTACTTCTATGGGCCTGTTAATATCGAAGGCGAGTTGTTCATCATCGACTCTGGAAAGCACACTGGAATGTCGGTCTACTTTGATGACGACATGGCCAATAACGGTGTGATAGTGCTCAATGCTGCGAACGAGACGTCGGCTCCGTCGTTCTATTTCCAGGGTCCTCATAACTTTCTCAATAACGGAAACATTTTCATGGTGGGAATCGGGAACACTGGGGGCCTGACCATGAATATTATCTCGTCTAGATCTACGGTCAACAATGGAATCATCACATATTATCAAACTGTCTCACGTTCGGGAGGAACTTCGTATTTCGGAGCCGCCAACAAACCAGTCACCAATGCTGGAACCATTTGCTTGCACCAAATGAACATGTATCAAGTTGCAGATGTTTCTGGTACTGGCTGCTATACAGTGGGGGAAGATTCACTTCTTATCTTTATGAATCCAAACATTTACAGCTTTCCAATTACACAGACAGTCTACCTCACCTCTCCATCGTCGCTGATCCGCATCAGTGAGGACCAGATGCCAAACACTATGACTGTGGCTGGTTGGGGTAATGGAAACTTGATTGGCTTTGAGACTGTCATTTCTAGCTTTTCATACTCTGGGGACACATTGACTGTCACTTCAGGTGGTCAAACGTATGGTTTTGTTATTGGCACCGACTATGATCTGACCCTTATTTCCAAAAAAGCAGGAAGCGTATCTGGTGGATTCTCGATCGCTTCTGGCCTCGTTTATTCCGGCGCTCCTCCAAGTACTTCAAGGCCATCTACTTGTCAAGTATGTCCTGTCATTCCTCTGTACACAGAATTTTCAAGGCTGTCCCCAAGTGATATCTCGGCGAGCCCTTCATCAACTGACTCGGACAGCTCGGGCAGCTCGGAAAGCTCGGAAAGCTCGGATATTTCAGACACTTCATCACACAGTTCATCAACTGAAGCAAATACTTCGAACAGTTCAGAATCTTTGAGCAGTTCAGACTCGTCGAACAGTTCATCAACTGAAGCAAACGCTTCGAACAGCTCAGACTCGTCGAACACTTCAAACAGTTCAGACTCATCGAACACTGCGAACAGCTCAGACTCGTCGAGCAGTTCATCGACTGAAGCGAACACTTCGAACAGCTCAGACTCGTCGAGCAGTTTATCAACTGAAGCAAACGCTTCGAACAGCTCAGACTCATCGAACACTTCAAACAGTTCAGACTCATCGAACACTGCGAACAGCTCAGACTCGTCGAGCAGTTCCTCGACTGAAGCGAACACTTCGAACAGCTCAGACTCGTCGAACACTTCGAACAGCTCAGACTCGTCGAACACTTCGAACAACTCAGACTCGTCGAACACTTCGAACAACTCAGACTCGTCGAACACTTCAAACAGTTCAGACTCATCGAACACTTCAAACAGTTCAGACTCATCGAACACTGCGAACAGCTCAGACTCGTCGAGCAGTTCATCGACTGAAGCGAACACTTCGAACAGCTCAGACTCGTCGAACACTTCAAACAGCTCAGACTCATCGAACACTTCAAACAGTTCAGACTCATCGAACACTGCGAACAGCTCAGACTCGTCGAACACTGCGAACAGCTCAGACTCGTCGAACACTTCGAACAACTCAGACTCGTCGAACACTTCGAACAACTCAGACTCGTCGAACACTGCGAACAGCTCAGACTCGTCGAGTAGTTCATCGACTGAAGCGAACACTTTGAACAGCTCAGACTCGTCGAACAATTCAGACTCGTCGAACAGTTCATCAACTGAAGCGAACACTTCGAACAGCTCAGACTCGTCCAACAATTCGAACACCTCGAACACTTCGAACAGCTCAGACTCGTCGGACACTTCATCAACTGAGGCGAACGCTTCGAACAGCTCAGAAACTTGGAACAATTCGAACACCTCGAATACTACGAGCAGTTCAGATTCGTCGAACACTGTGAACAGCTCAGACACTTCGAACAGCTCAAACAATTCGAACGCTTCATCAACTGAGGTGAACGCTTCGAACAGTTTAGACACTTCGAACAGCTCATCAACTGAAGTGATCGCTTCCAACAGTTCAAACACTTCGAGCAGTTCATCACCTGATGCGGACAATTCGAGCACTTCGAGCACTTCGAGCAGCTCAGACACTTGGGCCAATTCATCAACTGAGACGAACAGCTGGAACAGCTCGGATGCTTCCCATTCTTGGAATACTTCGGACAGTTCAGACACATCAAACACTTCAAACACTTCATCGACTGAAACGAGCACTACGAACAGCTCTAACACTTCGAACACTTCGAACACTTTGAACACTTCGAACAGCTCGGACGACTTGCACGGTTCATCGAATGTGGCAAACACTTCGAACACTTTGAACACTTCGAACAGCTCGGACGACTTGCACGGTTCATCGAATGTGGCAAACACTTCGAACACTTCGAACACTTCGAACACTTCGAACACTTCGAACACTTCGAACACTTCGAACACTTCGAACACTTCGAACACTTTGAACAGCCCAGACACTTCAAGCAATACAGGCAATCCCAGCACTTTGCCTCCTACCATGACCAGTTCAAGATGGACTGTTACCAGTACTGGCTCTTCCAACACTGGTACCTCTTCCAACACTGGTCCCTCTTTCAATACTGGCACTTCTTCATATACTGGTATCTCCACTCTTTCTGGCACATTCTCAAATGGTGGTGGTATTACCAACACCGGTAGCAACACTGAAAGCAACACTTCAGGCTCGATATCTGGCAGTGGTGACGGTGGTGACTATGGCAGCCCAGGCTCAGGTTCAGGAGGCTCAGGTTCAGGAGGATCAGGCTCGGGTGGATCAGGCTCAGGTGGATCAGGCTCAGGTGGATCGGGTTCTGGAGGATCAGGTTCAGGAGGGTCAGGTTCGGGTGGATCAGGATCAGGTGGATCGGGTTCAGGAGGGTCAGGTTCGGGTGGATCAGGCTCAGGTGGATCGGGTTCTGGAGGATCAGGTTCAGGAGGGTCAGGTTCGGGTGGATCAGGTTCAGGTGGATCGGGTTCTGGAGGATCAGGTTCAGGAGGGTCAGGTTCGGGTGGATCAGGTTCGGGTGGATCAGGTTCAGGTGGATCGGGTTCTGTAGCTACACAGAGCTCAACGTTAAGCACGAGTTTCACTTCCACTGTCTTATCAACTCCATTTAGCGTGTCAACTGGTCAGGCTTCATCAATCAAAATTTCCAGCTGCATTCTTCTTGCTGCTATGGTCATTTCGATCATGGTTTAAGAAAAAGCCCGGTAACTATATTAACCAAGAGCTTTTTCAATGATTGACGACATAACCTTTCCTTGAGCAAAGGAATCAAATTCTCTCGCCAATGTGGCAATTATTTCGCATTCTTCCGATCGGCAATGGGTCGTTTGTCTCGGATGACAGAAGTTGGAAGTTACTCACACCAACCTTTGGCTGTTTTTGGCTTCACTTTACATCTTAAAGATATCAGTTTCCAACCCAGGGCCATGCATACTGTAAGCAACCTTCTTTTTATCGGAGTTATAAGCTTTGCGAGCTTATCAGGGATGTTACCGGTAGCGTTACAGAAGTCCACCCTTGAGAGCACCGTGATTGCAAGATTGAAATCCAAAGTTCGTGTTTCTTGAAGTGTGTTCTACCGGGACTATCATTGTGAAGGTTGCAACCCGAACATCAGAGAAATGACATTTCAAATTAAAAGCACCACCACAATTACTAAATGTTATAAAGTACATAGATCTTTACTATGATACGACAGGGGCAATAAATTGCCTGATTCTGAAATTACAACCAAGTCAATTGCTTCGGCTCGCATATTTCAAACAAAGATTTCACTACAAGTTGAAGAGATTCCAGCCATGCGTCAAACGCATGATCTTTCATCAGTTTCTGAGAACAGTCAAATATAAGTTCAATTAACTAGAGATCTTTCATCTAAACTTTTTTTAAATCTGTATCCTTCTCGGTATGAGTTCCGGAATAATCATGTTGGCGTTCAGCTTATGCCTCGCTGAAATTCATTACAATCCTCGTGCATCGTTACTTAAATACACTTATTTAGTTTGGTTTGGTGAATCGGCTAGATATCATGGAAGATGAATGGAAGTCCAACATACCTTGCTTCTCCTCCAACATACCTCACTTCAGGAGAAGCAGTATGGATGAGAGTTCAGTGTGGGACTTCAAGATCATCTTGATAAGCCGAGAAGTAGTTTTTCTTGAGGAAAGAGAGGGTCGCTAGAACCAAGTATTGAAGCCGCATTTTCCTCAGTCGGTTCACCAGTGGCGGGCATTTCAATTAGTTAGAGAAACTGGAGGGACCTGTCAAAGCACTTATTCCTCGTTACGATAAATCACGCAGAATTCCAGCTACTTGAAAAATATTTGCGTTGAACGTACCGAGCTTGCCAGAGTTTGGCCTAAAATGCCTTCATTACCGTCAAGCTCCTGAAATCGGACAATGAGACAGAAACAAACACCACGCTGATCTTGTTAGAAGGTTTGAACAGGATCCAGATGGGAAAGAATAACCACAGAGAACCTAAAAATTATTTACCTTACCTGCATTCGACTTTGAGTTACCGAGAAAAATAAGTTTGATTTTTGAAAAACGCGCATTGGAACAGAAGTTGTCTTAAAGTAGACGTCATGTCCCTGAAATAGGAAACTCTCCTGGGCTTAGCAGATGAGATACCATAACCGTATTGCGGCTTAGATTTGGATCCATTAGCAACTTTTTGATCGTCTTATTTTGGATCTAAGAACGAGCTCGATCTTGCAAATGCTAATCCCTGACTTTTTGAGCAGTTCAGTGCTGAGGTCTTCTTCAAAGAGCCTACGGCTGGAGCAGTAATATCCCGTGACTGAAAAATCTACCACTTGGCGTTTATCTTGGTGGTACGTTCAAATAATGCAGAGTTCGTAAGGGTTGGTGGCCAGCCTCGTAAACTGTGAAAAAGAAAACCCACGCCTAAGGTTCAGCTTTCGTAATGGTCAGTGGGAGCTATTTCTGGTGGTAAATCTGGTGAGATTGACATCTGCTGCAAGCTTCGCTTGACGTGGATGCGCCGTCCTTGGGGTGGCCCCACTAAATATCGTGCATAGCCGAATGACCGATTAATGTTACCTGCAGATTTTGTTAGGTTGCATGCTCCGTAAATTAGCCAAGATCGGAGAGCCGGGCTTCGTGCGGGCTCTGCGTCCCCTCCTACATGGAATATTTCTTGCTCATAGTTGCAGTTTGGCGTCGCGACCTTGCAGTTATGTTTCTTCCTTTCTTACAGGTACGACTGTGGACTCGGCCAAACAAGTTAAGGGCAAGCAACCATGGAATTATGGGCGTTACATAGTAAAACTACTATTTCCTCATTTGAGTAGCTACAGACAACATGCTTCACAAGCAATAGCGAAGATCGAACTTCAGTGAGCATGTATCCTCTTGCAACGCCAATTCTTCTTCAGCATGGCAAATCCTGAGCTAGCTCAATCGGTAGATTACATTTCAGAATTACGAGAGTCTTAGAAATGGGGCAACTTTCAAATCACCAAAGACTGCTGCCACTTACATCTCGTGTGGCAGGGCAGATTTTGAGCCGAACATATCTGCCTAATTTAGCTGTTCTTACCCGCCAGCCGTTTCAAGGAAGAATCATCAAAAAGTGGGCCCTGAAAAGTCCCGGCAATTGTTTGAATTTGCTCAACTGACCGAGGTCCCCCTTCGCTCGATGGAGTCTCTTCTTCGAAAATAACCTGCAATTAGCAAAATGACTCCGACTCATCCGGACAGAAATTTCATTTGGAGATGGTTTACATCCACGGAAGGGAAAACACTTCCACGATCTTGAATTTTTTATTCCAGTTCATAGGTATTTTCAAGCCCGTTGGTCGCTACGACCAGGTCGGTTTGTAGATCGATGTGCCGTGCAGAAGGCAACGTATATACAGGAGATTAACCACCTGCATCGTACTTTGGGTTTAGGTTCAAGTTTGTAGTGAGAAGTCAAAATCAAGGACTAAAAAATGTTGCTCAAAGTGAGAAAGCATGTTCTGAGTATTAGAGGATTTCAGAAGCTGTTACCGATGTCGTTTCAGCTGCATATTCTACAGCAGCCACGAATTCACATTGACTCCTCATTCTTTAAAGTGATTAAACATCATTAATGTGCACTGAGAATGGTATAACGCACTGCATAAACTCTAATACTTGATCCCAATTGAGCCAAGCTTGTAAATGGACCCTGGCCCGTGGGCTTTCCTTGTTGACGGGACATATCCATGGATATCCGAGGTGAGACTGTGCTCCAAACTCAATACCTATTCGATCAAGAAGTCGCCTAAAACGGATCTACAAGGCGGCTTTGCAGCATTTATGATCAGACCGTTATTTCCATTCGCGTGATGTGAGTAAAGTATGTTAATGCATCAGCTTCGCGATCTGCAGACCGTTTATACCAGGAGCCCTGAAGATTCGGTAATAAACGAATTGCCCTAACCGATCTTGAATAATGAACATTTCAAAAAGATGAAGCTTAGAAAACTGAAACGATGACAGTAGTCATAGTGGTCGTATATGATAGTACCATAGAAACGTGTCACTTCATCTTTAAAAAATTTGCCCAGTGTGAAATCCTAGTCTCGCTACAACCGATGAACAGACACACATAAAATAATCCCGATCGTGAGAGGATTGAAAATTGTGTTAGCAAGAAAACGCACTTCACGCGTCAAACTGTTGAGATGCATACCTGATTAATATTTTGAATGTGACTGAGCAGCTGAGAGAACGTTACAATGCCACGACTTAGGTTGCGTTTCAAAGAAGTGAACATGGTTGAGTGTCATCCCTAATTGTGAGATCCCTAAAGTTCTGAATGAATGCCAACTCGCACAGTGACTGAAGATTATGCAAGAGGAGCGTAGTTTTCAAGCTTTCTACTGTTTACTTCAAATTTCGTGAAAATATCTCCCAAATCAGGGTCTGAAATTTCCCACTCAAACATCATCAAGTTATATCCGAGCTCCAGCCTGCACGAATAAGTTTGCAGCCAAGGAAAATACCAAGGATACATGTGCATTTCACCATCCATAATATGCATACAATGGCCAGATATGTCAATAGACGAGAGCTTAGGAATCTGCCCCGGGTAGCTGCATCTTGCGATCTCATTCGAAACTAACCAGCTGCATCGTAATGCTTTATGCTCTTCGGAATATCACTGGAAGTTACTATATAAGTGATCTATTCCCCTTGCCCCTTATTCAGCCCATTAGAGACTATCAATGTGGGTTTGGGGATTGTTAACCTTAATCACCAGTGTCGCGTGCACAACGATTTCAGAAGATACCTTCACGGTCGGTCATGCCTACTATACTGATGAATATACCTTGAATGCAAATGTCTATGCGATTTACGACAATGGAAACGGGCATATCTACAATGCTTTCCATGGAGATGTTAATATCAACGGTGAATTATTTATCATTGACTCCGGAACCCACACTGGAATGTCTGTCTACTTCTACAAGGATTTCACCAATAAAGGATTGGTGGTGCTTAATGCGGCAAACGAAACATCTGCTCCCTCTTTCTATTGGCTGGGTAATAATGACTTCCTCAATGACGGAGCCATTATCATGGTTGGTATTGGTAACACTGGTGGTCTGACCATGGATATGTGGGCAACTGGATCGGTTGTGAACAATGGAGTTATTGGTTACTATCAGACTGTTTCAAGATCTGGAGGCACTTCGTACTTCGGAGCTCCCAACAAGCCAGTCACCAACTCTGGAACTATTTGCTTGAATCAGATGAACATGTACCAAGTCGCCGATGTTTCTGGAACCGGTTGTTATACCGTCGGTTACAACTCGCTCCTTCTCTTCTTGAATCCAAACGTTTACAGCTTCTCAACTACGCAGACGGTCTACCTCTCTTCTCCATCATCGCAGATTCGTATCAGTGGTTATCTGATGCCAGATCCCATGACGTTGGCTGGTTGGGGTAACGGAAACTTGATTGGCTTTGAAACTGTCATTCATGGCTTTTCGTACGGCGGGGACACATTGACTATCACTTCCGGTGCTCACACTTATTTGTTCGTCATTGGCACCGGGTATGATGTGTCTCTTATGTCAGTGAAGACTCTGATAATATCAGGAGGATTCTTCATCGTCTCCGCATTGAGCTACTCCGGTGCTCCACAAGATACATCGAGACCATCCATCTGTCAAATATGTCCCGAAATCCCGCTGATCACCAACTTCGTAACTGTCAGCTCAACCAGTACTTACAGTTCGACTGAAACTGGCACTTCAGAGAGTCTCACTACCTCCGAATCTTTGACCACGTCTTCTACTGACTCGAACACTTCGTCCACTGACACGAACACTTCGTCCACTGACACAAACACTTCGTCTACTGACACGAACACTTCGTCCACTGACACAAACACTTCGTCTACCGACACAAACACGTCGTCTACCGACTCGAACACGTCTTCTACCGACACAAACACTTCGTCCACTGACACAAACACTTCGTCTAGCGACTCGAACACTTCGTCTACTGACACGAACACTTCGTCTACCGACACCAACACTTCGTCTACTGACACGAACACTTCGTCTAGCGACTCGAACACGTCTTCTACTGACACAAACACTTCGTCTAGCGACGCGAACACTTCGTCCACTGACACAAACACTTCGTCCACTGACACAAACACGTCGTCTACCGACACGAACACTTCGTCTACTGACTCGAACACTTCCATCACGTCTAGTCAGAGTAATCCTTCCAGCACTTTGTCATCTTTCATCATCAGCTCAGGATGGAATGCTACCAGTACTGCTTCTGAATCCGACAGTGCTTCTGGATCGAACACTGCAACTGGTACTGGATCCAACACTAACACTGGATCTAACACTGCAACTGGTACTGGATCCAACACTAACACTGGATCCAACACTAACACTGGATCTAACACTGCAACTGGTACTGGATCCAACACTAACACTGGATCTAACACTGCAACTGGTACTGGATCCAACACTGATACTGGATCTAACACTAACACTGGATCTAACACTGCAACTGGTACTGGATCTAACACTAACACTGGATCTAACACTGCAACTGGTACTGGATCTAACACTAACACTGGATCTAACACTGCAACTGGATCGAACACTGCAACTGGTACTGGATCTAACACTAACACTGGATCTAACACTGCAACTGGTACTGGATCTAACACTAACACCGGATCTAACACTGCTTCAGGCTCAAACCCCTCGAACACTGGTACATCTGCAAATGGTGGCAATCATACCAAGACTGACAGCAACATTGGAAGCAACACCGGCACAAACACTGATACCAAAACTTCCAGCACACCATCCACCGATGGTAATGGTGGTAACAACGGCGGTAACAACGGCGGTAACAACGGCGGTAATAACGTCGGTAATAACGGCGGTAATAACGGCGGTAACAACGGCGGTAACAACGGCGGTAACAACGGCGGCAACAACGGCGGTAACAATGGTGGAAATAATGGTAACAGTGGTGACAATGGTGGAAACAACGGAAACAATGACACTTCAGGATCAGGATCTGGCTCTGGTTCCGAAAGAGGCGATGGAAATGGAGGAAGCAATGGCGGTTCAGACTCTGGTCCAAATGCTGGTTCTGGAACTGGTGGAACTGGATCTGATAGAAGCGGATCCAGCTCCACGCTAAGCTACATTTGGAGTTCCACATCAAGTTCCAGTGTTGCCTCCTCCCCATCTTTAGTACCTACAATTGCAGCTGGTCTGGGTTCGACTAACAAGATCTCGGGATCTATTCTACTTGCCATCATAGGTCTGTTGCTTATGATTTGAGAGAGTTCCTAAAAACTCAAAATGAGACTTCTTCTAATACCCAATTGGATCGCTCACCATGAGCAGGATTTATATATTTCACGTTTCTTCGCCTCGCCTATTTGGCAATTATTTCGCAGTCTGAGAGGTCATAAGAGGATGTTTGCTTAAAGATTAAGAGCAAGCACGAATTGAGATTAATAGCTAATAGTTAATGGCCTTCATCTTTCAAAAATATTAATAGTGGATTTCGTATCCTTTCCGAATGCTCAGCTTCCCCATCAAAGTATGTATCCTTCAAAGTACAGTCATGAACTACAAAAAATGAAAGAATAGTAATAATGAGAGAATTTTGGCAGAGAATAACTTGATAATCCGCAATTAAATTATGATCTTGTGCCCAAAATGATTTGAAAACGTAGTTTGAGAACTATCTCCACCGCAAGCTAGCCTATCGGGTCACAATTTCAAAACCCACACATCACAGAATAATTAAATTTTGTGTTCAATGAGGGTGTCGAGTTGCTCACATCGATGCTTAAACATAATCCCAACACCGAATTGTCGCTGGCATCCGGAAATTCGAAGATAGATCAACGATGGTTGTAAGAAATCTTCCTGATCTTTTGCTTTCATTTGTGAAGGATCATGAGGGATGACTAAATGGCTTGACGATAAGGATGAGGTATTGATTGGGCATAAGCACCAGGTTGATGAAATTTCAGGATTTCACCAAGTATCTAGCCCATATAGAAGGAAGGGCGAGGGAATAATGAGGATCGCAGGCTAAGAATCTGGGGCGAGCTCGTAAAGCAACAATTAAACTTTCGGCGATTGCGGTTACGATATTGGTTTAGGGGTTTACCGTTTCAGCCTCCATTATGAGCATTGGTTCGTTAAATTACGGCACGCGAAGTGGCTTCTAGGTATTGCCTAATAAAGGCGTTTTAATTTTCTATCCATACGCATAAGATGAGCTGGGCGGGGGCGAAATATGTCAAAATGGCGATTACTTGCATATAATCGGCGTAATGCTAATGCGAGTTCGCCGATAGGCAAATGCGGGTGCAATGCATACCGTACTAAAATTACGAAGCTATCGCAAAAGAGGATGCAACATGTCCATTCGCAGGTGATTGTTGTGACACACTGAGCATCTATTTTGTAAGTGAAGCTAGATATGTATAGCCTTGACCTTTTATTGGCAATCATGTGCGCTGCACACAACATCGAAGTCATATTGAATCACATGCCAAAGACTAGATGACTATTGAGGGTTTTGACATTGCTTAAACTAACTGATACTTTGTTCCGCATGACAAAGGGTGAAGGATACGAGGGTCCATATACATGGTCGTAGACAGGAATTCCATACACTTGACGCATGCGTGCCAATTTCATGCGTGTATCGGCTAAATAAGAGAGTGTCAATCGAACTCCAGATTGATCTTGTATGTCGTGCATATGAAATTGGGAGACGGGTGCAAATGATGCTTTGATCATCACACGAAACACGTTCTCATCTCATGCATAAAATATTTGATGAAGCATGACGTGCCATATCAGGGCTTCCGCTCGTATCGAAAAGTCTCGTCTGAATTGGTTTTGCCAGTGTTGCGAAAATGTTTAGGTTTTTATGGAAGTGTCTATCATGTCTAAGTGTTGAAGCCGAGAAAATCTCATAAGGGTTCATGACTTAAGGACATTTGGTCTCAGTTTCCACCAAACAACATGCTAAGATGTATGTCCTCATGTTTGGTAAACAAGTTTGAAACTTGTTCTAAAGAAACACCCAATCTGTCGTCCTTTTTGCATAGCAAATCTACTTGTAGCTTTGGGAAAGACTGAGATTGTGAGAACCAAACTTCCTTTAGATGAATCAAATGCCGAAACTGCAAATTACCTCAGTTCAGTTGATACTTGGCCGAGCTATCTCGTAGCACTTTCATCTCAAGTACTCAATACGAGACTAGTAACTGTTTGTGGCCAATCTTGAGAAATCAATGGATTTGGATAAAGCAGTTTGCCATTTTGAAATCCCATTCGAAAAGAATCCGCTATAGAGGGTTCACAAGCTTGTATTCTCCCAAACTTATAAGTGCAATTTGATACTCCACTAACTACAGGCTACATGTACTGCTGTAACTATTATCATTGACCACTGATCGACAACTGTTATCTCGCCTGTACACCGACTATCTACGCCAAACGGTTCCAGAATTGTTTCTGCGATCTTTCACATGTTGTTTCCATGTGGTTTCACACGTTCTAGGACCAACAAGTTTCCAGATTCATTATTGCGGCTCTAAGAATTCTTCCCACTATGTTGAAGTGCCGTAGCATTTCATTGGACGAATTAAAAGTGGTTTAACAAAGCTTGCGAAGCTTTCCGCATAACAATAAGCAGAATAAACAATATTGGTGAGATTGAAAGTCAAGGTGAGCAGACAATAGATAACCAAGATCTTACTTGATTAACAGCAAGGTCCATCACCATTAATAAAGGAGACAGTCGTCTATTCGCAGGAACAGAATGGCTTCATATAATTGCTTTACAACTTATTCTAGATACGATACCATTGAAATCAGCTGCTATGAATATGCAAGAGCTTAATGGAAAGAAATGGTTTCCTTTCTCCAGAGGCGGTGAGAATTGTAGACAGTCAGAAAAGGGCGGTTGAGAAAGAGAAAACAGCCATTCTCCACTTTCAGACGTGGATACCTCTTCTGATTGTCTAACAAGTCGACTTAGACGGTAAGCCACACACACGAGCTATTTTGCAAATTTTATTTGTGAATCAGCCCCGAAGAATAGCAGCCAACAAGTCCTCTGTCACCTAGGATCAAGCAGACGAACAGGGACGTCAGTACTGTCCTGTTTTCGCCAGAAGGTGCAGTCCATCACTGATGGCACAAAAGATCAACTTAAAAGCACGAAACTCGTGAAATTTTCCTTTCGACGGTGTAATGTATTTCGAACTCCATAAGAAAAAAGTCTAGTCTCTGAGAAATATACGGGAAATGGCATCAATACTTTGTCGAATGGATGTCAGAACTTCATGTCGATGGCCTGTGCTTAATAGAAGACAAAGTTAAACTTTCGTATACTTTTGAAACATGGGTATCCAGGTTTGCAATTTTCGGTTTTATCCAACAGGAATACATTATTTCGAATGACGTTTGTACAGTGATACTGTGGATTGTGTTTGCTTAAGATTCTCCCGAAAATATCGGTCCGCAGCTGAATTTCATGAAAGGTTAATTCGCTTAAGCATTTAGGTAATCTTGCGCGAGTCAAATCCAATCAATACCCTTGAAAAGGCGGATCAAGTGTCACTTCGCCAAAAAACGGTTCATCACATGTTGCATTTTATAGAGTTTCTGACTTGAATTTACCTATTTTTTGCCTCACGAATTGACAATGAAGAATAGAGAAATTCTGTCTCTCAAATTAATGGCAAGAATATTCATGCCTGGTTTGATGCCTATGGCCTGAGGCGGATAAACCGTGCTGTGATCGCCCAATTCAGATTTGAACAAACTGCCTAATTTGGATTACATAGCCCCATTTAGGTGCCCAACCCATAGACGGTAGAAGGACTAATTGATGTAGCGGAATATGGGTTTGGAACTCGCTCTGAATGCAAACCTGAACAATAACGAAGCGTCTCTTTCGTAGCCGTTTGAACTGATGGCAGTACCAATTTACAAGGATGATACGATTGGACTCTCAAGTGTTCGGAGAGCAAAATGAGATTGGTTTCAGGGTATAATCTGCAATTGTGATTGTTTCCTAGTCCGTATTTCCTTTCTTAAGCAGTTGCAGACATTGGAAAAAGTTTAGAGGGAAACGCAATCTTGCAGACGAAACAGGGTTTGAAACGGCCCATCAACAAGCGAAGTTCTAAATAATATACCGGAACTGTTGGAGTTGCCGACCAGGCCCTATGATCTCTGGCTGAATCATTTGTTTAGCTGCCCTACGAATCACCAGTCCCTAATTGGTGGCATTGATGACACAATCCACATTCCTGGAACTCCATAGCCCGGAAATCAGCTAGATTTTCTGAGATTTTTTTAATGTTGCATAGAAGCGAACCTAGAAGCGACGCTTAATTTACGACATATAGAGCGAAAGCGCGATTGAGCATATGGCTTTCTCCGAAACGTTATGGTCGTAAGTAATCTGAAATTCACAAACACTAAAAACACTAATTACGGTGGGCCACGTTGATTTACTTTGAACATGCAACAACTAGTCACGACGATGAAAGGAATAGCCGATTATGATGGCTGAGAGGATTACGCTGGAGTTATTTATGCGGGATACCTGCGTGTCCTTAGACCATGACGCACAATAATGCTGCAGCATGGCCGTTTTGCCCACACGCGCGGCGGTTACCGGAAGTCATGGAGGGCCGCCCTCGGATTCATCGGATTCAATGCTGTGGCAACGAAAAGCCTTTGTCAATAAAATTTTGATTAGAGAAGAACAAAGGATAACAAAAGGGTTGCGGGCTAGATATTCCAACTCAGCATGCCTCGCTGGGCAGCCAGAATTCGGGTTTGATTTGGGGAAACCTGGGAACCATGTGGGCATCTACCATTCCATAGATTCAAACTCTACATTCGGGCCTCAGCTCCCCACTACTCTGCGGGGTCACTTAGTATTATCGCCGCACATGAAATCGATCAGAATGTTACACAGCTTGAACTACTCTACTTAGCCCCAAGTGCATGGAAACTGCTAGGGTGCCACTGCCCGTGGATCTTTGAATAGACTGTTAAACAAGACGCGCAGTACTGCTCTTCAGTTTTAGGCACGAGTTTGCACTCAACAGTACGTATATCGAATACAGTGTTTCATGTTTGAGGAGCCATTTTTCAAGCATTGCGTTTATGGGGATGAAAAGCTTCTCTAAGAGAAGCAACGAGTAATGCAGTCCCAATGCGGTGATACATTTACAGTACTGGCCGTATGCTAAAAAGACAACCCTCAAAGAGGGAAACAGGGTCTGTGCTCCGAATCAGGCATATTGTCGTAAATGCTCTAGCCGGACGTAATCGACGGGGGATAATCGGTTAACCTTCTGTATCCATCACGGACCAGAAATTTTCCGCATCGTAAACTAAACGATGCGCAAGTATCGGGCAAACTAGCACTGCGGTAAATAAAAGCCCCGACAGGTCTGCACAATGAAGTCCATCTGCACAATAAAGGGCATCCCTTATATGAGCCCTGGGCTCTCGTTAAACAAGCACTAGACCTTGCAGTCTTTAAATTAGCCTAAACTTAAGATCTACGACCCCAATGAGAGACGGGATTTTGACACTTCCACACGTTTCGGCAAGACGCGGCCGAATTTCAGAAGCTCAAATGTTAATCAATCGTAAATAACCCCTTTGGTCTCGCCGTTGAAGATGGGCGGAGAACGGTATATGGCAGCGTTCTGCTGCAATGGTGCCAAAAGCATCAGTACAAAAAGAGGATATATTTTTACCTTCTTAGAGTAGCGAGTTAGTTTTATAGAACCTATCAGCAAGAAAACCGCTGGCGACAGGAATGAACCACCTTTACACAGTTGGTCGCACGTATTTGGAAATTTTCATGATGTAGCTGTTCCATTTGAATAGATGTTTGATGCGAGGCAACATACTGCCTATTGCCCTTGCTACTTGAAACGCCATCATGCGTGGTAGTTCCAGATTGAATCCTGCACTCAGTTTGCAGCCATAGAAAATTCCGCAGTAGAATACATCTTGCATTCGAATTGACGAGGCTCCAGAAGGGTCGCCACGACAGGTGCATATTAATGTTATATCTCATATACGTGAAGATGGTGGAAGGGTCTGCACTTGTTATGACGGGCACTGGCGTTATAAAGGGTGGAGTAATCGCCGATGTTTTGGCTCGGTAGGAAATAATCAATGTGGGCGTGGAGATTACTTCTCTTAGTCGCTTGTGTCGCATGCACAACGATTTCACAAAACACGTACACAGTTGGTAATGCCTTAATTGCTGATTCATTCACGGTGAATCCAAATGTCTATGCTGTCTACGATAACAAGAACGGACAAATTTACAATGCTTTCCAAGGAGATGTTAATATTAATGGAAAATTATTTATCATTGACTCTGGAATCCACACTGGAATGTCTGTCTACTTCTACAAGGATTTCACCAATAAAGGATTGGTGGTGCTTAATGCTGCAAACGAAACATCTGCTCCATCATACTATTGGCTGGGTGCCAATGATTTCCTCAATGACGGAACCATTATCATGGTTGGTATTGGTAACACTGGTGGTCTGACCATGGATGTGTGGGCAACTGGATCGGTTGTTAACAATGGAGTTATTGGTTACTATCAGACTGTTTCAAGATCTGGAGGCACTTCGTATTTCGGAGCTAGCAACAAGCCAGTCACCAACTCTGGAACTATTTGCTTGAATCAGATGAACATGTACCAAGTCGCCGATGTTTCTGGAACTGGTTGTTATACCGTCGGGTACAACTCGCTCCTTCTTTTCTTGAATCCAAGCATTTACAGCTTCCCACTCACGCAGACTGTCTACCTTTCTTCTTCGTCATCGCAGATTAGAATTGGTCCTTACCTGATGCCAAATGCTATGAAAGTGTCTGGTTGGGGAAATGGAAACTTGATTGGTTTCGAGACTTCCATTACCAGCTTTTCGTACGTTGCTGACACATTGACTGTTACTGCTGGTGGCAAAACATACTCCTTTGTTATTGGTTTCAACTATAACAAGGATTTCATGTCCATTCAAACTCTGGTTTCGTCTGGAGGATTCTTTATTGTTGCAGGTATCAAGTACTCTCAGCCTCCACCAGTCACATCTCGACCAGCCATCTGTCAGATATGTCCGGAAATTCCGCTGTACACTCTGACGACGTTGTCCACATCAACCACTACGGGTCCTACTGCTGGCACGTCCACTGTCACTGCCTCATCAACCACATATGTTGTTGTGACTACAACTCCATACTCGACATCATTTACATCTGGTCCTGTTGCTGGTACCTCGACCGTGAGTGCCTCCTCGACCACATATGTTGTGGTGACAACTAAACCATACTCGACCTCGTTCACTTCTGGCCCAGTTGCTGGTACTACGACTGTTACTGATGCAAGCACTACTTATGTTGTTGTGACAACTCAGCCATACTCGACCTCGTTCACTTCTGGCCCAGTTGCTGGTACTACGACTGTGAGTGATGCAAGCTCTACTTATGTTGTGGTTACCACCGCACCATACTCAACTTCGTTCACTTCTGGCCCAGTTGCTGGAACTACGACTGTGAGTGATGCAAGCTCTACTTATGTTGTGGTTAC